>LR738709.1:333535611-333573884 GCA_902687465.1 Secale cereale
TAAGCCGCCGCCCCCTCTTTCCCCGCCACCACCGCCGAGCCCCGCCGCCGCGCGCCACACCGCCGCTGCGCCGCCGCCTGCTGCTCCGCGCCGCCGCAGCCACCGCCTGCCGCCGTCGCCGCCCGCTGCAGCCACCGCCGCCGTTGCCGCCGCCGCCGACACCCCGCTGCCCACTCCGCAACCCGCCGCCCGACCAGATTAGGTAACGGCCGATTTTTTTTAGAACCGTTCGGTTTTTTAGAAACCCTAGATCTTTTTTTCAAATAGATCGGTTTTTTCGGTTTAGTTAGTTAGTGGACGTTCGTCCGTACGTTCGGTTTTACCAACGTAGTTCGCCTGTTAGTCACATACAGCGAACGTTCGTTCGTTAGCCTGTTCGTCGGTTTTCTTTTTCAGGGCTTTTTCCGCGATTTTTTTATCGCGATTTCTGCCCTCATCTTGTTTTTAGTTTTTCTTTTCGCTCGAGAGTCGGAATCAGGCGATTCAAGCGCCCAGATCTTCGTCTCGAAATCCTCTTTTCGTTTAACCAACTTGAACAAGGTTTTGTTACTGTAAATGTTGACCTTAGACCAATCTAGTAAATGGACCTTGTTTCTTTCATAGTTTGAGTTTCGTTGCTCCGTTTGATTTGATTCTTTTTGCAAACCGGAGTTCTTAAGTTGAACTTTCTGGTTAGATATTCTTATTTGGAGTTTTAACTGTGCATCTTTGCTTGTTTGCTTATGTATGTTATTGTTTGCTTGCGGTAGAATTCCCGGAGTGCGAATCATGCTACTACGAGTCCCTAGGTTTTGCGAATCATCAGCAAGGCAAGTAACACTTTGATCATACCCTTTATTACCTAGTTTTTATGCATTAGATCAAACCCTCACACATTGGATGAGTAGGATCTCTTAACTTGTGGGTCTGGGAAGTAGATTGAGGTTGAACCTATTACCTACATTATTTTCAAACCCTTGGGAGTTACTTCTACGTCATGCTTAGGTTGTCATGCTATGCTCGTAGACGTGGATTGGGTTTGAGAGAATCCATGACATATGTGAGTTGTTAATTAATGGTTCAACTTAAGGTGGCTACTTGAATACACATTTGGGTGGATTGGTTGCAGGGCACCTGGAGAATCCATTGTTGTCCTAGGAAATCCCGGGGGTACCGTGTGATTATCGTATGGAATGCCACCTAGGCTCAAAGGGATCATAAAACTATTCATGCTAGAAACTTCTGTGTGCAACCACAATGCCATTATGGGCTCTGGCATAGTATGAGTAAGTTGTGTGAGCTCTTTCAGTGGCGGACTAGCTGATGTAGGGGAAAGTAGGTGTACGGGTCCACCCGGGGTAAAGAGTAAATGCTTCTGAAAGACTGTGTCTCGGTCATCCGTTTCTCAAACACCATGCAGTGCGAGCAATCCAACGGAGGAGATCGAGTATTGTGGGGAAAAGTGCGCAAACCTCTGCAGAGTGTACAAACTAATCATGATTAGCCGTGTCCCCGGTTATGGACAATCTTGAGTATCTGGTACTTGAATTATTGGTTGATCTCATCACTCTAAAATGAATTTGTTGGGTTAATGATGACTACTTTATTTGGGATTGACTTGGAGGTACCTTCTCAATGATGTTTCAACAACCATGATAGTTAAAATAAAAGTTATTACTTTGTTGTAGGGAAAAATTGGCTTTATGCAAAAACTTTAACCTTAGAGCCTCCACTGGCCAAATATGCATATAGTGTTAGCCTTTATTTCTGTTACTTTCTCTACTGTGTTATCTTGCCAGCATATTCCATGTGCTCACCCGTTTCGAGCTGCAAAATGTTACGTTGCAGACTTTTCAGAAGAAGAGTAAGGTGCGCTAGGTCGTTTGTCATGCACTCACTTATCTTCCAAGCCTTCCGCTGTTATTTGGTTAGATGGCCTTATGCGATAGACTTTTGTAATAAGTTCTCTTTTGAGACATTCGATGTAATAAGTGTGTGATTGCCACTCTGTTATAAATCCTTCAAGTACTGAGTGTGTCAGCATTACCGATCCAGGGATGACACAGAACACAGAGACTTCGGTCCATTCGTATCGTGGTCGCTACAAGATGGTATCAGAGCACACGCTGACTGTAGGACATGACCACTAAGATAAACCACTAGGTCACTCTCCTCTACTCATTTCTGACTCCTCTCCATTTTCTACTCTTTAGGATGGTGGATCCAAGGAACAAGTTCACTCAACCAGATGAAGACACACCTTTTGGATGACACTTGAAGGAAGTCACTAGGTACCTGAACATCAGAATACCAAGCTTCACCGGGACCTACACTGCCACTTTACCAGAGGAGGAGCGATGGAGTATTCAAGTTCATATTCTCGGGAGGACATTCTCACCATCCATTGAGCCAATAGAGTTTTCTTTTGATGCACCAACCTGGAGCCTAGGCAAGAGTATGGCAGCCCACATTACCATGGGGCATATTGGAGAAGTCTACAAGCAGGAGCTGAAGGACACTATATATCAGATATGTGGACGCCGAGATGAGCAATGGGACATGATCGGTACTCGGAAGGACAGATCCATTGCAGCGTTCATCCAGGAGTTAAACCAGCACATTCATCGACAGGAGCACCAGATGTGCACAGGGATGATAGATTTGAAGAAGGCGCTAACCAGGAACTTGGAGCTAGAAGAGGAACTCAAGTCTACACGCGACGGATACGAGGAGGAGATGACAATACTTGTGGAGAAGAATGATGACTTGACAAGGAAGCTAGGAGAATTCATGGGAGACCCATCACCAGGAGGGGAAGAAGAAGAAGAAGAACCCCAAGGACATTCGTTCTGAGGATTACATCATCATCGACGACACGGACTCAGACCCCGATGATAGTGATGAAGACTATGAAGATGAAATTGGAGCAGATATCATGGAATCTTCCGCCGATCAAAATTTCTAGATGACCACCCTATGACTAGTAGTTTTCCCCATAAAGTAGAATTTAGAGCACTGTGTAATGTTAGCTAGAAGCTTGTAAGCCCTTGCTTGAATTGATTGGTGTGATATGTTTGTGTTTGTCTCATGTGCATATGGGTAGTGAATTTTCCCCTTAGACCTCATTTCTATTCTAATCTCTTCCCTCTACACCCATCAGATGCCTCCGAGACGTGAGCCCAGATTTCAGTTTCCCCCTGAGCTCACTCAGTTGATCCAACAACAGAACACTTTGATGCAATTTCTTGTCCAGAACAATCAGAACAATCAGAACAACAACAACAACCCTCCACCACCACCACCCGTGGACAACCTGACACATTTTCTATGGTTGCAACCACCAGTGTTTTCTAGCAGCATTGAACCAATAGTTGATGATGACTGGCTGCGCAAGATTGGAAGGGATTTGACCACCGCCAATTGCACGGATGCTGAGAAGGTGCGTTTGGCCGCACATCAGTTAGCTGGACCAGCAACAGCATGGTGGGAGAATTACACAGCCACTTTCCCTGTAGCCAATGTCACTTGGGATCAGTTTCAACAAGCTTTTCACCCTGCCCATGTCTCAACTGGAGCCATGAGCATGAAGAAGCGAGAGTTTCGCAACTTGCGCCAAGGAAGTCATAGTGTGGCTCAGTACGTAGATGAGTTTAGTACTCTATCTCGTTATGCCTCGGATGATGTGGCCACCGATGCCGCGAAGCAGGAGAGGTTTATGGAAGGGCTGAATGATGAGATGAGCGTACAGTTGGTGGTGGCAACCTTCAGCAACTACCAGGCATTGGTAGATAAGGCTCTTATGTTGAAGGGAAGCAGCAGCAGATTGAGAGCCGCAAGAGGAAGTATGGACAAGGGAGGAATAATTCTGGAGCCCAGCAGAAGCCCCGTTTCATCCCGAACTCGGGAGGATACAATCATAACCATGGAGGCCACACCCATAATGGAGGGAGTGCTCACAACCACAACGGCTCCAAGAATGGGAATGGGAATGGAGCCAGCAATAATCAGAACCGCTCCACTCCATCCATACCCGCCAAGAGGGATTTAAGCCACGTTACCTGTTTCAAGTGCGGGAAGAATGGAAACTATGCCACAGACTGCCCTGAAGCTAAGAATGGGAACAACAATGGAAGCGTTGGGAAGAAGCCCAACCCGTTCAATAAAGGACAAGTGAACCACGTGACCATGGAGGAGGTTGAAGAGAAACCAGATGCAGTTATTAGTAAGTTTTTGGTTAAGTCATTTACCGCAGCAATTCTTTTCGATACTAGTGCATCGCATTCATACATTTCAAGGGCATTCATAAATAGAAATAAGTTGCCCACAAAAGTCCTTATGACCCCCATGTTAGTAAGTTCACCCGGAGCGGAATACATGGCAAATCAAGGATGTTTTCAGATGCCATTGACCATTGGACGCCATGTTTTCCCCTTAGACCTGATAGTTTTGGAGTCACAAGGATTGGATGTGATACTAGGTATGGATTGGCTATCGATGTATGGAGGAAACATCCATTGTGCCAGTAAGTCTATTTTGCTTACCACCCCGGAGGGAAAAATGATCAAGTATGTATCTAGGCATTCGCCTAAGAGGACACAAGTAAATTCTCTCTTGGGAGTTGTTCAGGATGAAGTGCCTATAGTAAGGGATTATCCGGATGTATTCCCAGAGGATCTACCAGGCATGCCGCCAGATAGGGATACTGAGTTTTTGATAGAGCTATTGCTTGGCACCGGACCGATATCGAAGAGACCATACCAGATGCCAGCAAATGATCTGGAGGAGATCAAGAAGCATATTAAGGAGTTATTGGAGAAAGGATTTATTCGACGAAGTTCATCACCTTGGGGAGCCCTAGTGCTCTTGGTCGAGAAGAAGGATGGATCTCTAAGGATGGTCGTTGATTATCGAGCACTGAATGAAGTGATGATTAAGAATAAGTGGCCGCTGCCGATGATCAATGATTTGTTCGACCAACTTCAAGGAGCTAAAGTATTCTCCAAGATCGATCTACGATCAGGATACCACCAGTTGAAGATCCGAGAGAAGGATATACCTAAGACAGCCTTTCACCACAAGGTATGGGCTATATGAGTATACTATTATGTCATTTGATTGACTAACGCCCCTGCCTATTTCATGAGTATGATGAATAAGGTGTTCATGGAGTTCTTGGATAAGTTTGTCGTGGTATTCATTGATGATATCTTGGTGTACTCGAAGAACGAAGAGGAACACACGGAGCATTTGCG
Organism: Secale cereale; assembly: GCA_902687465.1. Lineage (NCBI taxonomy): Eukaryota > Viridiplantae > Streptophyta > Magnoliopsida > Poales > Poaceae > Secale > Secale cereale. The sequence goes on from LR738709.1 coordinate 333,540,843, forward strand.
TTTGGTTCTAGAGAAGCTCAGAGAACATCAGTTGTATGCCAAGTTTAGCAAATGCGAGTTTTGGTTGAAGGAAGTTGGATTCTTAGGGCATGTTATATCAGGAGAAGGTATAGCAGTGGACCCCGTCAAGGTGCAGGCAGTCATTGAGTGGTTGGCACCCACCTTAGTTGGAGAGATCCGCAGTTTTCTTGGACTCGCGGGATATTACCGGAGATTCATAGAGAATTTCTCCAAGATTGCAAAGCCTATGATGACATTGTTGAAGAAAGACACAAAGTTTCATTGGACTGAAGAGTGCGAAGAAAGTTTCCAGGAGTTGAAGAAATGATTGACGACAGCACCAGTGCTGATCTTGCCGGACATACGCAAGGATTTCCAAGTGTATTGCGATGCTTCACGCTTAGGGCTTGGAGGAGTACTCATGCAAGATGGAAGAGTTGTTTCTTATGCATATCGACAACTTCGACCGCACGAGTTGAATTATGCAACACATGATTTGGAGCTAGCAGCAGTTGTGCATGCGCTCAAAACCTGGAGACATTTCCTTATTGGAAATCATTGTGATGTGTACACGGATCACAAGAGTTTGAAGTACATTTTCACTCAGAAGGAGCTGAACCTCAGAAAGAGGAGATGGTTGGAGCTTATAAAGGATTATGATATGAAGCTGCACTATCACCCCGGAAAGGCCAATGTCGTTGCAAACGCTTTGAGCCAGAAGAGTTATGCAAATACCCTAGTGAAGGGAGGACTGCCAGAGGAGTTAGCAGAAGATCTCAGGGAACTTCGTTTGGAGATAGTTCCTAGAGGTTTTGTTGCAACATTGGAAGTTCGATCAACATTGTTGGGAAAGATACGAGCAGCCCAGAAGGATGACAAAGAGATTGCCGAAATCAAGGAGAAGATGAGTGAAGGTAAAGCCAAGGATTTTCGTGAGGACGAACACGACACCTTGTGGTTTGAAGACCGAATCTATGTGCCCAATGATGCCGAGATCGGGAAGTTGATACTACAGGAATCACATGATTCACCATACTCGATACACCTCGGAAACACTAAGATGTATTTGGATTTAAAGGAGCGTTTCTGGTGGACGGGAATGAAGAAGGATATTGCCGAGTATGTAGCAGTATGTGATGTATGCCAAAGAGTGAAAGCAAAACATCAGAAGCCAGCAGGATTACTACAGCCTATGCCGATACCTGAATGGAAGTGGGATAAGCTTGGCATGGACTTTATCACCGGATTACCCAGGACCAGATCGGGATATGACTCAATCTGGGTAGTAGTGGATCGCTTGACCAAAGTAGCCCACTTTATCCCCGTGAAAACCACGTATACCAGTGCGAAGTTGGCCAAGATATACATGACCAGGATTGTATGTCTACACGGAGTTCCGAGGACCATTGTATCAGACAGAGGAACACAGTTCACATCAAAGTTTTGGCATCAGCTAGACCAAACTTTGGGAACAAGGCTGGAATTCAGTACTGCTTTTCATCCGCAGACTGATGGACAGACCGAGAGAGTCAATCAGATTCTTGAGGACATGTTGAGAGCTTGTGCGCTAGACTATGGATCAAGTTGGGATGACAACTTGCCTTACGCGGAGTTCTCGTACAACAATAGCTACCAGGCCAGTTTGAAGATGGCACCGTTCGAAGCATTGTATGGGAGGAGATGCCAAATGCCGTTGATGTGGGATGAAGTCGGAGATCGTCAGTTATTTGGACCAGATCTGATTAAAGAGTCGGAAGAGATGGTTAAGCTGATTCGAGATAGACTGAAGGTAGCTCAGTCTAGGCAGAAGAGTTATGCAGACTCGAAGCGCAAGGAAGTAGTCTATGAAATTGGAGACAGAGCGTACCTCAGAGTGTCACCTCTGCGAGGAGTTAAACGTTTTGGAGTTAAGGGCAAGTTAGCCCCGAGATTTGTGGGACCGTACTGTGTTTTGGAACGCATGGGAGAGTTTGCCTATAAGTTGGAATTATCCGAAGGATTGTCAGGAGTTCATGACGTGTTTCACGTTTCTCAGCTTAAGAAGTGCCATGAGGAGATGGCTGATATTCCTTTAAGAGACACCGTGCCCCTGGAAGCAATTCAGTTGGATAATGATCTGACTTACGGGGAGAAACCCATCAAGATCCTCAAGTTTGCAAGCAGAGTCACCCGCAGCAAGGTTATCAAGTTTTGCAAAGTTCAGTGGAGTCACCATACCGAGGATGAAGCCACCTGGGAACGAGAGGACGATCTATGCAAGGACCACCCACACATATTCTCTAGCCCAACCGAATCTCGAGGGCGAGATTCATTCTAAGGGGGGTAGGTTTGTAACATCCCAAATTTTTAATTTGGAATGTTATACATAGATCATGTTGCATTACATATTTTATTGCATTTGTGCGTTGTGATCCTCGAAAATTCTAAGCAACTCAAGGACCTACGGAGAGAGTTGGGGATTTTCCCGTTTTCGTATTTGAGTTTTCTCAAATACTGGTACGGGGATCACTTTGGTTTTAATTGTTTTTCTCTCCTAAACATATTTCTTAAGAAAATATATGAGCGGAGATAATATGACTTCTCCAAAATAAAAGAAATATTGGAGGAAAAATATTAAAATCACTTTTGGTTTTTATTCGGATTTATTTGCGATTTTATTTGCATAGGAAAAATGCGCGTTTTTCAAAATTGCATTTAGGTCCGGGAAAAATGTTCACTTTGTCCTAAATATTATTAGAGGACCGTGAAAACTTATTTCAGAATTTTTTCTCTCCGTTTAGCATTTTATTTTTGTGTTTTTCTGCGTCAGGATATTTTAAAAAAAAGTGGTTTGGACCGACTAGGCCGAAGCCCAGCCGGCCCGGCGCCGCCCCCGCCCCCGACTCCGACCGGGCGTCCCAGCCGTGCCGGCAAGCCGTCGTGGCCGAGTCGGCCACCCCGCCGCCAGCCCCTTCCCCAAGCCACCGCCCCTATATAAGCCGCCGCCCCCCTCTTTCGCCGCCACCACCGCCGCCGCAGCCGAGCCACATCGCCGCCGCGCCGCCTACCGCCGTCGCCATCCGCTGCAGCCACCGCCGCCTGCCGCCATCGCCGTCCGCTGCAGCCACCGCCGCCGTTGCCGCTGTCGCCACCTTGGCAGCTGCCGACGATGCCTCGCCGCCCGCTCCGCAACCCGCCACCCAACCAGATTAGGTAACAGCCGGTTTTTTAGAACCGTCCGTTTTTTTAGAAATCCTAGATCTTTTTTTTCAAATAGATCGGTTCGGTTTTTTTCGATTTTGTTAGTTAGCGGACGTTCGTTTTAACAAACGTAGTTCGCCCATTAGTCACAGACAACGAACATCCATTCGTTAGCCTGTTCGTCGGTTTTCTTTTTCAAGGCTTTTTCCGCGATTTTTTCGATCGTGATTTCTGCCCTGATCTTGTTTTTAGTTTTTCTTTTTGCTCGAGAGTCGGAATCAGGCGATTCAAGCGCCCAGATGTTCGTCGCGAAGCCCTATTTTTGTTTAACCAACTTGAACAAGGTTTTGTTATTGTAAAAGTTGACATTAGACAAATATAGTAAACGGATCTTGTTTCTTTCGCAGTTTGAGTTTCGTTGCTCCGTTTGATTTGATTCTTTTTGCAAACCGGAGTTCTTAAGTTGATCTTTATGGTTAGATCTTCTTATTTGGAGTTTTACCTGTGCATCTTTGCTTTTTTGCTTAAGTATGCTATTGTTTGCTTGCGATAGAATTCCCGGAGTGCGAAGCGTGCTACTACGAGTCCCTAGGTTTTGCGAATCATCAGCAAGGCAAGTAACACTTTGATCATACCCTTTATTACCCAGTTTTTATGCATTAGATCAAACCCTCACACATTGCATGAGTAGGATCTCTTAACTTGTGGGTCTGGGAAGTAGATTGAGGTGGAACATATTACTTGCATTATTTTCAAACCCTTGGGAGTTACTTCTACGTTATGCTTAGGTTGCTATGCTATGCTCGTAGACGTGGATTGGGTTTGAGAGAATCCATGACAGATGTGAGTTGTTAATTAATGGTTCAACATAAGGTGGCTACTTGAATACACATATGGGTGGATTGGTTGCAGGGCACCTGGAGAATCCAGTGTTGTCCTAGGAAATCCCGGGGGTACCGTGTGATTATCCTATGGAATGCCACCCAGGCTCAAAGGGATCATAAATATATTCATGCTAGAAACTTCCGTGTGCAGCCACAATGCCATTATGGGCTCTAGCATAGTATGAGTAAGTTGTGTGAGCTCTTTCAGTGGTGGACTCGCTGATGTAGGGGAAAGTAGGTGTACGGGTTCACCCAGGGTAAAGAGTAAATGCTTCTGAAAGACTGTGTCTCGGTCATCCGTTTCTCAAACACCATGCAGTGCGAGAAATCCAACGGAGGAGATCAAGTCTTGTGGGGAAAAGTGCGCAAACCTCTGCAAAGTGTACAAACTAATCATGATTAGCCGTGTCCCCGGTTATGGACAATCTTGAGTATCTGGTACTTGAATTATTGGTTGATATCATCACTCTAAAATAAATTTGTTGTGTTAATGATGACTACTTTATTTGGGATTGAGTTGGAGGTACCTTCTCAATGATGTTTCAACTACCATGATAGTTAAAATAAAAGTTATTCCTTTGTTGTAGGAAAAAATTGGCTTTATGCTAAATTTCGTAGACAACCCCATTATTAAGAATTGCCTCGTAAGGATGAAATTATTGGTCTTGCTTCTATTGCTATACCTCCTAACGATCCCATAGAACAATATCTGCTAGACCATGAAAATGATATGTGTATGAATGAGAGAAGGGAAATAGATGAAATATTCTTTAAACAGGGACCCTTATTGAAACACAACTTGCCTGTTGAAATTCTAGGGGATCCTCCTCCACCCAAGGGTGATCCCGTGTTTGAACTCAAACCATTACCTGATACTCTTAAGTATGTTTATCTTGATGAAAATAAGTTATATCCTGTTATTATTAGTGCTAACCTTTCAGAAGAGGAAGAAGAGAAATTTTTTAAAACTCTGAAGAACCACGGTGCTGCTATTGGATATATGATACGTCTCCAACGTATCTATAATTTTTTGATTGTTCCATGCTATAATTTATGATGTTTTGGATGTTTAATGGGCTTTGTTATACATTTTTATAAGATTTTTGGGACTAACCTATTAACCTAGAGCCCAGTGCCAGTATCTGTTTTTTTTCCTTGTTTTTGAGTTTCGCAGAAAGGGAATATCAAACGGAGCCCAATTGACATGAAATTCAATAGAGCTTATTTTTGGACCAGAAGAAGCCCAAGAAATGCTAGAGGGGGACCAGAAGGTCCACAGGCTGCCCACGAGGGTGGGGGTGTGTGCCACCCTAGGGCGTGCTCCCCTGCCTCGTGGACAGCCCGGAGACCCCTTTACTTGGCCCCGACTCCAACACCTCCTATATATACTGAAACCTCCGGAAAATAACCTAGATCGGGAGTTCCGCCGCCGAAAGCCTCTGTTGCCACCAAAAGCCAATCTAGACCCTGTTCTGGCACCCTGCCGGAGGGGGGATTCCTCTCCGGTGGCCATCTTCATCATCCTGGCACTCTCCATGACGAGGAGGGAGTAGTCCACCCTTGGGGCTGAGGGTATGTATCAGTAGCTATGTGCGTGATATCTCTCTGTCGTGTTCTTGAGATGGCACGATCTTGATGTATCGCGAGCTTTGCTATTATAGTTGGATCTTATGATGCTTCTCCCCCTCTACTCTCTTGTAATGGATTGAGTTTTCCCTTTGAAGTTATCTTATCGGTTTGAGTATTTAAGGATTTGAGAACACTTGATGTATGTCTTGCACGTGCTTATCTGTGGTGACAATGGGATATCATATGATCCACTTGATGTATGTTTTGGTGATCAACTTGCGGGTTCCGTGACCTTGGGAATCTATGCATAGCGGTTAGCACACGTTTTCGTCTTAACTCTCCGGTAGAAACTTTGGGGCACTCTTTGAAGTACTTTGTGTTGGTTGAATGGATGAATCTAAGATTGTGTGATGCATATCATATAATCATGCCCACAGATACTTGAGGTGACAATGGAGTATCTAGGTGGCATTAGGGTTTTGGTTGATTTCTATCTTAATGTGTTATTCTAGTACGAACTCTATGATAGATCGAACGGAAAGAGTAGCTTCGTGCTATTTTAATATGGACTCTTGAATAGATAGATCATAAAGAATGACTTTTGAGGTGGTTTCGTACCCTACCATAATCTCCTCGTTTGTTCTCCGCTATTAGTTACTTTGGAGTGACTCTTAGTTGCATGTTGAGGGATAGTTATATGATCCAAGTATGTTATTATTGTTGAGAGAACTTGTACTAGTGAAAGTATGAACCCTAGGCCTTGTTTCCTATCATTTCAACACCGTTTATGCTCACTTTTACAACTTGCTACCTTGCTGTTTTTATATTTTCAATTCACAAAAACCTATATCTACCATCCATATTGCACTTGTATCACCATCTCTTCGCCGAACTAGTGCACCTATACAATTTACCGTTGTATTGGGTGTGTTGGGGACACAAGAGACTCTTTGTTATTTGGTTGTAGGATTGTTTGAGAGAGACCATCTTCATCCTACGCCTCCTACGGATTGATAAACCTTAGTTCACCCACTTGAGGAAAATTTGCTACTGTCCTACAAACCTCTGCACTTGGAGGCCCAACAACTTCTACAAGAAGAAGGTCGTGTTCTAGACATCAAGCTCTTTTCTGGCGGCGTTGCCGGGGAGGTAAGTGCTTGAAGGTATATCTTTAGATATTGCAATTGAATATTTTTTTTTCTTGTTTATTCACTAGTTTAGTTTATAAAAGAAAACTACAAAAAATGGAATTAAGGTTACCTCATATGCTTCATATTTTTAATATCTTTCGTGAAAATGATGGGAAGGAAAATTGTGCTCAAGTACTAGAAGAAGAGTTACATAGAATGCTTGGCATAAAATATGTGCATGATGAGCATGATTGCAATGTTGTTAGTATGAATTCTTTCAATACCCATGATGCTAATGATATGCAAAGCCACAAGCTTGGGGAAGCTATGTTTGATGAAGATGATATTTTTAGTCCCCCAAGTTTTGGTGAGCAAATTTATTATGATGAAAGCATGCCTCCTATTTATGATGATTATATTGATGAAAGTGGATTTGGAGAGGTCATGACTTTATTTAGTGATGAATCCACTATTTCGGAAGAGATTCCAATTGATTATGAGAACAAAGTTGCTATCTATCATGATTATTGTGATGAATTGTATGCTATTAAGAATAAATATAACCATGAAACTTGTCATCACGATTTTAATTTTCAATTGGATTATGCTTCGCATGATAGTTATTTTGTTGAATTTGCTCCTCCCAATACTATGAATGAGAAGAATTTTGCTTATGAGGAGAGTAGTAAAATTTCTGTGCAAGTAGATCATGAAAAGAATGCTTTATGTGCTGGTTATATTGTTAAATTCATTCATGATGCTACTGAAAATTATTATGAGAGAGGAACATATGCTTCTACCTATTGCAATAATACCAAGTTTCCTCTCTATGTGCTTAAAGTTTTGAAGCTATGTTTGTTTTGCTTTCCTATGCTAGTTGATTATCGTCCCCATAAGTTGTTTGCTCACAAAATCCCTATGCATAGGAAGTGGGTTAGACTTAAATGTGCTAGTCATATTCTTCATGATGCTCTCCTTATGTTTCAATTCTTATCTTTTACGCGAGCATCATTGAACTCATCATGCCTAGCTAGGGGCATTAAACGATAGCGCTTGTTGGGAGGCAACCCAACTTTATTTTGTTTTCTTTGCTTTTTCTTCTATTTAGGAATAAATATTGCATCTAGCTTCTGTTTATATGTGGTTTTATGTTTTAATTAGTGTTTGTGCCAAGTAGAACCTTTGGGAAGACTTGTGTGAAGTTTATATGATCTTGCTGTGAAAAACAGAATCGTAAGCGCTCGCTAGAATAGTCACCAGATTTTACTGGAGCGTGCTATTTAGTTGATTCTTTTTCCAGATGATTAATAGACAAATTCCTCACATTTACCAATTTATTTCAATTTTTTTGGAGTTATAGAAGTATGCGAAAGTGACAGATTACTACACACTGTTCTGTTTTTGACATATTCTGTTTTTCATGTGTTGTTTGCTTATTTCAATGCATCTATGAGTAGTATTGGGAAGTATGAATCATAGAGAAGTTGGAATACAGTAGGTTTAACACCAATATAAACAAATAATGAATTTATTATAGTACATATGAGTAGTGGTTTGTTTTCTTATACTAAGGGAGCTCACGAGATTTTTGTCTAAGTTTTGTGTTGTGAAGTTTTCAAGTTTTGAGTATTGCTTTGATGGACTATGGAACAAAGTGTGGAAAGAGCCTAAGCTTGGGGATACCCAAGGCACCCCAAGGTAAAATTCAAGGACAACCAAAAGCCTAAGCTTGGGGATGCCCCGGGAAGGCATCCCCTCTTTCGTCTTCGTCTATCGGTGACTTTACTCAATGCTATATTTTTATTCACCACATGATATGTGTTTTGCTTGGAGCGTCAATTTGTTTTTGTTTTGCTTGCTGTTTGAATAATATCCCAAGGTCTGAAATTCTTAAATGTTAGAGAGTCTTCATATATTTACATAATTATTCAACTACTCATTGATCTTCACTTATATCTTTTGGAGTAGTTTGTCATTTGCTCTAGTGCTTCACTTGTATCTTTTAGAGCATGGCGGTGGTTTTATTTTGACGAAATGGATGAACTCTCATGCTTCACTTATATTATTTTGATAGTCTTTTAGAACAGCATGGTAATTGGCTTTGGTTATAAAACTAGTCCTAATATGATAGGCATCCAAGTTGGGTATAGTAAAAACTTTCATACAAGTGCATTGTATATGATGAGAAGTTTGATATTTGATGATTTTTTCGAGATATGAGGATGGTGATATTAGAGTCATTCTAGTGGAGTAATTATGAATTTGAGAAATACTTGCGTTAAAGTTTGTGATCCTCGTAGCCTGCACGTATGGTGAACCGCTATGTGACGAAGTTAGAGCATGAGGTATTTGTAGAGTGTCATCCTTTGTGTGGAGGTCGGGGGCGCGCGATGGTTAACTCCTACCAACCACCCCCCTAGGAGCATGCGCTGATTGGTTTGTTTTGATGACTCGTAAATTTTTGCAATAAGTATATGAGTTCTTTATGACTAATGTTGAGTCCATGGATTATACTCACTCTCACCCTTCCACCATTGCTAGCCTCTCTTGTACCGCGCAACTTTCGGCGGTACCATACAGCCACCATATACCTTCCTCAAAACAGCCACCATACCTACCTATCATGGCATTTCCATAGCCATTCCGAGATATATTGCCATGCAACTTTTATAGCGACCACGATCCGAATGGACCGAAGTCTCTGTGTTTCAGTGTCATCCCTGGATCGGTAATGCTGACACACACAGTTTTTGAAGGATTTATAACAGAGTGGCAATCACACACTTATTACATCGAGTGTCTCCAAAGAGAACTTATTACAAAAGTCTATGGCTTAAGGCCATCTAACAAAATAACAGCGGAAGGCTTAGAAGATAAGTGAGTCCATCAACTCCAATAGCATAGCTGGGTGCATGACAAACGACCTACAACGTCTTACTCCTCGTCTAAAAAGTCTGCAACGTAACATGTTGCAGCCCGAAACGGGTCAGCACGTGAAATATGCTGGCAAGATAACACAGAAGATGCAAGTAACAGAATAAAGGCTACACTATATGCATATTTGGCTGGTGGAGGCTCTAAGGTTAAAGTTTTTGCGTAAAGCCAATTGTTCCCTACTACAAAGGAATAAATTTTATTTTAACTATCATGGTAGTTGAAACATCATTGAGAAGGTACCTCCAACTCAATCCCAAATTAAAGTAATCATTAACCCAACAAGTTAATTTTAGAGTGATGAGATCAACCAATAATTCAAGTACCAGATACTCCAGATTGTCCATAACCGGGGACACGGCTAATCATGATCAGTTTGTACACTCTGTAGAGGTTTGTGCACTTTCCCCACAAGACTCGATCGCCTTCGTTTGATTTCTCGCACTGCATGGTGTTTGAGAAACGGATGACCGAGACACAGTCTTTCCGAAGAGGCGCCCTTCACCGATAGATAGGCCGGTACACCTACAATCCCTCTACATCTGCTAGCCCATAATGGAAAGGTTTCCCACAACTTACTCAACTATGCCAAAGCCCATAATGGCATTGTGGCTGCACACGGAAGTTTCTAGCATGAATAGTTTTATGATCCCTTTGAGCCTGGGTGTCATTCCATAGGAAATCACACGGAACCCCGGGATTTCCTAGGACAACACTGGATACCCCAGGTGCCCTGCAACCAATCCACCCAGATGTGTATTCAAGTAGCCACCTTAAGTTGAACCCTTAATTAACAACTCACATCTGTCATGGATTTCACTCAAACCCAAACCACGTCTACGAGCATAGCATGATAACCTAAGCATAGCGTAGAAGTAACTCCCAAGGGTTTGAAAATAATGCAGGTATTAAGCTCTACCTCAAACTACTTCCCAGACCCACAAATTAAGAGATCCTACTCATGCAATGTGTGAGGGTTTGATCTAATGCATAAAAATTGGGTAATAAAAAGGTATGATCAAAGTGTTACTTGCCTTCCTGATGATTCGCAAAACCTAGAGACTCGTAGTAGCACGCTTCACAGTCCGGGTATTCTATCGCAAGCAAAGAATGGCATACATAAGCAATCAAGCAATGATGCACAAACAAAACTCCAAAAGAGAAGATCTAACCAGAAAGTTCAACTAAAGAACTCCGGTTTACAAAAAGAATCAAATAGAAAGAAGTAACAAAACTCAAACTGCGAAAGAAACGAGATCCATTTACTAATTTGATCAAGGGTCAAATTCTACAGTAACAAAACTTGGTTCCAGTTGGTTAAACGGAAAGAGGGCGTCGAGACGAAGATCTGGGATTTTGAATCACCTGATTCCGATTCTCGAGCGAAAAGAAAAACGAAAAACAAGATCAGGGCAGAAATCGCGATCGGAACAACCGCGGATAAATACCCCGAAAAAAAATTGACGAACAGACTATCTAACGAACGTTCGCTGTCTGCGGCTAACGGGCGAACAATGTTCGTTAAAACGAACGTACGGACGAACGTCCGCTAAATAACTAAACCGAAAAAACCGATCTAACCTAAAAAAGCGAATCTAGGGTTTCTCAAGAAAAAACCGATCGTTTTTTAAAACCGACCGGTTTTTTTTTGGAAAAAACCGACCGCTTTTTTTTGACAAAACCGACGGCGGCGGCGGCTACCTTGAAACAAGGCAGGGGCGGCTCCGGCGAGAAGTCCAGCGGCGGCTCCGGCGGCTGGCGGCGGTGGCAGCAGCGGCAGCAGCGGCGACGGCGCGGCGGCTGGAGGCGGAGGGCGCGGGGCGGGGCTAGGGTTCGGCGGCCTCGCGGAGGTGGGCTGGCGGGCCGGCGGCCTCGTGTTTTATAGACCCCCGGCTAGGTGAGTCCTAGCCGGTTACGGCCCAGAGGCAATTTCCCTTTTTTTTAAACGAGTCCTAACGTAGTAAAACGAGCGAAAAAAAATACTAAACGGAGTCTAAAAATTCCGAAATAAAACTTCACCGTCCCCTAATAATATTAAGGACAAAGTGAACATTTTTCCCAGACCTAAATGCTATTCTGAAAAACGCGTATTTTTCCTATGCAAATAAAATCGCAAATAAATTCGAAAAAATACCAAAAGTGATTATAGTATTTTTCCTCCAATATTTCTATTATTTTGGAGAAGTCATATTATCTCCGCTCATATATTTTATTTAGAAATATTTTTAGGAGAGAAAAATAATTAAAACCAACGCTGTCCTCGTACCGGTATTCGAGTAAACTCAAATACAAAAACGGTAGAATTCCCAACTCTCTCCGTAGGTCCTTGAGTTGCTTAGAATTTTCGAGGATCGCCACGCACAAAATGCAAAAAAATATGCAATGCAATATGATATATGTATAACATTCCAAATTGAAAATTTGGGATGTTACTAACCTAACCCCCTTAGAATGAATCTCGCCCCTGAGATTTGACTTGGCTAGAGAACATGTGTGGGTAGTCCTTGCGTAGATCATCTTCTCGTTCCCGAGTGGCTTCTTCCACGGTGTGGTGACTCCACTGAACTTTGCAAAACTTGATAACCTTACTGCGGGTGACTCTGCTCAAAAATTCAGAATCTTAACAGGCTTCTCCTCATAAGTCAGATCACTATCCAACTAAATTACTTCCAGGGGTACTGTGTCTCTAAGTGGGATATCGGCCATCTCCACATGGCACTTCTTAAGCTGCGAAACGTGAAACACATCGTGCACTCCTGACAATCCTTTGGGAAACTCCAACTTATAGGCAACCTCTCCCATGCATTCCAAAACACGGTAAGGTCCCACAAATCTGTGGGCTATCTTTCCCTTAACTCTGAAACGTTTAACTCCTCGCAGAGGCGATACTCTCAAGTACGCTCTGTCTCCGATTTCATAGGCTATCTCCTTGCGCTTCGAGTCTGCATAACTCTTCTGCCTGGACTGAGCTACCTTCAATCTATCTCGAATTAGCTTAACCTTCTCTTCAGACTCTTTGATCAAGTTCGGTCCAAACAACTGTCGATCTCCAACTTCATCCCACATTAATGGTGTTCGACATCTCCTTCCGTACAATGCTTCGAACGGTGCCATCTTCAAATTGGCCTGGTAACTGTTGTTGTACGAGAACTCAGCGTAGGGCAAATTATCATCCCAACTAGATCCATAATCTAGCGCACAGGCTCTCAACATGTCCCCCAGAATCTGATTGACTCTCTCGGTCTGTCTGTCGGTCTGCGGATGAAAAGTTGTGCTGAATTCCAGCCTCGTTCCCAAAGTTTGGTGTAGCTAATGCAAAAACTTTGAGGTGAACTGTGTTCCTCTATCTGATACAATGGTCCTCGGAACTCCGTGCGGACATACGATCCTGGTCATGTATATCTTGGCCAACTTCGCACTGGTGTATGTGGTTTTCACGGGGATAAAGTGAGCTACCTTGGTCAAACGGTCTACTACTACCCAGATTGAGTCATATCATGCTTTGGTCCTGGGCAATCCGGTGATAAAGTCCATGCCAAGCTTCTCCCATTTCCATTCGGGTATTGGCATAGGCTGTAGCAATCCTACTAGTTTCTGATGCTCCGCCTTTACTCTCTGGCATACATCACATACGGCTACATACTCGGCAATATCCTTCTACATTCCCGTCCACCAGAAATGTTCCTTCAAATCCAAATACATCTTGGTGTTTCCGGGGTGTATCGAGTATGGCGAATCATGTGCTTCCTGCAGTATCAACTTGCTGATCTCCGGGTTGTTGGGCACATAGATTCGATCCTTAAACCACAAGGTGTCGTGCTCATCCTCACAAAATCCTTTGGCTTTTCCTTCACCCATCCTCTTCTTTATCTCAGCAATTTCCTTGTCATCCTTCTGGGCTTCACGTATCTTCCCCAGCAATGTTGACTGAACCTCCAACATTGCAACGAAACCTCTAGGGACTATCTCCAAGCAAAGCTCCCTGAGATCTTCTGCTGACTCCTTGGGCATTTCCCCTTTTACTAAGGTATTTGAATAACTCTTCCGGCTCAGAGCGTCTGCAATGACATTGGCTTTTCCTGGGTGATAGTGCAGCTTCATATCATAATCCTTTATAAGCTCCAACCATCTCCTTTGTCTGAGGTTCAGCTCCTTCTGAGTGAAAATGTACTTCAAACTCTTGTGATCCGTGTACACATCATAACGATTTCCAATAAGGAAATGTCTCCAGGTTTTCAGTGCGTGCACTACAGCTGCTAACTCCAGATCGTGCGTCGCGTAATTCAACTCATGTGGTCGCAGTTGACGAGATGCATAAGAAACAACTCTTCCATCCTGCATAAGTACTCCTCCAAGTCCTAAGCGTGAAGCATCGCAGTACACTTGGAAATCCTTGCGTATATCTGGCAATATCAGCACTGGGGCTGTCGTCAACCATTTCTTCAACTCCTGGAAACTTTCTTCGCACTCTTCAGTCCAATCAAACTTTGTCTCCTTCTTTAACAATGTCGTCATCGGCTTAGCAATCTTGGAGAAATTTTCTATGAATCTCCGGTAGTATTCCGCGAGTCCAAGAAAACTGCGGATCTCTCCAACTGAAGTGGGTGCCAACCACTCAGTGACTTCCTGCACTTTGACGGGGTCAAGTGCTATACCTTCTCCTGATATAACATGCCCTAAGAATCCAACTTCCTTCAACCAAAACTCACATTTGCTAAACTTGGCATACAACTGATGTTCTCTGAGCTTCTCCAAAACCAAACGCGAATGCTCCGCATGTTCCTCCTCATTCTTCGAGTATACCAAAATATCATCAATGAATACCACGACAAACCTATCCAAGAACTCCATGAACACCTTGTTCATCATACTCATAAAATAGGCAGGGGCGTTAGTCAATCCAAATGACATAACCGTATACTCATACAGCCCGTACCTTGTGGTGAAGGCTGTCTTAGGTATATCCTTCTCTCGGATCTTCAACTGGTGGTATCCAGATCGTTGATCGATCTTGGAGAATACTTTCGCTCCCTGGAGTTGGTCGAACAAATCATTGATCATCGGCAGCGGGTACTTATTCTTAATAGTCACTTCATTCAGTGCACGATAATCAACGACCATTCTTAATGATCCATCCTTCTTCTCGACCAAAAGCACTGGGGCTCCCCAAGGTGATGAACTCCGGGGAATAAAACCTTTCTCCAATAACTCCTTAATCTGCTTCTTGATCTCCTCCAGATCATTCGCTGGCATCCGATATGATCTCTTCGATATTGGTCCGGTGCCAGGCAACAGCTCAATCAAAAACTCAATATCTCTATCCGGTGGCATGCCAGGTTGCTCCTCTGGAAAAACATCCGAGTAATCCTATAATACCGGCACTTCCTCCTGAAGAACTCCCGTGAGAGAATGTACGTGTGTCTGTATAGGCGAATGCCTGGATATATACCTAATCATTTTTCCCTCCAGGGTGGTAAGCAAAATAGACTTGCTGGCACAATCGATGTTTCCTCCATACATCGAAAGCCAATCCATACCTAATATCACATCCAATCCTTGTGACTCCAAAACTATTAGGTCTGAGGGGAAAACATGGCATCCTATGATCAATGGCGTCTGAAAACATCCTTGATGTGCCATATACTCTACTCCGGGTGAACTTACTAACATGGGGGTCTTAAGGACTTGTGTGGCCATCTTATGTCTATTTACGAATCCCCTTTAAATGTATGAATGCGATGCACCAGTATCGAAAATGACTATTGCGGTAAATGACTTAACCAAAATCTTACCGACAACAGCATCTGGTTGCTCTTCTACCTCCTCCACGGTGACGTGGTTTACTTGTCCTTTATTGAACGGGTTGGGCTTCTTTCCGGCGCTTCCATTGCCGTTCCCATTCTTAGCTTCAGGGCACTCATTGGCATAATGTCCATTCTTCCCGCACTTGCAACAGGTGACGTGGCTTAAATCCTTCTTGGCGGGTGTGGACGGGGTAGAGCGATTCTGATTATTGTTTGCTTCATTCCCATTCCCATTCTTGGAGCCATTGTGGTTGTGGGAAATTCCTCCAGTGTGGGTGTGGCTTCCATGGTTATGGGTATATCCTCCCGAATTCGGAGTGAATCGGGGCTTCTGCTGGGCTCCAGAATTATTCCTTCCTTGTCCATACTTCCTTTTGTGACTCTCAATCTGCTGCTGCTTCCCTTCAATCATAAGGGCTTTATCTACCAACTCCTGGTAGTTGTTGAAGGTTGCCACCATCAACTGTACGCTCATCTCATCATTTAGCCCTTCCATAAATCTCTCCTGCTTAGCGGCATCTGTGGCCACGTCATCTGGGGCATAACGAGATAGGGTACTAAACTCATCTACGTACTGAGCTACAGTACGATTTCCTTGGCGCAAATTGTGAAACTCCCGCTTCTTCATGCTCATAGCTCCAGTTGAGACATGGGCAGTACGGAAAGCTTTCTGAAACTGATCCCAAGTGACATTGGCTATGGGGAAAGTGGCTGTGTAATTCTCCCACCATGCTGCGGCTTGTCCAGACAACTGGTGTGCGGCAAATCGCACCTTCTCAGCATCTGAGCAATTGGCGATGGTCAAATCCCTTCCAATCTTGCGCAGCCAGTCATCAGCAACTATTGGTTCAATGCTGCTAGCAAACACCGGTGGTTGCAACCTTAAGAAACGTGTCAGGTTATCCACGGGTGGTGGTGGTGGAGGGTTGTTGTTCTGGTTGTTCTGAGTGTTCTGGACAAGAAGTTGCATCAAAGTGTTTTGCTGCTGGATCAACTGAGTGAGCTCAGGGGGAAACTCAAATCCGGGCTCACGTCTTGGAGGCATCTGATGGGTGTAGAGGGAAGAGATTAGAATAGAATTGAGGTCTAAGGGAAAATCACTACCCATATGCACATGAGACAAACACAATCATATCACACCAATCAATTTGAAGCAAGGTCTTACAAAGATCTAACTAACGTTACAAAGTGCTCTAAATACTACTTTGTGGGGGAAAACTACTAGTCATAGGGTAGTCATCTAGAAATTTTGATCAGCAGAAGATTCCATGATGTCTGCTCCAGCTTCATCTTCATAGTCTTCGTCATTGCTATCATCGGGGTCTGAATCCATGTCGTCGATGATGATGTAGTCCTCAGAACGAATCTCCTTGGGTTCTTCTTCCTCTTCTTCTCCTCCTGGTGCTGGATCTCCCATGAATACTCCTAGCTTCCTTGTAAAATCATCATTCTTCTCCACTAGTATCAACATCTCCTCCTCGTATCTGTCACGAGTAGACTTGAGTTCTTCTTCTAGCTCCAAATTCCTGTTTAGCGCCTTCTTCAAATCTATCATCCCTGCGCACATCTGGTGCTCCTGTCATCGAATGTGCTGGTTTAAATCCTGGATGAACGCTGCAATGGACCTATCCTTCCGGGTGCTGATCATGTCCCAACGCTCATCTCGGCGTCCACAAATCTGGTAGATAGTGTCCTTCAGCTCCTGCTTGTAGACTTCTCCGATCCTTCCCATGGTGATGTGGGCTGCCATACTCTTGCCTAGGCTCCAGGTTGGTGCATCAAAAGAAAACTCTATTGGCTCAGTGGATGGTGTGAAGGTTCTCCCGGGAATTTGAACTTGAATGCTCCATCGCTCCTCTTCTGGTAATGTGGTGGTGTAGGTCCCGGTAAAGCTTGGTATTCCTATATTCAGGTACCTAGTGACTTCCTTCAAGTGTCGTCCAAAAGGTGTGTCTTCATCCTGTTGCGTGAACTTGTTCCTTGGGTCCACCATCCTAAAGAAGTAGAAAATGGAGAGGAGTCAGAAATGAGTAGAGAAGAGTGACCTAGGGTTTATCTTAGTGGTCGTGTCCTACATTCAGCGTGTGCTCTAATACCATCTTGTAGCGACCACGATCCGAATGGACCGAAGTCTCTGTGTTTCAGTGTCATCCCTGGATCGGTAATACTGACACACACAGTACTTGAAGGATTTATAACAGAGTGGCAATCACACACTTATTACATCGAGTGTCTCCAAAGAGAACTTATTACAAAAGTCTATGGATTAAGGCCATCTAAAAAAATAACAGCGGAAGGCTTGGAAGATAAGTGGAGTCCAGCAACTCCAACGGCATAGCTGAGTGCAGGACAAACGACCTAGAACGTCTTACTCCTCGTCTGAAAAGTCTGCAACGTAACATGTTGCAGACCAAAACGGGTCAGCACATGGAATATGCTGGCAAGATAACACAGAAGATGCGAGTAACAGAATAAAGGCTACACTATATGCATATTTGGCTGGTGGAGGCTCTAAGGTTAAAGTTTTTGTGTAAAGCCAATTTTTCCCTACAACAAAGGAATAAATTTTATTTTAACTATCATGGTAGTTGAAACATCATTGAGAAGGTACCTCCAACTCAATCCCAAATTACAGTAATCATTAACCCAACAAGTTAATTTTAGAGTGATGAGATCAACCAATAATTCAAGTACCAGATACTCAAGATTGTCCATAACCGGGGACACGGCTAATCATGATCAGTTTGTACACTCTGCAGAGGTTTGTGCACTTCCCCACAAGACTCGATCGCCTCCATTTGATTTCTCGCACTGCATGGTGTTTGAGAAACGGATGACCGAGACACAGTCTTTCTGAAGAGGTCCCCTTAACCGATAGATAGGCCGGTACACCTACAATCCCTCTACATCTGCTAGCCCATCATGGAAAGGTTTCCCACAACTTACTCAACTATGCCAGAGCCTATAATGGCATTGTGGTTGCACACGGAAGTTTCTAGCATGAATAGTTTTATGATCCCTGTGAGCCTGGGTGGCATTCCATAGGACAATCACACAGAACCCCGGGATTTCCTAGGACAACACTGGTTACCCCAGGTGCGCTACAACCAATCCACCCAGATGTGTATTCAAGTAGCCACCTTAAGTTGAGCCCTTAATTAACAACTCACATCTGTCATGGATTTCACTCAAACCCAAACCACGTCTACGAGCATAGCATGATAACCTAAGCATAGCGTAGAAGTAACTCCCAAGGGTTTGAAAGTAGTGCAGGTATTAGGTTCTACCTCAAACTACTTCCCAGACCCACAAATTAAGAGATCCTACTCATGCAATGTGTGAGGGTTTGATCTAATGCATAAAAACTAGGTAATAAAAAGGTATGATCAAAGTGTTACTTGCCTTCCTGATGATTCGCAAAACCTAGAGACTCGTAGTATCACACTTCACAGTCCGGGTATTCTATCGCAAGCAAACAATGGCATACATAAGAAATCAAGCAATGATGCACAAACAAAACTCCAAAAGAGAAGATCTAACCAGAAAGTTCAACTTAAGAACTCTGGTTTACAAAAAGAATCAAATCGAAAGAAGTAACAAAACTCAAACTGCGAAAGAAACAAGATCCGTTTACTAATTTGATATAGGGTCAAATTTTACAGTAACAAAACTTGGTTCCAGTTGGTTAAACGACAAGAGGGCGTCAAGACGAAGATCTGGGATTTTGAATCACCTGATTCCGACTCTCGAGCGAATAGAAAAACGAAAAACAAGATCAGGGCAGAAATCACGATCGGAATAACCGCGGATAAATACCCCGAAAAAGAAAACCGACGGACAGAATAACGAACGAACGTTCGCTGTCTGTGGCTTACGGGCGAACAATGTTCGTTAAAACGAACGTACGAACGAACGTCCGCTAAATAATTAAACCGAAAAAAACCGATCTAACCTAAAAAAACGAATCTAGGGTTTCTCGAAAAAAAAACGATCGTTTTTTTGACAAAACCGACGGCTGCGGCGGCTACCTCGAAACAAGGCGGCGGCGGCTCCGGCGGGAAGTCCGGCGCCGGCGGCGGCGGCGGCGGTTGGAGGCGGAGGGCGCGGGGCGGGGCTAGGGTTCGGCGGCCTCGCGGGGTGGGCTGGCGGGCCGGCAGCCTCGCGTTTTATAGACCCGCGGGTAGGAGAGTCCTAGCCGGTTAAGGCCGAGAGGCGGTTTCCCTTAAAAAAAACGAGTCCTGACGTAGTAAAAGGGGCAAAAAAAAATACTAAACGGAGTCCCAAAATTCCGAAATAAATTTTCACCGTCCACTAATAATATTTAGGACAAAGTGAACATTTTTTCCGGACATAAATGCAATTTTGAAAAACGCGTATTTTTCCTATGCAAATAAAATCGCAAATAAATCCGAAAAAAATACCAAAAGTGATTTTAATATTTTTCCTCCAATATTTCTGTTATTTTGGAGAAGTCATATTATCTCTGCTCATATATTTTATTTAGAAATATTTTTAGGAGAGAAAAATAATTAAAACCAACGCTATCCTCGTACCGGTATTCGAGTAAACTCGAATACAAAAACGGTAGAATTCCCAACTCTCTCCGTAGGTCCTTGAGTTGCTTAGAATTTTCGAGGATCGCCACACACAAAATGCAAAGAAATATGCAATGCAATATGATCTATGTATAACATTCCAAAATTGAAAATTTGGAATGTTACAACTTTCCACCGTTCCCTTCATATGACACGCTTCATTATTATCATATTGCCATGCATGATCATGTAAACATCGTATTTGTGGCAAAGCCACCATGCATAATTCTTCATACATGTCACTCTTGATTCATTGCACATCCCGGTACACCACCGGAGGCATTCATATAGAGTCATACTTTGTTCTAGTATCGAGTTGTAATATCAAGTTGTAATTCAATATAAGTGTGATGATCATCATTATTAGAGCATTGTCCCATGTGAGGAACGGCTAAATAAAGAAAGCCCCTACAAAAAAAATGAAAGGCCAATAAAAGAAAGGCCCAAAAAAAGGGACAATTGCTACTATCTTTTTCCACACTTGTGCTTCAAAGTAGCACCATGTTCTTCATGATAGAGAGTCTCATGTTTAGTCACTTTCATATACTAGTGGGAATTTTCATTATAGAACTTGGCTTGTATATTCCAACAATGGGCTTCCTCAAATGCCCTAGTTCTTTATGAGCAAGCAAGTTGGATGCACACCCACTTGGTTTCTTTTGTTGAGCTTACATACATTTTTAGCTCTAGTGCATCCGTTGCATGGCAATCCCTACTCACTCACATTGATATCTATTGATGGGCATCTCTATAGCCCATTGATACACCTAGTCGATGTGAGACTATCTCCCTCCTTTTTGTCTTCTTCACAACCATCACTCTATTCCACATAGTGCTATGTCCATGGCTCACGCTCCTGTATTGCGTGAAAGTTGAAAGGTTTGAAAGAATAGAGTATGAAAACAAGTGCTTGGCTGAAATCGGGGTTGTGCATGATATGAATATTTTGTGTGATCAAGAGAGAGCATAGCCAGACTATATGATTTTGTAGGGATAACTTTCTTTAGCCATAGTATTTTGAGAAGACATGATTGCTTTGTTAGTATGCTTTAAGTATTATTATTTCTTATGTCAATATAGACTTTTGTCTTGAATCTTTCAGATCTGAACATTCATACCACAATTAAGTGAACTACATTGAAAATTATGTTGGTTAGCATTCCACATCAAAAATTCTGTTTTATCATTTACCTACTCGAGGACGAGCGGGAATTAAGCTTGGGGATGCTGATACGTCTCCAACGTATCTATAATTTTTGATTGTTCCATGCTATAATTTATGATGTTTTGGATGTTTAATGGGCTCTGTTATACACTTTTATATGATTTTTGGGACTAACCTGTTAACCTAGAGCCCAGTGCCAGTTTCTGTTTTTTCCTTGTTGTTGAGTTTCGCAGAAAAGGAATATCAAACGGAGCCCAATTGACCTGAAATACAACAAAGCTTATTTTTGGACCAGAAGAAGCCCAGGAAGTGCCGGAGAGGGACCCGAAGGTCCAGGGGCTGCCCACGAGGGTGGGGGGCGCGTTCCCCCCCTTGGGCGCGCCCCTGCCTCGTGGACAGCCAGTAGACCTGTAGATTAATAATATCAGATTGTTATCATGTTTTGAGGTGTTTTGCTTGAGTGATTTTTTACGTGCTTCGTGTGCATCCTTAGTGCATCCTTCATGCATTCATCTTTTCCGAGTGCGCATTGCATCTTGTTGATTGGTGCTTGGTGTGATTGTTTTGTTTAGAGCCGGAAGCAGAGTCTGAGTTCGAGGTTGAGCACGAGGTTACCAACGAGGTTGAGCACGAGGACCCTTCTTACGATCCGAACGACTTCTCTTCAGGCAAGATGACCGAACCCCAATAACATTACTATCTTTGCCTATTGCTAGTAGTCTCGATCTATAGTTTTGCCTCGATGCCCATGATCTTCTTGTCAGCCTCCTACTTGTAAACCATTGCCATGTTTAACCAACCTACCTATGCAAACCGTTGCTTGGCTAAGTAGGCTTCGCTCAGCCCTTCTTATAGCATTGCTAGTTGCAGGTGAAGATCGAAGATGCTTGCTTCATGATGAAGTTTGGTTGGGTTATATCACACTATATAAATGCTTTAAATGAAATCATCTATATATTGGCAAGGGTGGAAGGCTAAGCCTTTTGCTTGGTGATTTGTTCCACTCGTGCCGTTAGGATCCATATAAGCCGGTGTTCTGTTCCTTGATTATGCGTTCCTAACACGGTTGGGGTGTATGGGACCCCCTCGATAAACCGCTAAGTGCTAAGTCTTTTCCAGCAAGTCCCAACATTGGTACTATTTGCCTAATAACAAACTAAACTTGCATAGGGAGTAATTAACCCTCTTTCTTAATCAACAACCCCGGGCCAGTGCTCCACATGAGTGTTGGTCCGAAACGGGGAGTCTGCGGGGCCACCTCAAGGGAACTCGAGGTTTGGTAAAAACCTGTAGAATCGCCCATCCGGTCGTGTCCTGAGACTTAGATACGCGCGGCTACTATCAGGGTGTCGACACGCCGGGAGGATTTGCTGGATTAGCCTTACCTTAGCTCGGTATATCTTGAGCACGGGATTCCGAGGATACTCGGGTCTTCCCACTTTGGAGTTGCGACTCCGCGGATCGTGGGCTTGTAATGGGTCAAGTTGGAACACCCCTACAGGGTTTGAACTTTCGAAAGCCGTGCCCGCGGTTATGTGGCAGATGGGAGCTTGTTAATTCCGGTTGTAGATAACTTGACACAATGTTTCTAATACACTACCAGCGTGTGTTCCGTGATCGTCAATTTCCGAATAGGGATTCGGGAGTTGAACACGGAGGGGTTATGTTTGTTGAGCTTGTAGCTAGGATCACTTCGTGATCACTTCTCGCCGAGGCCTTCTCTTCTCGCTCTCACTTACGTAAGCTAGATGCTAGTTGCTGCTGCAGACACTTATTCTCTTCTTCAGCCTTATCCTTTCCCAAAGGCTTAAATAGTCTTGTTACCCGGGAACGGGATTGCTGAGTCCTCTGTGGCTCACAGTTACTTCACACACCAGATGCAGGTCCAGCTGTGAGCTATCCAGGTGATGGCACCGAGCTGGATTGGGAGTACGACGAGGAGCGTAGTCGGTACTATGTGCAATATCCGAATGATCAGTAGTGGAGACTCTTACTAGGATTCGATCCGCCTGTGGTTTATTTATCTAAGTTTGGTACTTTGACATTTGGATTTTGCCCTTAGAGGGTTGTGATGTTCTTAATGTATGATGATTGAGACTTGTACTGTAATTCTGTGACGTGGCGAGTGTAAGCCAACTATTTTCTGTTTACTATCCCCTCTTTTACATGAGTTGTGCAAAGATTACCGAACTTGAGATCATTCTAGGATGGATTTATGCCTTTAAGTCGTGCCTCGACACGTAGGAGGTATAACTCCATCCTGGGCATTACAAGACCCCCTTTACTTGGCCCCGACTCCAACACCTCCTATGTATGCTGAAACCTCCGGAAAATAACTTAGATCGAGAGTTCCGCCGCCGAAAGCCTCTGTTGCTACCAAAAGCCAATCTAGACCCTGTTTTGGCACCCTGCCGGAGGGGGAATCCCTTTTCGATGGCCATCTTCATCATCCCGGCGCTCTCCATGATGAGGAGGGAGTATTCCACCCTCGGGGCTGAGGGTATGTATCAGTAGCTATGTGTTTGATCTCTTTCTCTCTCTCTGTCGTGTTCTTGAGATGGCACGATCTTGATGTATCGCGAGCTTTGCTATTATAGTTGGATCTTATGATGCTTCTCCCCCTCTACTCTCTTGTAATGGATTGAGTTTTCCCTTTGAAGTTATCTTATAGGATTGAGTCTTTAAGGATTTGAGAACACTTGATGTATGTGTTGCACGTGCTTACTTGTGGTGACAATGGGATATCATGTGATCCACTTGATGTATGTTTTGGTGATCAACTTGCGGGTTCCGTGACCTTGGGAATCTATGCATAGGGGTTGGCACACGTTCTCATCTTGACTCTCCTGTAGAAACTTTGGGGAACTCTTTGAAGTACTTTGTGTTGGTTGAATAGATGAATCTGAGATTGTGTGATGCATATAGTATAATCATGCCCACAGATACTTGAGGTGACAATGGAGTATCTAGGTGACATTAGGGTTTTGGTTGATTTCTGTCTTAAGGTTTTATTCTAGTACGAACTCTATGATATATCGAACGGAAAGAATATCTTCGTGCTATTTTACTATGGACTCTTGAATAGATACATCAAAAAGAATAACTTTGAGGTGGTTTCGTACCCTACCATAATCTCCTCGTTTGTTCTCCGCTATTAGTTACTTTGGAGTGACTATTTGTTGCATGTTGAGGGATAGTTATATGATCCAAGTATGTTATTATTGTTGAGAGAACTTGCACTAGTGAAAGTATGAACCCTAGGCCTTATTTCCTATCATTGCAACACCGTTTATTCTCACCTTTACCACTTGCTACCTTGCTGTTTTTATATTTTCAGTTTACAAAACCCTATATCTACCATCCATATTGCACTTGCATCACCATCTCTTCGCTGAACTAGTGCGCCTATACAATTTACCATTGTATTGGGTTCGTTGGGGACACAAGAGACTCTTTGTTATTTGGTTGCAGGGTTGTTTGAGAGAGACTATATTCATCCTACGCCTCCCACGGATTGATAAACCTTAGGTCATCCACTTGAGGGAATTTTTTTACTGTCCTACAAACCTCTGCACTTGGAGGCCCAACTACATCTATAAGAAGAAGGTTGTGTAGTAGACATCAATATACTCTTGATTATCTTAAGGGCATCAGTCCCACTCTATGCCAACACAAGATAAAATTGGAAAAGGATGCTAAACCGGTTATTGATCATCAACGTCGGTTAAATCCTAGGATGAAATAAGTGGTAAGAAAAGAAATATTGAAGCTTCTAGAGGCAGGTATAATTTATCAAGTTGCTGATAGTCAGTGGGTAAGTCATGTCCATTATGTCCCTAAGAAGGGAGGTATCATTGTTGTTCCTAATGATAAAGATGAATTGATCATGCAAAGAATTGTTACATGCTATAGGATGTTAATTGATTTCCGCAAATTAAATAAAGCTACTAAGAAAGATCATTACCCTTTACCTTTTATTGCTCAAATGCTAGAAAGGTTATCCAAACATACTCACTTTTGCTTTCTAGATGGATATTCTAGTTTCTCTCAAATACCTGTGTCAAAAGAGGATCAAGAAAAGACCACTTCTTGTCCCTTCGGTACCTTTGCTTATAGACGTATGCCTTTTGGTTTATGTAATGCACCTGCTACCTTTCAAAGATGCATGATGGCTATATTCTCTGACTTTTATGAAAAGATTGTTGAGGTTTTCATGGATGACTTTTCTGTTTACGGAACTTCTTTTGATGATTGCTTGAGCAACCTTGATCGAGTTTTGCAGAGATGTGAAGAAACTAATCTTGTCTTGAATTGGGAAAAGTGCCACTTGATGGTTAATGAAGGCATTGTCTTGGGGCATAAAATTTCTGAAAGAGGTATTGAAGTTGATAAAGCTAAAGTTGATGCTATTGAAAAGATGTCATGTCCAAAGGAATCAAAGGTATAAGAAGTTTCCTTGGTAATGCAGGGTTTTATAGGCGGTTCATTAAGGACTTCTCCAAAATCCCCAGGCCTCTGACTATTCTCTTACAAAAAGATGTTCCTTTTGTCTTTGATGATGATTGTGTAGAAGCATTTGAAGTACTTAAGAAAGCATTGATCTCTGCACCTATTGTCCAGCCTCCGGACTGAAATTTACCCTTTGAGATTATGTGTGACGCTAGTGATTATGCTATAGGTGCTGTTCTAGGACAAAGAGTTGATAAGAAATTGAATGTTATCCAATATGCTAGTAAAACTCTAGACAATGCCCAGAGAAATTATGCTACTACTGAGAAAGAATTTTTAGCAGTCGTATTTGCTTGTGATTAGTTTAGACCTTATATTGTTGATTCTAAAGTAACTATTCACACTGATCATGCTGCTATCAAATACCTTATGGAAAAGAAAGATGCTAAACCTAGACTTATTAGATGGGTTCTCTTGCTGCAAGAATTTGATTTGCATATTACTGATAGAAAAGGAGCTGAGAACCCCGTTGCACACTTGTCTAGGTTAGAGAATATTCTTAATGACCCACTACCTATTGATGATAGCTTTCCTGATGAACAATTAGCTATCATAAATGCTTCTCGTACTGCTCCATGGTATGCTGATTATGCTAATTACATTGTTGCCAAGTTTATACCACCTAGTTTCACATACCAGCAAAAGAAAACGTTATTCTATGATTTAAGACATTACTTCTGGGATGACCCACACCTTTATAAAGAAGGAGTAGATGGTATTATTAGACGTTGTGTACCCGAGCATGAACAGGAACATATCCTACGCAAGTGTCACTCCGAAGCTTATGGAAGACACCATGCTGGAGATAAAACTGCACATAAGGTACTACAATCTGGTTTTTATTGGCCCACTCTCTTCAAGGATGCCCGTAAGTTTGTCTTATTTTGTGGTGAATGCCAAAGAATTAGTAATATCGGTAGACGTCAAGAAATGCCTATGAATTATTCACTTGTTATTGAACCATTTGATATCTGGGGCGTTGATTATATGGGACCGTTTCCTTTCTCTAATGGGTATACACATATTTTAGTTGCTATAGATTACGTTACTAAGTGGGTAGAAGCTATTCCAACTAGTAGTGCTGATCACAACACCTCTATTGAGATGCTTAAAGAAGTTATTTTTCCGAGGTTTGGAGTCCCTAGATATTTAATGAATGATGGTGGTTCGCATTTTATTCATGGTGCTTTCCGTAAAATGCTTGCTAAGTATGATGTGAATCATAGAATTGCATCCCCATACCACCCATAGTCTCGTAGTCAAGTAGAACTAAGTAACAGAGAGCTGAAATTAATTTTGCCAAAGACTGTTAATAGGTCTAGAAAGAATTGGTCCAAGTGTCAGGGGAAACAGTCCTCCCACGAGCACCTATGGGACCGGAGCCCCTTCTACGTTGCGGTAAGGGAGCGGAGGGAGCACGGAGAGCAGATCGAGGAGCGCACGCGGGCAGTTTTACCCAGGTTCGGGCCGCGCGGACGCGTAAAACCCTACTCCTGCCTTAGGTTGTATTGAGTTCTTGAGCTCGGGAGCTTGAAGAGCTACAGTACTAGCTACACCGAGCGAGAGAGTTGTCTAGGTTTCGAACCTCCTCTACGTTGTGCATGGGCCTCCTTTTATAGCTCAAAGGGGTCACCGACAGGTGTCAACGTAGAGGAGGGTAAGAGCGTAACTTTGGTGGTAGTTGTAACAGTGCGTGAATTGTGCATGAACAGTGGATGAACAGTGGTCTTCACCTAACTTTGACAGTGGGGGACAAGGGCCTTAAATGCCCGTCGCCGTCGACCCCAAAAGTGTCCGTCCATGCTTCTCCGTTCGCCACGGCGGTAGCCTCGTCACCGTGGCTCGCCACCGTGTGCCCCGAGCTGCACAGCCATCTGCCACGTGCCCCTGGAAGGGCCCCAGGGCGACGCGTGGGCCGATGAGCTGGAGCGCGGGCACACATCGTAGGTTTCCCCGGCAAGCACCTTGCCGGGGTAATGATCTTGCCGGGCCCGGAAGCTTGTCGCTCTCCGGGTCCTGCCGGGGCGCAAGATGCGTCGAGGCATCTTTTGAGGTATGTGTTCCTTGGCCTTCCTGGCAAGCCCCTCTTGCCAGGGTCTTGTGCTAAAGTGATAACCTTGAGCCTGGTGTGGCCTTCCCGGCAAGCTCCTCTTGCCGGGGCCTTGATCTTCTGTCTTGTATACTTTGTTTTTGAATGGCTTCATAGGGACAGGAAAGGTTCTTGGCGACCACGTGGTAAGCCCAGCCGCGGGAAGCTGCTACTGCCCGTGCACAAGTTGGGGTACTAAGGTACCTCTATCTTAGTACACCGACAGGAGCCCCCGGGCCTGGGCCACACACGGTGCCGAGCGCTGCTGGGCCAGGCCCAAGACAGTGCACGGGCACGCGTGGCCCACGGCAAGCCGTATCCCCTTCCGTATCCGCCGCATCCCTCCCTAACGGCACGCGTCGATTGCGGCGTCGTGGGAGAGATCGTGGCCTGTTCTTTAATGGGAAATGCGGAACGTCCCCCACTTCCCCCTTAAAAGCAAAAGAAGCAGGGGCAGTTCCCCTCCATCGTCTTCATTGCGCCTTGATTCTCCAGAAACCCCCGTCGCCCTCCGCCTCCCAAGGTCGACGGAGAGCCAAGCCCCTTTCTTCCTCCGCCGTCTCCCGCGTCCGCGGCACCGTCGACCCCCTCGCCTCTTTCCTCGCCGCCCCCGCCATGCCTCCGAAGAGCGACAAGGCGAAGAGCGACAAGGCCAAGAAGGAGAAGTCCGAGCAGGCGGCGAAGCTGGCAGCCCTGCGGAAGAAGTGCGTGGTCTTCGCGCCGAGGCTTGGCGCGAGGGAGCTGCGAGACAAATACTATTTGTTCTGGGCGAGGGAGACCAAAGCTCATCCCCGCACCCAAGTCTTCCCCGCCGTCGCCAAAGATATGTTCCCCGGCGGGTACTTTTTCTTTGCTGCATTCTTCCACTGTGGTCTGTGCCCTCCGTTCTCGGAGTTCTTTTGTGATGTCATGAATACATATGGCCTCCACCTCCTAGATTTCACCCCCAACGCCATCCTTACGATGGCTATTTTCGTACATCTGTGCGAAAACTTTGTTGGGGTTCATCCAAATGTAGCTCTTTTTCGCCACTTCTTTATGCCTAGAGTAGAGTCAGGTGCCCCCCTCTCCGGCGGCATCTCCTGGATCTTTAGGCTGAACAAGAAGGACTCGTACCTGAAGGGAGAGCTTCGCGGCAAGTGGGAGGAGTGGAGAGCCGATTGGTGCTGGGTGCTGGAAGCTAATCCTGAGCATTTTACCGCGCCGCGCCAGACAGCCATAGTGCGCGGCAGGGATTGGAGTGAATTGGCCCCGGAGGACAGCAAGCTTAATATCGCCCTCATTAGGATCATTCGTCTCCGGGTCGCCAATCTGACTATCGGAGAAGTTGGAGCAGATTTCCTCCGCCGCCACATCGCCCCTTTACAAGAAAGGAAAAGGCCCGCCTGGGAATTCGGCAATGCGGCAGACATCATGAGGCTGCGCCCCGGATTGAACTACAACTTCACCGCCTTGGAGTTGAAGGGGATGGTTCAGGAGCTCTTCAAGCACGACCCCAACCACCCGGAGTGGTTCAGACCTTCCCGGGGAGTGGTGCCGCTGTGCAACAGCACTGCCCGCGATTCCCTACGCGTGATGATGCCCGAGTGTGACTCCCACGGCGTCGTCCCCACTTGGCTGGAGCCTCCACCGGATACCGTGCTGACCTTCTTCGAGAACTTGGTCGAGAAGCCCCGCAACGCCGAGGAGAACAAGGGCCTTACCCGGGCTACTACTGAGCGGGATATAGCTTACATCGCCACCAGGATGGAGGAGGCCGCCGCAGCTGCGGCTGCGGGCGACTTTGGATACACTGTGGAAGAGGCACAGGCCGCGGACGCAGTGAGTCAAGCAGAGGAGGCGGAAATCCTCAAGCTGCTGAAGATTGCGCCCGAGGAGTTTGCCGGGGAGCCTTCCGTGAAGTTTGCCGGGACGAGCGAGGTTGCCGGGGGGAGCGAGGCCGCCGGGCATGGCGCTGAGTCCAGTGGGCCTGCCGAGGAGGAGGGAGACGCAGAGGCTGGAGAATCCGACGAAGATTCTGGCGGATCTCTGAATCTTGACGACGATGCCTCCTCGTCCTCGGAGAATTCTCCGCCTCCGCCAAGCGCTACGCAGCAACTGAAGAAGCGCCTCCGCAAGGCAGCTGAGGCGGCGAGGCCACAGGCGTCTCGACAGCAGCCGGCGCGCCGTGCGACGCGCGCCACCAAGACGAGCGAGGTCGTCAAGGAGGCGCCCCGTGCCCGAGCGCCAAGCGGAGGGGGATCTTCCCGGAGCGGAACGGGTGCTCCTTCTACCCCTCGGTCCTCGGCGACAACGGGGGCCGGGTCTTCACAGCCCACAGCCCCGGAGACCGCCAAGCGCCCGAGGGAGCCTTCTCCTCCAGCTCCTCGCGCAGGAGCACACCAGGCCGAGTTTGACTTCTCCGCCCTCAGCTCCGACGAAGAGGAAGAGGAGTAAGTTCTTGCAATTCTTTTAGTTCTTTTGATTTTGTCTTGATTTTCCTTGCTGGTTCTGATCTTGCTTTTGTCTTGCTTCACAGGACCTTGACCCAGCGGATGGCGAAGAGGGCCAAGATCCTTGTGGTCACCATTGAGGACGACGAGCCCGTCGCGGCGACAAGCGACGCGCCGACGACGAGCTTGCCGGATCAGCCTGCTGCTCCGAGGAGCAGCCCCCAGCGCAGCGCCCATCGTAAGTCTGGTGTTCATCTTTCTGCTTGATGGGCGCGCTCGAGGTTGTTGCTTGTACTGATGTCTTGTTGTATTGTGCAGAAGTGGAGCCGCAGCCGCATGAGCGCCAGGAGGTCGCCCCCGACGAGCCACTTGCTCCACCCTCCCCGCCAAGGATGAACTCCCCGGCGAGGGAGGACGCTCCGCCAAGGACGGGTACTCCGCCAAGGGCGAGTACCCCGCCAAGGGTGAGCAGCCCGACAAGGGTGAGCACCCCGCCAAGGGAGGGCGCAGGCGGCACTCCGCCAGCAGGGGTCACTACTCCGCCGCCAAGGGAGAATTCCCCGGCGAGGGACCCTATCGTTGAAGAAGTCCGCGAAGGTAAAGCTTGTAATTTCTTCTTCCCGGATTCGTCTTTTTTGGATATTTGCTTGATTCTTTCTTTTCTTTTTCTTCTGCTAGATCCTCCTGCACCGGAGCGGATGGAGACGGAGGCCACCGCTGAGGAGGAAGTGCACGGCGCCGGCGGCAACACCACTGCCACCGAGGGAATGGCTGGAGCCGACGAGCCGGCCGTTGAAGAGACCACCCCAACCGCTGATGCCGCTGCAGGGGAAGGGACCGGCGACCATACCGCTGGCCCGGAGGCTGCGGGAGCGCCGGACGCTGCACCGGCCGCCGACCCTTCCGCCTCCGCGGACCGGTCGGGCGTCTACTTGGAGGCCGCCAATGGGGTTTTCATACAAGTCCCGTGGGCGTCCTCGTCTCGAGCACCCGCGGAGGGAGAGACCTTTGACGGAGAGGTCCTCGCCTCCGCTGGATTGAAGGTCGTTGAAGCGCCCGGCAGCAGCGATGAGCCCGAAGAGTAGAGACTCCTTCGTCGGCTCCTGGCCTTGTATCGGGCCAGGCAGGCGAAGTTGGAGTCTCGGGAGGCTCTGGCTGCCAAGGCTGGAGCTGATCTGGAGAAGCGCGCCGCGGAGCTCCGCGCCGACAACCAGGCGGCCGTCCGCAACTTGGCGGAGGAGCGTGAAGAGCTTGCCGGGGCGCAGCAGGCCTTCCTCCTTGAAAAAGCTGAGGCCAAGGAGCAGCAGCGGCTGGCCGCCGAGGAGCTGTCCCGGTGAGAAGGAGTACTCAACCAGCGGAAGGTCGACCTCGATGCCCACGAGGACGACCTCGCCGCCCGGGAGCAGGCCATTGGCGGGGCTCTGAAGGAGGCGAGGAGCGCCGCAGCCGCCGTAGAGACCGCCAAGAAAGACCTGGAGGCCAAGGTGAAGCAGCTGGAGTTGTTCCTGAAGGCGAGCGAGGACAGAGTCACTGCGCTCAACGTGGAGCGGGAGAAAGATGCCCACACCAACTCTGAGCTGCAGGTACGTCTCTCCGAGAAGGGCACAGAGCTCACTGCCGCCAAGGATTCTATTGCTGACTTAGAGCTGAAGGTCTCCACCCTGACTGGCTTGCTCGACGCCGCCCGGGACCGCGAGACGAAGCTGAAGGATGAACTCCGCAAGGAAAAGGCCTTGGTGGAGAGCGCCGCCGTCTCGGCGAACAACTTCAACCAGGCAGTGGAGCAGCGGACTGATGAGCTGGTCACCTCCGCTGCCAGTATTGACATGGAGATGATGGCGCTGAGGGCGGAGCATCTCGTGTACTCTCCGGACGAGAACCTCCCCCACAGCGCCAAGTTGAGTCTATTCTTCAGGGGAATCGCGCCGGCGCTTGCGCGGCTGCGGGAGAAGATCCCCGTGCAGCTGGCCGACGAGGCGCGTCGGCTCTGCATGGGCACCTTGGAGCGGGTCTTGTCGAAGATCGTCTACCGCAACCCCGGCATCAACCTCGTCAACGTCCTCCGCACCTTGCCGCCCGAAGCTGACCAGGAGGCGTTGAAGGCGCAGGTTGCCCACATCGTCGCCAAGGTGGGCAAGATCACGAGGCGTGAAGGCGACCGCGTAGATTAGATCCCTTTCTTTCTGCTTCCTTTGCCGCTGCAAAGCGTGTTATGGACAAGAATCTGTCAGTATTGCGACAAGCTATCTTTGTAATATACACTCTTATTTCGGGCTATCAATGCAGTGTTATCTCCCTTGCTTTGGTCCTTTACTTTGTATGCTTTTTACCCTACGCTTTTAGGGAACTTGCCGGCAAGGGGCCCTTGCCGCGAGCGCTGAGTGCTGGACTCTGAGCAGCCTGCTGGCAATGCCCTCGCCGGCAAGAAACCTCGCCGCAGCTAGTCGCAGCACACTTGCATTGCTGAGCGAACTCGAAAACGAAGTAAGGGCGCGACACTTGTTGCAGCTCACTTAAGTCGTTGAGCGTGCTCGAAACAAAGAAAGGGTGCGGCTAGCCACGGGTAGGTTCCTCCGCGCACAGGGTTTCCATACAAAGTGTGGTTGTTCAAGGAAGATAACTAAAATTTAAAAAATTTGAATTACTCAAACTTTGGTAACTTAGCTTTCATAGCTTGTTTGCTCCCCGACAAGGCTTCTCTTTCTTGAACAGCACTTGGTTCATATGCCTCCATATCCTCCCCCCCCCCCC
>LR738709.1:333573979-333612077 GCA_902687465.1 Secale cereale
CCCCCCCCCCCCCCCCCGGCAAACTTGTGCGCGAGGAATACTCCTTCTGCTTAAGAGGGAAAGAAGAAGAGGAGGAAAAACAAGTATAGGGCCTCATGGCTTGCTAGTGCTTACCGGGGACGTGCGTTGCACATAGTGTCAGATGATGCATGCAAATAACAAAGAAAAGCATGAAAATGACAAATAGTGCTAAGCACAAAAGCTTTACTGATGCACGGGGTCTGCGCCCGGCTTTGTACAAAGGTTTACATGCAACAGCGGCAAGACTTGTACAAAAGGTGGTTGCCGGAGCGGATCACGGCAACCACGCCTTATGGGTGAAACTTGCGAAGATGCTCTATGTTCCAGGAGTTGCTCACCGGTAAGCCTTCTTCGGTCTCAAGGCGGACAGCGCCGGGCCTTGTGACTTGTCTCACCCGATAAGGGCCTTCCCACTTCGGCGTCAACTTGTTGGAATTCTTGGCGGACTGAACACGCCGAAGAACAAGGTCGCCTTCCTCGAGACTCCTGGCCCTGACCTTGCGGCTATGATAGCGACGCAAGGCTTGCTGGTATCGAGCAGCTCGTACCGCAGCCTGGAGACGTTCCTCCTCAAGGAGCAATGTGTCATCTTGTCGCAGTTGCTCTTGCTCAAGCTCATCATAAGCGAGCACTCGAGGAGATCCGTATACGAGTTCCGTGGGGAGAACTGTCTCTGCTCCATAGACAAGAGCAAAGGGTGTCTGTCCGGTGGCTCGATTTGGTGTCGTCCTGATTGACCAAAGAGCCGCCGGCAACTCCTCTATCCAGTTTCTTCCGCACTTGCGCAGCCTGTCGAAGGTTCTTGTCTTGAGTCCACGCAGCACTTCAGCATTGGTCCTCTCCGCTTGACCATTGCTCCTCGGGTGAGCAACAGAAGCGAAGCAGACCTTGGCGCCAAGGTCTTGGACGTACTGCATGAAGGTGCGACTTGTAAACTGTGTGCCGTTGTCGGTGATGATCCTGTTAGGGATTCCGAAACGGCAAACAATTGACCTGAAGAAGGTGACTGCTGACTGTGCTGTCACCTTTCTCACTGGTTCCACTTCTGGCCACTTTGTGAACTTGTCGATTGCTACATACTGTTGGAAATATGCCCTAGAGGCAATAATAAATTGGTTATTATTATATTTCCTTGTTCACGATAATCGTTTATTATCCATGCTAGAATTGTATTTGATAGGAAACTCAGATACATGTGTGGATACATAGACAAACACCATGTCCCTAGTAAGCCTCTAGATGACTAGCTCGTTGATCAATAGATGGTTACGGTTTCCTGACCATGGACATTGGATGTCGTTGATAACGGGATCACATCATTAGGAGAATGATGTGATGGACAAGACCCAATCCTAAGCCTAGCATAGATCGTGTAGTTCGTATGCTAAAGCTTTTCTATATGTCAAGTATCTTTTCCTTAGACCATGAGATTGTGCAACTCCCGGATACCGTAGGAATGCTTTGGGTGTACCAAACGTCACAACGTAACTGGGTGGCTGTAAAGGTGCACTACAGGTATCTCCGAAAGTGTCTGTTGGGTTGGCACGAATCGAGACTGGGATTTGTCACTCCGTATGACGGAAAGGTATCTCTGGGCCCACTCGGTAGGACATCATCATAATGTGCACAATATGTGATCAAGGAGTTGATCACGGGATGATGTGTTATGGAACGAGTAAAGAGACTTGCCGGTAACGAGATTGAGCAAGGTATCGGTATACCGACGATCGAATCTCGGGCAAGTGCTATACCGATAGACAAAGGGAATCGTATACGGGATTGATTGAATCCTTGACATCGTGGTTCATCCGATGAGATCATCGTGGAACATGTGGGAGCCAACATGGGTATCCAGATCCCGCTGTTGGTTATTGGCCGGAGAGTTGTCTCGGTCATGTCTACATGGTTCCCGAGCCCGTAGGGTCTACACACTTAAGGTTCGATGACGCTAGGGTTATAGGGAAAGTATGTACGCGGTTACCGAATGTTGTTCGGAGTCCCGGATGAGATCCCGGACGTCACGAGGAGTTCCGGAATGGTCCGGAGGTAAAGATTCATATATGGGAAGTCCTGTTTTGGTCACCGGAAAAGTTTCGGGCGATATCGGTAATGTACCGGGACCACCGGGAGGGTCCCGGGGGTCCACCAGGTGGGGCCACCAGCCCCTGAAGGCTGCGTGGGCTAAGTGTGGGAGGGAACCAGCCCCAAGGGGGCTGGTGCGCCCTCCCACCAAGTCCCTAGGCGCATGGAGAGGGGAGGGGGGCAAACCCTAGGTCCAGATGGGCCTTAAGGCCCACCCTAGGGCGCCCCCTCTCTCTTCCCCCCCTTGGCCGCACCCTAGATGGGTTTTCTAGGGCTGGCCGCACCCCTAGGGGTGGGAAACCCTAAAGGGGGCGCAGCCCTCCCTTCCCCCTATATATATGTGAGGTTTTGGGGCTGCTAGACACACGAGAACGTCTCCTTCTTGGCGCAGCCCTACCCCTCTCCCTCCACGTCTCTTGCAGCGCTTGGCGAAGCCCTGCTGGAGTCCCGCGCTCCTCCACCACCACCACGCCGTCGTGCTGCTGTTGGATGGAGTCTTCCCAACCTCTCCCTCTCTCCTTGCTGGATCAAGGCGTGGGAGACGTCACCGGGCTGCACGTGTGTTGAACGCGGAGGCGCTGTCCGTTCGGCGCTAGATCGGATCTTCCGCGATTTGAATCGCCGCGAGTACGACTCCTTCATCCGCGTTCTTGCAACGCTTCCGCATCGCGATCTACAAAGGTATGTGGATCCAACTCTCCTCTCGTAGATGTGCATCTCCTAGATTGATCTTGGTGAGCGTAGGAAAATTTTTGTTTCCCATGCAACGTTCCCCAACAGTGGCATCATGAGCTAGGATCTTGCGTAGATGCTTTCACGAGTAGAACACAAAAGGGTTTGTGGACGTTGATGTTTAGATTGCTTCCCTCCTTAGTCTTTCTTGATTCAGCGGTATTATGGGATGAAGCGGCCCGGACCAACTTTACATGTCCACGTACATGAGACCGGTTCCATCGACAGACATGTGACTTTTGTTGCATAAGATGGCTGGCGGGTGTCTGTCTCTCCTATCTTAGTTGAATCGGAACAGAACAAGGCGGTCCTTGTAGAAGGTTAAATAGCAACTTAAACATCACCGTTGTGGCTTTGCGTAGGTAAGAAGCGTTCTTGCTAGATACCCATAGCAGCCACGTAAAACATGCAACAACAAATTAGAGGACGTCTAACTTGTTTTTGCAGGGTATGTATGTGATATGATATGGCCAATGACATGATGAAATATATTTGATGTATGAGATGATCATGTTGTAATAGTTAATATCGACTTGCATGTCGATGTATACGGCAACCGGCAGGAGCCATAGGGTTGTCTTTAATTTTTGTATGACCTGCGTGTCAATCATTAAGCGCTTTGTAATGCTTTACCTTATCGCTAAACGGTAGCAATAGTAGTAAGAGCATGGTGGGTGCGCGACAACCCCGATGGCGACACGATGATGGAGATCATGATGATGGGGATCATGGTGTGGCGCCGGTGACGATGGAGATCATGCCGGTGCTTTGGAGATGGAGATCAAAAGCACGAGTTGATGGCCATATCATGTCACTTATGATTTGCATGTGATGTTAATCCTTTTATGCATCTTATTTTGCTTAGGACGACTGTAGCATTATAAGATGATCCTTCACTAAAATTTCAAGATAAAATTGTGTTCCCCCCGAGTGTGCGCCGTTGCGAAGGTTCGTCGTTTCGAAGCACCACGTGATGATCGGGTGTGATAGACTCTACGTTCGCATACAACGGGTGCAAGCCAGTTTTGCACATGCAGAACACTCGGGTTAGACTTGACGAGCCTAGCATGTACAGACATGGCCTCGGAACACGGAAGACCGAAAGGTCGAGCATGAGTCATATAGTAGATATGATCAACATGTAGATGTTCACCATTGACACCACCTCATCTCACGTGATGATCGGACTTGGGTTGGTGGATTTGGATCATGTCACGCTCGAATGACCAGAGGGATGTCAATTTGAGAGGGAGTTATAAGTAATTTGATTAGTTAAACTCACTTATCATGAACAATAGTCTAAGTTGCCTTTGCAAATTATGTTGTAGACCAATAACTGCGTTGTAGCTCCCTGTTTAATACGATCCTAGAGAAAGACTAAGTTGAAAGATATTGTAAGCAATGATGCGGACTGGGTCCGTAGTCCGAGGAGTGTCCTCACTGCTGCACAGAAAGCTTACGTCTTTGATGCACCGCTCGATGTGCAAACCCCTACAACGTTGTCTGTGGATGTTGTGAACACCTGAGAGACACGTCCTGATGACTACTTGATAGTTTAGTGCACCATACTTTACGGCTTAGAATCGGGATTCCAATGACGTTTTGAATGCCATGGAACATATGAGATGTTCTAAAAACTGAAATTTGGATTTCAGGCTCATGCCCGTGTTGAGAGGTATGATACCTCTAACAAGTTCCTTTGCCAAAAAGATGGAGGAGAATGGCTCAACTGGTGAGCATGTGCTCAGAATGTCTGGGTGCTAAAACCACTTGAACCAAGTGGGAGTTAATCTTCCAGGTGAGATAGTGGTAGACAGAATTCTCTAGACACTATCACCAAGCTACTAGAACTTCGTGATGAACTATGACATGCAAAGGATGGAGATGATCCCGGTGCTGTCAGCGGTTCTTAGTACCGCAAAAGTAGAGATCAAGAAGGAGCATCAAGTGTTGATGGTTTAACAAGACTACTGGTTTCAAAAGGGTAAGGGCTAGAAGGGAAACTTCATGAATGGCAAACCTGTTGTCGCTCTGATGAAGGAACCCATGGTTGAACCCAAACCTCGAGACTAAGTGCTTCTATTGTAAGGGGAACGGTCACATGGTAGCGGAACCACCCCAAATACATGGTAGATATGATAGCTGGCAACTTCAACAAAGTATATTTGATATACGTGTTATTGATGTGTACCTTAGTAGTACTCCTTGTAGCACCTGGGTATTGGATACCGGTTCAGTTGCTATTATTAGTGACTTGAAGCAAAAGCTACGGACTGAACGGAGACTAGCTAAAGGCGAGGTGACGATGTGTGTTGGAAGTGTTTCCAAGGTTGATGAGATCACCATCGCACACTTCCTCTATTTTCGAGATTAGTGTTGAACCTAGATAAATGTTATCAGGTGTCTACGTTGAGCATGAAAATGATTAGATCATGTTCATCGCAATACGGTTATTCATTTAAGTTAGAGAATAATGGTTATTCTGTTTACATGAATAATACCTTTATGGTCATGCACCCAATGGTTCGTTGAATCTCGATCATAGTAATACACATGATGATAATATTAATGCCAAAAGATGTAGAGTTAATAATGATAGTACCACTTTCTTGTGGCACTGCCGCTTAGGTCATTTTGGCAAAATATGCATGAAGAAACTCCATGCTGATGGGCGTTTGGAGTCACTTGATTTTGAATCGCTTGACACATGCGAGCCATGCCTCTTGGGCAGGATGACTAAGATCCCGTTTTCAGGTACAATGAAACGGGCAAGTGACTTATTGGAAATCATACATGCTGATGTATGTGATCCAATGAGCATTGAGGCGAGCAGGGAATATCGTTGTTTTCTCATCTTCACTGACGACTTGAGTGGATATGGGGATATGTACTTAATGAAGCACGAGTCTGAAACGTTTGAAAAGTTCAAGCAATTTCAGAGTGAAGTTAAGAATCATCATAACAAGAAGATCAAATTCCTACGATCTGATCAAGGGAGAATATCTGAGTTATGAGTTTGGCAATCACTTAAGACATGTGGAATTGATTCACAGTTGAAGCCACCTGGAACACCACAGCGTAATGGTGTGTCCGGACATCGTAATCGAACCTTATGAGATATGGTGCGATCTATGATGTATCTTACCGATCTACCGCTATTATTTTGAGGTTATGCATTAGAGACAGCTGCATTCACTTTATATAGGGCACCATCTAAGTCCGTTGAGACAACGCCATATGAACTAAGGTTTGGCAAGAAACCGTAGTTGTCGTTTCTCAATGTTTGGGGCTGCGAGGCTTATGGCTTCAGCCGGGAAAAGCTCGAACCCAAAGCGGACAAATACATCTTCATAGGATACCCAAAGGTAACAGTTGGGTATACCTCCTATCTCAGATCCAAGGGCAAAAATGTTTGTCCCTAAGAACGGGTCCTTTCTCGAGAAGGAGTTTCTCTCGAAAGAATTGAGTGGGAGGAAGATAGAACTTGATGAGGTTGTTGAACCTCTACTTCGAACAGAGAGTGGTGCAACACAGAAAGATGTTTCTGTGGAACCCACATCTGTTGAAGAGGAAGCTAATGATAGTGATCATGAAACTTCGGATCAAGTTACTGTCGAACATCGTAGGTCGACAAGGATATGTACTACTCCTGAGTGGTATGGTAATCCTGTCTTAGATGTCATGTTGTTAGACAACGATGAAACCTACGAGCAATGAAGAAGCGATGGTGGGCCCATATTCCGACAAATGGTTAGAAGCCGAGAAATCCGAGATAGGATCCATGTATCGAAACAAAGTATGGACTTTGGTGGACTTGCCCGATGACTGGCAAGCCATTGAGACAAATGGATCTTTAAGACTAAGACGGACGTGGACGGTAATGTCACCGTCTATGAAGCTCGACTTGTGGCGAAGAGTTTTGCACAAGTTCAAGGAGTTGACTACGATGAGATTTTCTCACCCGTAGCGATGCTTGAGTCCGTCGGAATCATGTTAGCATTAGCTGCATTTATGAAATCTGGCAGATGGATGACAAAACAAGTTTCCTTACCAGTTTTCGTAAGGAAAGGTTGTATGTGATATAATCAGAAAGGTTTTGTTGATCCTAAGGATGCTAAAAGGTATGCTAGCTCCAGCGATCCTTCCATGGACTAGAGCAAGCATCTCGGAGTCGGAATATACACTTTGATGGAGTGATCAAAGTTTTTGGGTATACAAAGTTTGTTGGAAACTTGTAATTGCAATAAAGTGAGTGGGAGCACTACAACATTTCTGATAAGTATATGTGAATGACATATTGTTGATCCGAAATGATGTAGAATTTCTGGAAAGCATAAAGGGTTGTTTGAAATGAGTTTTTCAAAGGAAGACCTGGATAAAGCTGCTTACATATTGGGCATCAAGATCTATACAGATAGATCAAGACGCCTGATGATACTTTCAAAAGAACACACACCTTTGACATGATTTTGAAGGAGTTCAAAATAGATCAGTCAAAGAAGGAGTTCTTACCTGAGTTGTAAGGTGTGAAGTTGAGTAAGACTCAAAACTTGACCACGGCAGAAGGAAGAGGAAGGACGAAGGTCGTCCCCTATGCTTTTGTCATAGGCTCTGTACGGTATGCCATGCTAAGTACCGCACCTGATGTGTGCCTTGCCACATGTCTAGCAAGAGGGTACAAAGGTGATCCAGGAGTGGATTACTAGATAGTGCTCAAAATTATCCTTAGATGAGTAAGGAAATGTTTCTCGGTTATGGAGGTGATAAAGAGTTCGACGTAAAGAGTTACGTCGATGCAAGCTTAACACCTATCCGGATAACTCTAAGTGGAGATACCGGATACGTATAATGGAGCAACAGTTTGGAATAGCTCCAAGTGGAACGTGATAGCAGCATCTACGATATGACATAAGGTTTTGCGAAGAACATAGGGATCTGAATGTTGCAGACCCGTTGACTACAACCTCTCTCACAAGCATAACATGATCAAACCCAGAACTCATTGAGTATTAATCACATATTGATGTGAACTAGATTACTGACTCTAGTGAACTCTTTGGATGTTAGTTACATGGCGATGTGACCTGTGAGTGTTAATCACATGGCGATGTGAACTAGATTATTGACTCTAGTGCAAGTGGGAGACTGTTGGAAATATGCCCTAGAGGCAATAATAAATTGGTTATTATTATATTTCCTTGTTCACGATAATCGTTTATTATCCATGCTAGAATTGTATTTGATAGGAAACTCAGATACATGTGTGGATACATAGACAAACACCATGTCCCTAGTAAGCCTCTAGATGACTAGCTCGTTGATCAATAGATGGTTACGGTTTCCTGACCATGGACATTGGATGTCGTTGATAACGGGATCACATCAGTAGGAGAATGATGTGATGGACAAGACCCAATCCTAAGCCTAGCACAGATCGTGTAGTTCGTATGCTAAAGCTTTTCTATATGTCAAGTATCTTTTCCTTAGACCATGAGATTGTGCAACTCCCGGATACCGTAGGAATGCTTTGGGTGTACCAAATGTCACAACGTAACTGGGTGGCTGTAAAGGTGCACTACAGGTATCTCCGAAAGTGTCTGTTGGGTTGGCACGAATCGAGACTGGGATTTGTCACTCCGTATGACGGAAAGGTATCTCTGGGCCCACTCGGTAGGACATCATCATAATGTGCACAATATGTGATCAAGGAGTTGATCACGGGATGATGTGTTACGGAACAAGTAAAGAGACTTGCCGGTAACGAGATTGAGCAAGGTATCGGTATACCGACGATCGAATCTCGGGCAAGTGCTATACCGATAGACAAAGGGAATCGTATACGGGATTGATTGAATCCTTGACATCGTGGTTCATCCGATGAGATCATCGTGGAACATGTGGGAGCCAACATGGGTATCCAGATCCCGCTGTTGGTTATTGGCCGGAGAGTTTTCTCGGTCATGTCTACATGGTTCCCAAGCCCGTAGGGTCTACACACTTAAGGTTCGATGACGCTAGGGTTATAGGGAAAGTATGTACGAGGTTACCGAATGTTGTTCGGAGTCCCGGATGAGATCCCGGACGTCACGAGGAGTTCCGGAATGGTCCGGAGGTAAAGATTCATATATGGGAAGTCCTGTTTTGGTCACCGGAAAAGTTTCGGGCGATATCGGTAATGTACCGGGACCACCGGGAGGGTCCCGGGGGTCCACCAGGTGGGGCCACCAGCCCCTGAAGGCTGCGTGGGCTAAGTGTGGGAGGGAACCAGCCCCAAGGGGGCTGGTGCGCCCCCCCACCAAGTCCCTAGGCGCATGGAGAAGGGAGGGGGGCAAACCCTAGGTCCAGATGGGCCTTAAGGCCCACCCTAGGGCGCCCCCTCTCTCTTCCCCCCCTTGGCCGCACCCTAGATGGGTTTTCTAGGGCTGGCCGCACCCCTAGGGGTGGGAAACCCTAAAGGGGGCGCAGCCCTCCCTTCCCCCTATATATATGTGAGGTTTTGGGGCTGCTAGACACACGAGAACGTCTCCTTCTTGGCGCAGCCCTACCCCTCTCCCTCCTCGTCTCTTGCAGCGCTTGGCGAAGCCCTGCTGGAGTCCCGCGCTCCTCCACCACCACCACGCCGTCGTGCTGCTGTTGGATGGAGTCTTCCCAACCTCTCCCTCTCTCCTTGCTGGATCAAGGCGTGGGAGACGTCACCGGGCTGCACGTGTGTTGAACGCGGAGGCGCCGTCCGTTCGGCGCTAGATCGGATCTTCCGCGATTTGAATCGCCGCGAGTACGACTCCTTCATCCGCGTTCTTGCAACGCTTCCGCATCGCGATCTACAAGGGTATGTGGATCCAACTCTCCTCTCGTAGATGTGCATCTCCTAGATTGATCTTGGTGAGCGTAGGAAAATTTTTGTTTCCCATGCAACGTTCCCCAACACATACAAGTACTCAAAGCCCCCGACGGCGCGGGGAAAGGGGCCGAGGATATCGAGCCCCCAGACCGAGAAGGGCCAGGACAAAGGGATTGTCTGGAGAGCTTGAGCTGGCTGGTGGATTTGCTTGGCGTGGAACTGGCACGCTTCACACTTGGTTACTTGTGCAGTTGCATCTTGGAGGGCTTCTGGCCAGAAGAACCCTTGCCGGAACGCCTTCCCGGCAAGTGCCCTTGCGCCAATGTGGTGACCACATATGCCTCCATGTATCTCTGCCAACAGCTTCTGTCCATCTTCCCTGGAAATGCACTTCAACCTGACACCATTGAGTCTTCTTCTGTACAGTTCATTGTCGACGAACTGGTACATACTTGACTGCCTGGTTATTTTCTCTATCTCTTCTGGCTCGTTGGGAAGTTCTCCAGTTTGTAGGAAGCGGACGATCTGCTGTGCCCATGCTGGAGCTTGAGGCTCAACAACAAGGACTAAAGGCATGAGGGCTGCTGCGGGAACCCCAGCTTCTACGGCAAGAACCTGCGGCTCTGCCGGAGCTGATGGTCCCCTGGCAAGCCTGCCGGAGCAAGGCTTGTCGGGAACGCTTGCTTCAACTGTACAAACCCTTGGATCTGCAGGAGCAAACTGTTCCTCAGCATCTTGGCTGTTGATCTTGGGGACCTTGGCGGCGGTTTCTGGAAGATCCGCCGGCAAGTAGTCGCCGGAGACCAACTTTCTCTTCTTGTTTTGCCCAACTGATGGTGTAACGGATGGCTGAGTTAGCTTGAGCAGGAAGGTCCCTGGTTCCACAGGTAACTTCATTGCAGCACACTTTGAGAGGCCATCTGCAATATCATTCTGAGCTCTTGGGACGTGCTCCATTTGCAGACCTTCAAAGTGCTCTTCAAGCTTCCTCACTTCATCAACATAAGCTTCCATCAAAGGGCTCTGGTAACTCTTATTCACTTGTCGGACCACCAACTGTGAATCTCCCCGCACAATCAACTTCTTGATCCCAAGCTCGGCCGCAATTCTGAGGCCGGCAAGCAAACCTTCATACTCAGCAGTATTGTTTGTCGCTTGTTCCTTGGGAAAGTGCATCTGGACTACATACTTGAGGTGCTCTCCGGTGGGCGCTATGAGTACCACGCCGGCACCGGCGCCTTGCAGCGAGAAAGCACCATCAAAGTACATTATCCATTCGCTGCTCGCTTCTTGGACGGGGACGCTTGTCTCTGGGACTTCTTCATCTGGCGTTGGGGTCCATTCCGCTATGAATTCTGCCAAAGCTCTGCTCTGTATAGTTGAAGTACTCTCA
Source organism: Secale cereale (assembly GCA_902687465.1). Classification (NCBI taxonomy): domain Eukaryota; kingdom Viridiplantae; phylum Streptophyta; class Magnoliopsida; order Poales; family Poaceae; genus Secale; species Secale cereale. The sequence continues at coordinate 333,585,049 of LR738709.1, forward strand.
AACTTGAGACCAAAGCTTGACAGCTCCAGTGCCCACTCGACGATCCTGCCTGTTGCTTCTGGATTTTGCAGTATCCTCTTCAACGGAAAGCGGGTGACCACCGTTATCTCGTGTGCTTGGAAGTAATGGCGCAGCTTCCTTGAGGCCATGAGGAGGCCGAACAGCAACTTCTGCACCCCAGAGTATCTTGATCTAGCCCCCTGCAGAAGGGAACTCACAAAATACACTGGGCGCTGCACCATCTTCTTTCGCACTTCACCTTGTTCCTGCGCAGACTTGTCCTTGTCGGGGCCAGAGCTCGTCGGGGAAGCCCCCTGCTTGTCGCTGGATTCGCTTGCCGGGGATGTGAGTTCCTCATCTGCCTCCCTTTCCGCTACTAACGCAGCACTAACCACTTGATTGGTTGCTGCTAGGTACAGCAACAACTTCTCTTGTGGTCTAGGTGCGACAAGTATCGGAGTGGAGGACAGGTATCCTTTCAAGTCTCGCAGCGCTGCCTCCGCTTCCGGAGTCCATTTCATAGGACCTGCCTTTTTCAAGATTTTGGAGAAAGGCAGGGCGCGTTCTGCAGACTTTGAAATGAACCTGCTGAGGGCAGCCACACAACCAGCAAGTCTTCTTACGTCCTTGACGCGCTTCGGGGCTTCAATCTGCTCGATGGCTTTTATCTTGTCGGGATTGGCTTCAATCCCCCTCTGGGACACAAAGAACCCGAGAAGCTTGCCGGAGGGGACTCCGAAGACGCACTTCTCGGGGTTCAACTTGAGCTGTATCTTGCGCAGATTCTCAAAAGTTTCCTCTAAGTCCTGTATCAGGGTATCTTTGCTTTTACTCTTGACCACTATGTCATCCATGTAGGCTTCTACATTTCTGTGTATCTGTGGCTCAAAAGCAGTGTGCACCACCCTTGCAAATGTCGAGCCTGCATTCTTCAATCCAAAGGGCATGCGTATGAAGCAATATGTGCCGCATGGAGTAATGAATGCAGTCTTCTCTTCATCTTCCTTGGCCATGAAAATCTGGTGGTAACCTGAGTATGCATCAAGGAAGGAAAGCAGCTCACATCCGGCGGTGGAGTCAACAATCTGGTCAATACGCGGCAAGGGAAATGGATCCTTGGGACACGCTTTATTCACATCAGTGAAGTCTATACAAAGTCTCCACTTCCCATTGGCCTTGCGTATGACAACTGGATTGGCTAACCACGTAGGATGGATCACGCCTCTAACCAGGCCTGCTGCTTCCAACTTCTTTATCTCTTCGGCGATGAATTCTTGGCGCTCCACGGCTTGCTTCCTGACCTTCTGCTTGACGGGCCGCGCATGAGGACAAACAGCAAGCTTATGCTCAATTACCTTCCTGGGAACGCCGGGGATGTCAGATGGTTGCCATGCAAACACATCGACATTCGCCCGCAGGAAGGTAACGAGCGCGCTTTCCTATTTGTTGTCGAGCGTAGCACTGATGGTGAAGGTACCACCAGTGCCGTCCTCCTTGGCGGACACCTTCTTGGTTGCCGGTGGAGCTACCATTCCTTTCTTGCACTTGCCGGTGGAGCTTGATGGTGCGTCCTCGACGGCAGCGCAGCACTCCGAAGAGGTGCGTTTGCCGGAGTGGGCCCCAGAGCTCTTGCCGGACTTGGCCTTGGTCTTCCCCCCGGGAGCTTCAGCGGCAAGTGTGTTGCTTTCTGCTGCGGCTGCTGCATCCCGGTAGATCTTGTCGGCGCAGATAAGCGCGTCCTTCTTGTCGCCGGGGACAGAGATGACGCTTATCGGCCCCGGCATCTTGAGTACGTTGTATGCATAGTGGGAAGCTGCCATGAACTTGGCGAGGGCAGGACGTCCAAGTATCCCAATATATGGTAATGGGATATCGGCAACATCAAATGTGATCCTCTCTGTCCTGAAGTTGAGCTCCCCGCCAAAGGTCACTGGCAGCGTAATCTTTCCCTTCGGCTTGCTCCTTCCCGGGTTGATCCCTTGGAACGACCCGGTCTCTTCGAGCTCGCCGTCTGGGATCTGTAGCTTCTTGATCACAGCTGAGGAGATCAAGTTCAGGCCGGCCCCGCCATCAACCAACATCTTGGTGACCTTGAGGTTGCGGATAGTTGGTGAGACCAACATCGGCAAGCACCCGACCACAGTGGTGCGGTCGGGGTGGTCCTCAAGGTCAAAGATGATGGGCGTGCCGGACCACTTCAGCAGCCTGCGTGACTCGACGGGCGGCTCAGTTGCATTCACTTCTCGCACCCACTGCTTGAGCTGGCGGTGGGAAATGTGCAGAGAGGCACCCCCGTCGACACACAGAACCTCTGTGGCCTTCTGGAACTCCTGCTCGTTGTTGTCTCCTTCTTCCATGTCATCATCGTCGTCTTCATCCTCATCCTTGTCGCGGCCCCGAGGAGGTCTGTCACCTTGCCGCTGCTTGGCCTTGCCGCGGTGTCCTCCCCGGCCATTGAACGGCCGCTTCTTGCTGGGCTCTCCTCCGCCTCCTTGGGCCTTCTCCTTGTCGCGATGCTCGTATTCAGCCTTCTGCTGTTCTACGAGGTACTCGACTCTTTTGCAGTTCTGAAGATCGTGGCCCTTGGTGCGGTGGATCTTGCAGTACTGCTTGTCGGAGCCGTCCTGCTTGTCGGCTGCCGCTACAGGGGCGGGCTCCTTGCCGGAACCGCCAGCATGTGCCTTCTTGGCGGGAGCCTCCTTGCCGGACTGCTCGACAACCAGCACCTCCTTGCTCTTCTTCTTTCTGTTATTCCGCCGCCGGTTTTTCCTTGCCGGGGCGGCATCCTCGCTGTCGCTTCCTCCTGCGCCAGTATCCTCTCCGGGGAGTCTCCTCCCCTCTTCGGTGCGCGCGCACTTGTCAGCCAGAGCGTAAAGCTCGCTGACATCCCGGATCTTGGTCATAGCCATCTCTTCCCTCATCCGGCGGTTACGCACGTTCTGGTGGAACACGCTGATAACCGCGGCAGGGTGGACATCGGGAATGTTGTGTTGCACACGGCTGAATCTCTGGATGTACTTGCGAAGGGACTCTCCCTCCTTCTGGGCTAGGATGTGGAGATCGCTCTCCTGGCCGTGGGGTTTGTGGCCGCCCGTAAAGGCGCCAACAAACTGGTGGCACAGATCCGCCCACGAAGAGATGGAGTTCTCCGGCAAGTGCATAAGCCAAGACCGGACGTTTGGCTTAAGCACTAGCGGGAAGTAGTTAGCTAGGATCTTCTCATCACGTCCCCTGGCAGCCTGCACCGCGATGGTGTATATGCTAAGGAACTCCGAGGGGTGTGTCTTGCCGTCGTACTTCTCGGGTACGTCGGGCTTGAAATTCTTCATGCTGGGCCACTGGACTTGCCGCAGCTCACGGGTGAACGCAGGGCAGCCTGCCGCGTACGGCAAGTCACCTGGTCCACCGGGCGCGTGCGCGTCGACAGCGGTCCCAGCGCGCTGATCTGACTGTCTTCGGGCTTCTCGTCGACGCTCGATGCGAGTCCGAGCGTCTTCTTGCCGCCTGTCGTCTAGGACTTGGCGCTGATCGCGGCGAGCCCGCGGATCCGACGACGCCGTGGAGTCGTCGTCGACGTTGATCCGGTGGGGTGGCAATTTCTGCTTCCGCGGCAGGGAGTGCATGGTAGTCGCACCCCCGGCGGTCTTGTCGCCATCGGCCTTCGCTTGGTCGACTTGCCGCGGCCTTGAGGTTGCCGGCTGCTGTGGCGCGTCGTTGTTGGCGAAGGCGATGAGGCTCTGAATCGTCGCCCTCCAGTCTTCGGCCTTGTCTGCCACTGGAGGGAAATCGAGGAGCAGCTGTGCTCTTGCTAGAGCTTCTGCTGGGGAAGAGGGGAACGGCGGCGAGCGGTGCGAGGAGCAGGACACGCTCGGACTTCTAACCTCGTTAGAAGGAGCATGTTCCCGCCCCGGCGACCGCGCCTTGCTTGTGCCAGCACGCTGGCCTTGAGCATCCCGCGATCCTCCGGCTTGGCCACGCCCCAGCAAGCGTATGGTACCTCCAGTACCACGCTGCTGCGGGTCTTGTACCTCCTGAGAGAGACGTGGTGCGTCCACGGACACCGAGGCTTTGGAATTCGCCCGGTCGTCCGTCTTGTCCTTGGACTTGGTGGCGCCGTGAGTTTCCTCGCCAGCGACCACCCTTCCGCCGGCGCCTCCTCCACCAACCGTTGGTTCTGGTGGCGGTGGAATCGACGCAGACGGGCCCCCGACCTCCGAAGCCTTCTTCTTCGGAGGCATGTCGTTGTAGCTGATGAAGTCGATGAAGCTGGAGAGGTTGATGAAGGATGCGCCCGCGTGAGCGCCGGATCAGGTTCGCACAACCTCGACGCCCCCTACCTGGCGCGCCAAAGATGTCGGGGGAAACTGTCCTCCCACGAGCACCTATGGGACCGGAGCCCCTTCTACGTTGCGGTAAGGGAGCGGAGGGAGCACGGAGAGCAGATCGAGGAGCGCACGCGGGCAGTTTTACCCAGGTTCGGGCCGCGCGGACGCGTAAAACCCTACTCCTGCCTTAGGTTGTATTGAGTTCTTGAGCTCGGGAGCTTGAAGAGCTACAGTACTAGCTACACCGAGCGAGAGAGTTGTCTAGGTTTCGAACCTCCTCTACGTTGTGCATGGGCCTCCTTTTATAGCTCAAAGGGGTCACCGACAGGTGTCAACGTAGAGGAGGGTAAAAGCGTAACTTTGGTGGTAGTTGTAACAGTGTGTGAATAGTGCATGAACAGTGTATGAACAGTGGTCTTCACCTAACTTTGATAGTGGGGGACAAGGGCCTTAAATGCTCGTCGCCGTCGACCCCAAAAGTGTCCGTCCATGCTTCTCCGTTCGCTACGGCGGTAGCCTCGTCACCGTGGCTCGCCACCGTGTGCCCCGAGCTGCACAGCCATCTGCCACGTGCCCTTGGAAGGGCCCCAGGGCGACGCGTGGGCCGATGAGCTGGAGCGCGGGCACACATCGTAGGTTTCCCCGGCAAGCACCTTGCCGGGGTAATGATCTTGCCGGGCCCGGAAGCTTGTCGCTCTCCGGGTCCTGCCGGGGCGCAAGATGCGCCGAGGCATCTTTTGAGGTATGTGTTCCTTGGCCTTCCTGGCAAGCCCCTCTTGCCAGGGTCTTGTGCTAAAGTGATAACCTTGAGCCTGGTGTGGCCTTCCCGGCAAGCTCCTCTTGCCGGGGCCTTGATCTTCTGTCTTGTATACTTTGTTTTTGAATGGCTTCATAGGGACAGGAAAGGTTCTTGGCGACCACGTGGTAAGCCCAGCCGCGGGAAGCTGCTACTGCCCGTGCACAAGTTGGGGTACTAAGGTACCTCTATCTTAGTACACCGACACCAAGAAACTTGATGATGCATTATGGGCCTATAGAACTGCTACAAAAATCCTATGGGTATGTCTCCTTATATAATGGTATATGGAAAAGCATGCCACTTACCTCTTGAACTTGAACATAAGGCATATTGGGCTATTAAAAAGCTCAATTATGATTTTAAACTTGCCGGTGAGAAGAGGCTATTTGACATCAGCTCACTTGACGAATGGAGAACCCAGGCTTATGAGAATGCCAAACAGTTTAAAGAAAAGGTTAAAAGATGGCATGACAAAAGGACACAAAAGCGCGAGTTTAACATAGGTGATTATGTCTTGCTATACAACTCCCATTTAAGATTTTTTGCAAGAAAACTTCTCTCTAAATGGGAAGGTCCTTATGTTATCTAGGAGGTCTATCGTTCCGGTGCCATAAAAATGAACAACTTCGAAGGCACAAATCCGAAGGTGGTGAACAGTCAAAGAGTCAAACATTATATCTCAGGTAATCCTATAAATGTTGAAATCAATGTTATTTAAGCCGTAACCCCAGAGGAATACATAAGGGACACTTTCCAGAATGATCCAGACTCCGAAAAGGAAGAGGTATATGGTACGGTAAGTAAACCGACTCCAAAACAGTTCTAATGGAAATTTTTCTCCGTTTTGGAATATTTAGAAAAATATAAAAATAAAAAGCAGTCCGGGAAGGACACGAGGCGTCCACGAGGGTGGAAGGTGCGCCCTACCCCCCTGGGCACACCCCCTACCTCGTGGGCACCTCGTGTGCCTCGCGGACTCCGTTTTCTTGCACGCTACTTCTTTTGGTCGGTAAAAATTCATTATATATTCTCCCAAAGGTTTTGAGCACCGCACCACGCGAATATCCTCTGCTTTTGTTTCGTGCCGTGTATCTGACAGATCCAGATCACCATGATGTCTTGAAGCACCCCCAAGGACAAGTTCTTTGAGATGTTCATCAACCCCTACATTGCGGAGGTGCTGCAACACCCTCAAGCCATCGAGGTGCGCGAAGGTGCACTGCACATCCGCGATGTTGAGGGACCGAGAAGGACCGGAAGCATGGAGACAAGACTCGAAGCCATGGAGTAGCAAGTTTTCAAGTGCCAAGGTATGGTGGAACGAGGACTCAACGCCAACCACATGATGATCACGGAGCTCACCAACAACCATAAGCTGGACGCCAAGACCATTAGGGAGGCCATCTTCAAGATTCAAGAGAAAATCGAGCATCTCCAAGCCCAGATCTATGACCTGCAAAACCAAAGTTGTGAGTATGAATATAGATTCAAGAAGATGAGTTTGGCTGCAGATTTGAGGATCCCGGAGACTCGATCATCCTTCTACGATGGTGAGCCCATGCCTTGGAAGGTGGACGACAAGCCTGCTTCATCAACAACTCAATCATCACCACCTTCGAAGATGGAGACATAATCACATGGGTATGGGCACTCCCCTTGGCAACTTCCAAGCTTGGGGGAGGTGCCCCGGTATCGTATCACCATCACACTCCTATCTTTACCGTTTTCTTAGTTCGATCCTTTTGGTAACATCTTGATTTAGTAGGATAAAGTTTAGTATGATCTAGTCTCGAGCCTTGTTTATGATTCTTATCTTTGTAATCGAGTCCGTGAGCTATATATATAATAAAGATTAGTTTTGAGTCAAGGGCTTAATTTTTTCGCTATGATCACGAGAGAATAAAAGAAAATATAAAAAGTACCAAGAGATCATATTGATCTTATGGAAAGTAATGGCTTCACATATAAAGAGTATGATCAATAAAAGTTGTTGAGACTCGACAAACAAAGTTTTGGTCATCGTTCCAATTAATAGGAAGTAATAAAGAAAGAGAGGTTTTCACGTACAAATATACTATCTTGGACATCTTTTATGATTGTGAACACTCATTAAAATATGACATGCTAAAGAGTTGATGTTGGACAAGGAAGACAACACAATGGGTTATGTCTTCTTATATCCGAAATAAAGTATATTGTCATGGATCATCCAACATGTTGAGCTTGTCTTTTCCCCTCATGCTAGCCTAAACTTCTTGCACCAAGTAGAGATACTACTTGTGCTTCCATGCATCCTTAAACCTAGTTTTGCCATAAGAGTCCACCATACCTACCTATGGATTGAGAAAGATCCTTCAAGTAAGTTGGCATTGTTGCAACTCTCTAAAATATGTATGATCTATTAGTGTGGAGAAAAGAAACTTTATACGATCTTGTGATATGGAAGCAATAAAAGTGACAGACTGCATAATAAAGGTTCATATCACAAGTGGCAATATAAAGTGACGTTCTTTTGCGCTAAGATTTTGTACATCCAACCATAAAAGCACATGACAACCTCTGCTTCCCTCTGTGAAGGGCCTATCTATTGTTCTTACCTTATAAGAGTCATGGTGATCTTCACCTTTCCTTTTTACATTTTATCCTTTGGCAAACACATTGTGTTGGAAAGATCCTGACATATATACCCAATTGGATCTAAGCTATCATGATCTATTATTGTTGACATTAACCTTGAGGTAAAAGGTTGGGAGGCAACACTATAAGCCTCTATCTTTCTCTGTGTCCGATTAAAACTCTATACCCATAAGTATTGCGTGAGTGTGAGCAATTGTGAAAGACTAAATGATAGTTGAGTATGTGGACTTGCTGAAAAGCTCTTATTTTGACTCTTTCTGATGTTACGATAAATTGTAATTGCTTCAATGATCGAGATCATAGTTTGTTAGTTTTCAATGAAGTTTCTGATTCATACTTGACATTGTGAATAGATTGTTACTTTAACATAAGAGTCATATGCAATACATATATGTTGCTGTTATAAGATTGATCATGATGCATTCATGTCCGTATTTTATTTTATCAACACCTCTATCTCTAAACATGTGGACATATTTTTCGATATTGGCTTTCTCTTGAGGACAAGCGAGGTCTAAGCTTGGGGGAATTGATACATCCATTTTGCATCATGCTTTTATGTTGATATTTATTGCACTATGGGCTGTTATTACACATTATGTCACAGTACGTATGCCTTTTCTCTCTTATTTTACAAGGTTTACATGAAGAGGGAGAATGCCGGCAGCTGGAATTCTGGGCTGGAAAAGGAGTAAACATTGGAGACATATTCTGCACAACTCAAAAATCCCTGAAACTCCACGAAACTCCATTTCAGAAAATATAAAAATTATCTGGCGAAAGAGGTACGAGAGGGGGGCCACCCACTGTCCACGAGGGTGGGGGCACGTCCCCCTGGGCGCACCCCCTGCCTCGTGGGCCACCTGATGACCCCCCGATGCCCATCTTCTGCTATATGAGGTGGTTTGACCTGGAAAAAATCATAAGGAGGCTTTCGGGACGAAGCGCCGCCGTCTCGAGGCGAACCTTGGCGGAACCAATCTAGGGCTCCGGTGGAGCTGTTCTGTCGGGGATACTTCCCTCCGGGAGGGGGAAATCATCACCGCCATCATCACCAACAACTCTCCCATCTTGGGGAGGGTTATCTTCATCAACATCTTCACCAGCACTATCCCCTCTCAAACCCTAGTTCATCTCTTGTATCCAATCTTTGTATCAAAACCTCAGATTGGTACCTGTAGGTTGCTAGTAGTGTTGATTGCTCCTTGTAGTTGATGCTAGTTGGTTTACTTGGTGGAAGATCATATGTTCAGATCCATTATTCATATTAATACCCCTCTGATTATGAACATGAATATGCTTTGTGAGTAGTTACATTTGTTCCTGAGGACATGGGAGAAGTCTTGCTATAAGTAGTCATGTGAATTTGGTATTTGTTCGATATTTTGATGAGATGTATGTTGTCTTTCCTCTAGTGGTGTCATGTGAACGTCGACTACATGACACTTCACCATTGTTTGGGCCTAGAGGAAGACATTGGGAAGTAATAATTAGATGATGGGTTGCTAGAGTGACATAAGCTTAAACCCTAGTTTATGTGTTGCCTCGTAAGGGGCTGATTTGGATCCACATGTTTCATGCTATGGTTAGGTTTACCTTAATACTTCTTTTGTAGTTGCGGATGCTTGCAATAGAGGTTAATCATAAGTGGGATGCTTGTCCAAGTAAGGGAAGCACCCAAGCACCGGTCCACCCACATACCAAATTATTAAAGTAACGAACGCGGTTCATATAAGCGTGATGAAAACTAGCTTGACGATAATTACCATGTGTCCTCGGGAGCGCTTTCCTTCATATAAGAGTTTGTCCAGGCTTGTCCTTTGCTACAAAAAGGATCGGGCCATCATGCTGCACCTTATTTACTTTTACTATTATTTACTTGTTACCAATTATCTTATCACAAAACTATCTGTTACCGATAATTTCAGTGCTTGTAGAAAATACCCTACTGAAAACTGCCTATCATTTCCTTCTGCTCCTCGTTGGGTTCGACACTCTTACTTATCGAAAGGACTACGATAGATCCCCTACACTTGTGGGTCATCATCCATATTTCCACGTGCATTTCGTTATGTGCTTAATTGTGGATGTTCTCCACGAACATACTCCATTATATGCCCTGGTGTGTCCAATGCTATCGGCTTGTTCATTTAATTGTGAAAATTCATGTTTATGGAAATTTCGAAGAATTGTTGCTGAGCCCGTCTGCCACATCCTCATCTTACTTTGCTGAAATTGTATGACTTATTTTATAAGTTGTTTCCGATGGAACCTAGTGTATCCAAAGTCTGACCTTTGCTTGAAGACCATGTCAATGCTATCTCGAAGCATGTCTGTGGTATTCTGATTTTCACAAGGGACATTTGAAGCACATTGATAAATGTTTCTTGACTAGTTATCCAAACACCGTGTATGGTTACATATCATGATTCTTATTAACCCGTTTATCCAAATGGTCATGTCTTTGATCTCCTATCACGTATATCATGCCCTGCTTGTCGTTGGGAAGGATATACTCCCATTACCTGTGTTTAAACACATTTTCCTTTTCGTTGGTTTGTTTAACCTTTCTTGTGATCTACATATAATCTAAGCAGTAAAAAATTTCTGCTTATGTAAACACCTCGGTGTACAACGCTGTCGGTAAGACCCTGTTACTATGGTTGGTAACATTCCAGTAACCACCGATGGACGAGAACCTTGCCTACATGTCCGCCTCGTTTCAACAAGCAAGAAAATGGCTCTCTTCGTCCCTCGCCCTTGGTACTGATGTTGTTGCCGATATAAGTGACATGCTATCCTCTGACATACCTTGCTTACGTGATCGTGCAAGACGTCACCGCCCTTCCTACTTTTCGCCCACAAGGTGGGCCCACAACCCACATGTTCCACAGGATCAAAACCTGACTCTCCTGTACACCCCTGTTTCTAAAGTTATTCCTCATGCTTGGCTCCGTGTGAAACTCAAAGCCACCTTCCTAGAGCGGATATCTTCTGGTGTCAGATGTCGTATTCTTCCCGTTGCTCTGAACCCCTTTCACCATCTGTCTCGGGCATCGAACGATTGCCTGTCCTCTTGAAACTTCTTATGGTATCTTCCTACTTTACTCTCGATGTTTTCTTAAGTTTAATTCGAGAGTTATTCTCTACCACATACCCTTAGATATCTACAAGATAGTTAACCTTGTAAGGTATGTTCTTACGAAGTTACCCCTTGTCCTCTCGTAACTATAATGAAGACCTGGAAGAAAGGATGACGACTTCGTCATGATGATTTGGAGTTGAAGAATGAAGACATAAACAAGAAGGAACAACCGCTTTGAGAAGAGCAACCAACATCAAGAAGACTCGTTAGAATTTCGGAACCAACCCTTCCCCCTTACCCCTCCTCTTAAATCTTGGGACGAGATTTATTGGAGTGGAGGAGAATTGTAACGCCCGGATAATTAAGCTACAGTAAACCCCTGCTAATGATGCCACGTCAGCACGATTACTTTTGATAATCTCGCGGTGATTCAAAACTTATTTGAATTCAAATTTAAAATAAATTTAAATGGTAAAAGTTTCCAAGTATTAAAACTAAAATGTTCAGGTGGTGCCAGATATTACATAGGTAATTATGGTGGAGAAACCACACCTTTAGAAAATGTTTAAATACTCCAAAATGAATAAAATAGTAGCAAAGCAATTAATTGAATGCCTTTTACAATTAATAAAATATTAAAGTATTTGATTTAGTTGCCCAAACTTATGTGGCAGTTGTATATTTATTTAATATAAATTAGGGACTTCTTTTATAATTTATAAAACTAAAATAATAGAGGAACTAAATTAAAACATTAAAAGAAAAATAAATAAAAGAAAAGGTAAAACAATCAAACAAACAAAAATAACAGTAGGGGCAAAAGGCCCCCCTCCCCACTTGGGCTCTTGGCCCAAGATGGCTTAGCTATCTAGGCCGGCCCACCACGGGCGATCCCTCCCTCGCTCCTGTTCACCCTGCGGTGGCTATCGCCGATGCCCGCCACGGCACCGGCGGACGCTGTGGCGACCATCCGTCGGCGCCCGCGGGCTACTTAACCACGGCTACCCCGAAACCCTAACTACTCTTCCCGACCCCCCTTCTCTCCTCGAGCCCAACGCCCGCCCACGCCCCAGGCGCCCGACGCCGACGCCGTTCGTCCTCGCCGGAGTCGCCTCCTCGCCTCACCGTCATCGCCGCCCGTCTCCGTCGTCGCCCCCGTCTTCCCCCTCGACGGACTTCTTCGTGCCTCGCCGACCCCCGTTCGACTACAACGTCGGTGAGGCCCCGACCTCTCCTCCTTTGTCCCCGTCCACGTCATCCAACGACCACGCCCAAGCTCCGATGCGGCCTCTCGCCTCACACTTGTGCGCTGACTCACCGTCACCATAAACGGCGCCGCCCTAGTGCGCCCATAGCAGCGCTCGTGCCGCTGCTGTCGGCCGCCTCTGCCGCACGCCGTAGCCCCTCCTGTTGCGTGTTCGCCACGCCCCGGCCCTGTTCCGACGTGCTCGCACTTCCCTAGCCGCGCCCGCCTGCGCATGTTGTGCCGGCCGCCCACGCCCGTGCATGCCCCTCGCCCACCCCATGCATGCCCCGGCCGCGCACCCGTGCGCCTCGCCCGTGTCCCGCGTCGCCCGCTCGCCCCGCTCTTGTTCGCTGCTGCTACTGCATCTGCTGCTAGCCGCTCCTGTTGCGCTATTGCCGCGCGGCTACTGCTCTTTGTTGCTACTGTTCATGTTGTCGTTGCCACTCGCGCACTGCGCCCCTGGCGAGTGATGTGTCCGCCGGCGCGCCCGTGTGCGTACGTGTTGTGTGTGTGGTGCGTACATGCAGTGTGTGTGGTGCGTACGTGTAGTGTGTGTGTAGTGCCTGCATGCAGTGTGTGGTCGCGCCCACCTCTGCTGCTCCGCTAAAGTAACTGAATGTTACTGCAGCAGTAGCTAGCTTTGTTGCTACTACGTTGACTAGCCCTCTAAGAATTCCCTAAACAATGACTAAACGGTGCTTAACATGAGTAACAATTATATGGGCTGAAAGTACACTTGACAAACTTCATTTTATCCCACTGGACCAAATCCATTTGATGTATGGATTAAATGCAAAGAAAATCACAAATTGATACGTTATGTTAACAGAAAAACAGAAAACAGAAAGGCTACAGTAGCACTTTTCAAACAAAGTTTTGAACAAGCAGATGGTTGCTAACATGGTTGCACTTGATACTGTCATGTAGATCACAAAAAAATGATTAAGATTGATAAAATACACTACTTCATAGGATGAGTACAACACTAGCTACAGCCTTTGGAAAACTGCTAAATGATGTTCAAAACCGAGGGGGTTCTCAGATTTAGCCAAATTTCAGTAAATCCTGAAAATACCTAAAACTTTGGAGATTCATAGGAAAATAACTCTAACTCGGATGAAAATACTTTGTTCCTGAAAGTTGCTCAGAAAAACGAGCGGATACGCAGTCTGTTTGTCTGCCGCATGTCCCTAGCATAACGAACATGCAACCATTCCCCTCCAGTCCGTCTGTCCGAAAACACAAAACATCTGGGATACTTTCCCGGATGTTTCCCTCCTTTGCCGGTATCACCTATCCTTGCGTTAGGTCACCCTTAGCACCGCGTATTGCCATGTTATGCTTTGTGATACTTTGATTGCTCTATTATTTATTGTGTTCCCCCTGTGTTACTTCTTTCCGATAGAACCCGAGACCGCTGCCGATACCCCCGTGATCCACTACATCAACAACGACTCCTTCTTGCCAGAGCAACCAGGCAAGCCAACCCCCCTTGATCACCAGATATCGCCCATTCTATTCTCTCTTATTCTTGCATTAGGTTTGCTACTGTTGTTAATTCGGTAGCTCATATTCTATTGCATAGCCTGTCATTGTTTCTACAACTGTTAATACCTTTACCTGCTATCCTAATGCTGAGTATAGGATGCTAGTATTCCATCAGTGGACCTACATTCTTGTCCGTCTGCCTTGCTATACTATCAGGCCGTGATCACTTCGGGAGATGATCACGGGTATATACTATACTATTCCATACTCATGATGATGATTCGGAGATGGGGGCTGAAGGGGCAGGTGGTTCCACACAGGTAGTGGTGGGCCTGGGTTCCCGACAGCCCCTTGATGGTTACTTTGTGGCGGAGCGACAGGGCGGGTTGCGATCACCTAGGAGACAGGTGGGCCTGGTCCCTGGTCGGTCCCTGCGGTTACTTCAAAATAACACGCTTAACAAGATCTTGGTATTTGATCTGAGTCTGGCCATTGGCCTATACGCACTAACCAGCTACGTGGGAATAGTTATGGGCACTCGACGTCGTGGTATCAGCCGAAGCCTTCTTGACATCCGCGACTTAGCGGCGCGCGCCGGGTTGGACTGGAACGCTCGCACTTGTATAAGGGGGCTAGGTGTGCTCACCGGCCGCGTACGCAACGTGCATGAGTGCAAAGGGCGATGGCCCATGACTCGTGTGCACATAGGACTTAGACCGGCGTGGTAACCTCTCTGCCGTGCTTAGGTAGGGCTGCGACGTGTTGATCTTCCGAGGCCGGGCATGACCCAGGAAAGTATGTTCGGCCAAATGGGATCGAGCATGCTGGGTAATGTGGTGCCCCCTGCAGGGAAGTTAATCTATTTGAATAGTCGTGTCCCTCGGTAAAAGGATGATCCAGAGTTGTACTCTGACCTCATGATAACTAGAACCAGATACTTAATAAAACACACCCAGACAAGTTCCAGAGACAAACCGGTGATCGCTTTCCCACAGGGCAACGAGGGGAGGATTTCCGGGTAGGTTTATGCTATACGATGTTACTTGGTGAACTTACCATCTATTCTATTCTACTGCTGCAAGATGGAGGCTACGAGAAGCGAGGATACTTGTTACTCTCCACCTACTCTCATCTACTGCTGCCAGATGGAGGCTAGCAGAAGCGTAGTCTTCGATAGGATTAGCTATCCCCCTCTTATTCTGTCATTATGCAGTTCAGTCCATAGATATTACCCCTTTACACATATACCATTGCATATGTAGTGTAGATCCTTGCTTGCGAGTAATTTGGATGAGTACTCACGATTGCTTTGCTCCTCCTTTTCCCCCTTTTTCCTTTCTTCTCGGATGATGCAACCAGATGGTGGAGTCCAGGAGCCAGAGGATCCCGAGGATGTTTCTACGTGGAGTTCGGCTTCGAGGAGTAGTTAGGAGGTCCCAGGCAGGAGGCCTTGCCGTTTCTATCGTTGCTACATTTGTGCTAGCCTTCTTAAGGAAAACTTGTTTAACTTATGTCTGTACTCAGATATTATTGCTTCCACTGACTCTTGTGTATTTGAGCTTATGTATTCAAGCCCTCAAGGCCCCTGGCTTGTAATATAAAGCTTGTATTATTTTAATTTGTGTCTAGAGTTGTGTTGTGATATCTTCCAGTGAGTCCCTGATCTTGGTCGTACACATTTGCATGCATGATTAGTGTGCGGTCAAATCGGGGGCATCACAGGTAAGATCCTCCATGCAACCAAACATCAAACTACATCAACTCTGGTCAATCCATTGGCCATCAAGGCTCTAATCTTTGAAAAAATGGGCATATATTTAGCTCATTCTTCTGTGATCTGATCCGTTCTGGGAGAGGGTGTCTATAACTAAGCCGGTTTCTATGGAGACCCGACAGAGGATTTTCACCCTCTAGAGATGTATCTTGGCAATAAAACCAAGCCCGGTTCCAGTCCTTAGGATGACTAGGGAGTGTGGCGGCAGGACAAGTGGCTTCTTTCCGCCTCTGAATTGAAATACCGCCTAGCTCCATGCTGGGTGATTGCTGCTAGAGCTACGTTGGTTTTTTCCCCAAAGTGGAAGAGATGATGCAGTATAGCAGCGGTTGGTACTTCCCTCAGTAATGAAACCAAGGGTATCGAGCCAGTAAGAGAACTAAGCAACACAACGTAAACAACACCTACACACAAATAAAAAATACTCGCAACCCGACGTGTAAAAGGGGTTGTCAATCCCTTTCGGGTAACGGACATGAGAGAGATATAAATATTGATAGATCAAACGCCAAATAAGATAAATTGCAGCAAGGTATTTTTGGGTTTTTGGTTTAGTATATCTGAAAATAAAAGCAAATAAAAAATGGACCGCAAAGGCAAATAATTTGAGAAAGAGACCCGGGGGACCGTAGATTTCACTAGTGGCTTCTCTCGAGAAAAATAGCAAACGGTGGGAAAACAATTACTGTTGGGCAATTGATAGAACTTCAAATAATCATGACGATATCCAGGCAATGATCATTATATAGGCATCACGTCCAAGATTAGTAGACCGACTCCTGCCTGCATTTACTACTATTACTCCACACATCGGCCGCTATCCAGCATGCATCTAGTGTATTAATTTCATGGAGAAACGGAGTACTGTAATAAGAACGATGACATGATGTAGACAAGACCTATTTATGTAGAAATAGACGCCCATCGTTTTATCCTTAGTAGCAACGATACATACGTGTCGGTTCCCCTTCTGTCACTAGGATCAAGCATCGTAAGATCAAACCCACTACAAAGCACCTCTTCCCATTGCAAGATAAATAGATCAAGTTGGCCAAAAAAAACCAAATATCAGAGAAGAAATATGAGGCTACAAGCAATCATGCATATAAGAGATCAAAGAAGACTCAAATAACTTTCATGGATATAAAAAGATAGATCTGATGATAAACTCAAAGTTCACCGGATCCCAACAAACACACCGCAAAAAGAGTTACATCATACAGATCTCCTAGAGACCATTGTATTGATAACCAAGAAAGAGAGAGAAAGCCATCTAGCTACTAACTACGGACATGTACGTCTACAAGGAACTACTCACGCATCATCGGAGAGGCACCAATGGAGATGGTGAACCCCTCCATGATGATGTCTAGATTGGATATGGTGGTTCTGGACTTTCCGGCGGCTAGAATAGAATCTCATCAGCTCCCCTAGGGTTTCTGGAATATTTGAGTATTTATAGAGCAAAGAGGTGGTGCGGGAGGCCACTGAGGTGGGCACAACCCACCTGGGCGCGCCAGGTGGGCCTGGCGCGCCCTGGTGGGTTGTGCCCCCTCGGGGCACCCCAGGTGCATCTCTCGCCCAATGGGTGTCTTCTGGCCCAAAGAAAATCTCCAAAAAGTTTCACGGTGTTTGGAGTCTTATTGATATTGATTTCCTGCGATGTACAAAACACGCAGAAAACAACAACGGGCACTTGGAACTATGTCAATAGGTTAATACCAAAAAATGACTATAAAATGATTGTAAAACATCCAAGAATGATAATATAAAAGCATGGAACAATCAAAAATTATAGATACGATGGATACATATCACTGGGCCCGTCTGTGAACTCAGTTTGACGGTTTAAATAATAGAATTCTCTGAACAATACTACGGTGGGCTCTTGTTGTAGGTATACTTCACAAAAAACTTGAAAGTTACAGATGTTTGAAACAGAGTTGGGCCCGATATCTTCGGGATGGAGTTGGAAAAAATGCAGCACATTCCGAAAGAATTTTGAACCAGGTGGGGTAAACCCCCGGAGCATATGATCGGTGAACACTATGACTTAGCCTTCTTTGGGATCAGGGGTGGTCTCCTTTCCTGGAATCCTCTAGTGGATGTCATTTTTTGGTGGTAAGACACCTACTTGCACATGTTCATTGAGATATTGTTCCATAACGGTGGAGACGACCCAGTTGCAGGAGGTCACGGTTTTGGTCATTTTCAATGGACAACCTAGAAAGGAAGGTATTGCCGGATTAAGATCTTGCTGTTAATCCGGCCAGTGATAAAAAAATAAGCGCATTATGCAAGATCAATTCACATGAGGAGAATACATGCTATAAAGGTTGGAATGATTAAGCCAGAAGACAATGCCAGATCATACAGATACTGAACATGTATTGTCGGCTTAAGGAGGGACTAATGGTGTTTGGCAGCTTGAGGCCTATCATTTAAGCCGCCCGCACGACTGCAGTTCACAGGTATCTATAAATCTATGAATGAAGTTTGGATGAGTGCTGAACAAACAGGTTCCACGGATTAGTGCTATAGTTTAGGATCTATAGCAGGTCAGAAAATAAAATAAATCCTAAACCTAAGGTTGCGGTAATGGAAGGACTCATGCGCCCAAGTGAGATTCAGTACAGAAAAGGGGTCTTCTAAGATTGGAAAGGGATGCTACAACTATTGCCGCACAGTTTCAGTGTTGTGTTCAGATCAAACTACGTGTTCTAAAAGAGAAAAATGAAGATCGATGAAGAACACCGACGAACAGCGGAAACCTTAATGTAGATTTGTTATGAGGAAAGGGGAGTACTTACTGATGCTGATAAACAGCGGAGGTCCTCAACAGATTTCTGGTCCGTTCGGGTCGATGCAGCGGCCGGAGATTGGTACTGTTGGCAAAGGACGGTGGTGGTGGAGCTCAGTTGCAGGAGAGTCGTGAGGAAGAAGAATATGTGAGGACGGGGGAGAAAAATGAAAAGAAGGACCCCCTGTCCCTATTAATAAGGAGGTGACTAGACAACATGCACGGGAACCGAGGAGGCAAAAAAAATGTTATGTGGCTATATGGATGCCTCGATTTTCGAGAAGTTTATTAAAGGTAAAGATCTGTTGAGATCTCCTAGGTTCTGTGCGAAATTAATGCGCATGATGTCATGGCGGGTTACCATGATTCTGTGATGTGACGTCATGGCGGGTTACCGAAAATTGATGAAGAATTGATGATAGAAGATTTTGCTAGGTCAAGTGGAGAAGATTGATGGGAACAAGTTCAAATCAACCTGGGGCCTAATGTTGGGAATATAACTACTAGGTATGACCCGCCCAGGAGGGGCCGAGTCATACCATTGGCGACTTAAAGATGATGAGGCCCATAAAGGTCTAGGAAGATATGAAGATGGCGGTTCATAGAGCAAGCCTATTGAAGGCCCAAGACCCGAAGGCTACTTCATGGCCTAGAGGCATGAACCGCCAGGCGATGACTTGTTTTATAAGGCAAGCATAGTTAGAAACCGAGCTGGTCACATCTGTGTGAGCTAGCCGAGACTTTGTAAACCGCCGGGCATCAAAATGTATTGTTGGGAACGTAGCATGCAATTTTAAAAAAACTCCTATGCTCACGCAAGATCTATCTAGGAGAAGCATAGAAACAAGACGGGAAGAGTGTTTCCACATACCCTCGTAGACCAAAAGCGGAAGCGTTAGATTAACGTGGTTGATGTAGTCGAACATCTTCGCAATTCAATCGATCAAGCACCGAACGTACGGCACCTCTGAGTTCTACACACGTTCAGCTTGATGACGTATTTCGAACTCTTGATCCAGCAAAGTGTCGAGGGAGAGTTTCGTCAGCACGACAGCATGGTGATGGTGATGGTGAAGTGATCCGCGCAGGGCTTCGCCTAAGCACTACGACAATATGACATGAGGTGCAAACTATGGAGGAGGGCGCCGCACACGGCTAGGAACAACTGATGTGTGTTCTAGGGGTGACCTCCCCACGTATATCAAGGAGGGAGAGGGAGGGAGGTAGCCTAGGGCGCTCCCAAGTAGGAGGAATCCTACTTGGGCCCCTAGTACAATTCGCCCCTACTTCACACTCTCCTTTTCCTCTTCTCCTTTCCCTTCCTCCCAACGTGGCTGACCCTATAGGGGGCGCACCACCCCCTTGTGGGCTGGTGTGTTCCCTTTCTTGGCCCATTAAGCCCATATCTTTGCCGGGGGTTGCCCGGAACCCCTTCCGGTGACCCGGTATCACCCGGAACACTTCCGGTGTCCAAATAACATTGTCCATATATCAATCTATACGTCTCGACCATTTCGAGACTCCTCGTCATGTCTGTGATCTCATCTGGGACTCCAAACAATATTCAGTCACCAAAAACACATAACTCATAATACAAATCATGATCGAACGTTAAGCGTGTGGACCCTACGGGTTCAAGAACTATGTGGACATGACCGAGACACTTCTCCGGTCAATAACCAATAGCAGAACCTGGATGCTCATATTGGTTCCCACATATTCTATGAAGATCTTTATTGGTCAAACTGTAATGACAACATACGTTATTCCCTTTGTCATCGGTATGTTACTTGCCCGAGATTCGATCGTTGATATATTCATACCTAGTTCAATCTTGTTACCGACAAGTCTCTTTACTCGTACTGTAATGCATCATCCTGCAACTAACTCATTAGTCACATTGCTTGCAAGGCTTCTTACGATGTGCTTTACCGAGAGGGCCCAGAGATACCTCTCCGATATTCGAAGTGACAAATCCTAATCTCAATCTATGCCAACCCAACAAACACCTTCGGAGATACCTGTAGAGCATATTTATAATCACCCAGTTACGCTATGACGTTTGATAGCACACAAGGCATTCCTCCGGTATCCGGGAGTTACATAGTCTCATAGTTTGAGGAATATGTATTTGACATGAAGAAAGCAGTAGCGATAAAACTAGACGATCAATACGCTAAGCTAACAGATGGGTCATGTCCATCACATCATTCTCCTAATGATGTGATCTTGTTAATCAAATGAAAACACATGTTTATGGTTAGGAAACTCAACCATCTTTGATTAACGAGCTAGTCTAGTAGAGGCTTACTAGGGACATTGTGTTTTGTCTATGTATCCACACATGTATCAAGTTTCCGATTAATACAATTCTAGCATGAATAATAAACATTTATCATGATATAAGGAAATGTAAAATAACAACTTTATTATTGCCTCTAGGGCATATTTCCTTCAGTATCCCACTTGCACTAGAGTCAACAATCTAGTTCACGTCGCCATGTGATTTAACACCGCTAGTTCGCATCATCATGTGATTAACACCCATAGTTCACATCGCTATGTGACCAACATCCAAAGGTTTTACTAGAGTCAACAATCTTGTTCACATCGCTATGTGATTAACAACCAAAGATTAATAAGGTGTGATCATGTTTTGCTTTGTGAGAGAAGTTTAGTCAACGGGTCTGTCACATTCAAATCCGTATGCATTTCACAAATTTCTATCTCTACTATGCTCTGCATGGAGCTACGCTAGCTAATTGCTCCACTTTCAATACGCATCCAGATTGAGAGTTAGAGTCATCTGGATTAGTGTCAAAGCTTTGCATCGGCGTAACTCTTTACGACGAACTCTTTATCACCTCCATAATCGAGAAGCATTTCCTTAGTCCTCCAGTTACTAAGGATAATTTTGACCACTATCCGGTGATCTACTCCTGGATCACTATTGTACCTCCTTGCCAAACTCATGGCAAGGTACACAACAGGTTTGGTACACAACATGGCATACTTTATAGAACCTATGGCTGAGGCATAGGGAATGACTTTCATTCTCTCTATATTTTTTCTATGGTCGGGCTTTGATTCTTACTCAACTTCACACTTCACAAATCAGGCAAGAACTCCTTCTTTGAATGATCCATTTTGAACTACAAAATATTATCAAGGTATGTACTTCATCCAAAGTCTTATCAAGCGTCTTGATCTATCTCTATAGATATTGGTGCCCAATATGTAAGCAGCTTCATCGAGGTCTTTTATTGAAAATCTCCTTTTAAACAATCCTTTATGCTTTCCAGAAAATTCTACATCATATCCGATCATCAATATGTCATTCACATATACTTATCAAAAAATGTTGTAGTGCTCCCACTCAATTTCTTGTAAATACATGCTTCATCGTTAGTCTGTATAAAACCATATCATCAAAGCGTATATTCGAACTCCGAGATGCTTGCACCAGTCCATACATGGATCGCTGGAGCTTGCACACTTTATTAGCACCTTTAGGATCAACAAAACTTTCTGGTTGCATCACATACAACTCTTCTTTTAGAAGTCTATTAAGGAATATAGTTTTGACATCCATTTACCATATTTCGTAAAATGCAACAATTGCTAACATGATTCGAACAGACTTAAGCATCGCTACAGGTGAGAAAGGCTCAACCTAGTCAACTCCTTGAACTTGTCGAAAACTCTTGCGACAAGTCGAGCTTTGTAGATAGTAACACTACCATCATTGTTTGTCTTCCTCTTGAAGATCCATTTATTCTCAAAGGCATGCCGATCATCGGGAAAGTCCACCAAAGTCCACACTTTGTTCTCATACATGGATCCTATCTCAGATTTCATGGCCTCAAGCCATTTCGCGGAACCTGGGCTCATCATCTCTTCCTCATAGTTCGTAGGTTCATCATGGTCTAGTAACATGACTTCCACAACATGATTACCATACCACTTTGGTGTGGAACGTGCACTAGTTGACCTACCAGGTTCAGTAGTAACTTGATCTGAAGTTTCTTGATCATCATCATTAGCTTCCTCACTAGTTGATGTAGGCATCATGGGAACGGCTTTCTGTGATGAGCTACTTTCAAATTCGAGAGAAGGTACAATTACCTCATCAGGCTCTACTTTCCTGCCACTCACTTCTTTCGAGAGAAACTCCTCTAGAAAGGATCCATTCTTAGCAATAAAGATCTTGCCTTCGGATCTGTGATAGAAGGTGTACCCAATAGTTTCTTTTGGGTATCCTATGAAGACACACTTCTCCGATTTGGTTTGAGCTTATCGGGCCGAAGCTTTTTCACATAAGCATCGCAACCCCAAACTTTAAGAAACGACAGCTTAGGTTTCTTGCCAAACCACAGTTCACATGGTGTCGTCTCAACGGATTTAGACGGTGCCCTATTTAACGTGAATGTAGCTATCTGTAATGCATAACACCAAAATGATAGTGGTAAATCGGTAAGAGACATCATAGAACGCATCATATCCAATAGAGTACGGTTATGACGTTCGGACACACCATTATGCTATGGTGGCGTGAGCTGTGAAACTATTCCACATTGTTTCAAATGAATACCAAAATCGAAACTCAAATATTCACCTCCGCGATCAGATCGTAGAAACTTTATTTTCTTGTTACGATGATTCTCTACTTCACTCTGAAATTCTTTGAACTTTTCAAATATTTCAGACTTGTGTTTCATCAAGTAAATATACCCATATCTGCTCAAATCATCTGTGAAGGTCAGAACATAACGACACCGCCGCGAGCCTCAACACTCATCGGACCGCATACATCTGTATGTATTATTTCCAATAAGCCATTGGCTCGCTCCATTGTTCCGGAGAACGGAGTTTTAGTCATCTTGCCCATGAGGCATGGTTCGCAAGCATCAAATGATTCATAATCAAGTGATTCCAAAAGTCCATCAGCATGAAGTTTCTTCATGCGCTTTACACCAATATGACCTAAACGGCAGTGCCACAAGTATGTTGCACTATCATTATCAACTCTGCATCTTTTGGCTTCAATATTTTGAATATGTGTATTACTACAATCGAGATTCAATAAACCATTCAACGTGGGTGTATCACCATAGAAGGTTTTGTTCATGTAAACACGATAACAATTATTCTCCTTGTCGGGGGATGACCCCCGGGTAGGCCCAAGACGGCAAACGACACTTCAAAAAAAAACATCGGGGCCATCAACGCCCCTCAGTCCGGCTCACACTTGGCCGGGTCGCTCAATCCGGCCAAGTGCCTGGACCCGGCCGAACTCGCCATCCCGGCCGCCCGGCCGGGTCCCTGTCCGGCTGCTCCAGCCGGCCTGCCGTGCTGCTCACTCGTCACGCACGCCATCTTCTACAGTCTACTTTGTCCCCTCGGTATTGATTTATAAAATACCCCAAGGACAAAACATAGCCTAGCTCACAAGCAAGTATTGCTTGAGATGTAAGCTACATACTGTAGCTTACAACCCAAGCTACACAAAGCTTGAGATGTAAGCTACTCACTATAGCTTACATCTCAAGCCACACACACCCACTACTCATATATATAGCAATCTCCACTCCACTCACGGGGGACTTGGCTCTCACGCATGAACACTCAGACACATGCGGCCACTAGTGCCAAGTGCACCACACCACAAGCATATATACATATGGCCAGCGATCCGCGGCTGCCTTATGTAATACAGCTCTAGGAGCAACTTGTACTGCCAGACATATACATTGCATATATATTCAGACATGGAGGAGTGGGAGTATTATCTCTCCGGAGAGCTCCGAACCTGGGTAAATTACCGCGTGCTGTTTACCCAATCCCGTCCCTTGATCTCCAAAGCAGTCTTGCCCTCACCTCAAGCCACTCCGTGGCATCTATCATCTCACGAACCCGCCCGCGAGATCACCACGACAGTTGGCGCCCACCATGTGGGGGTACTATGCTACCAGCTGCCGTGGAACCGCGATCCGAGCGTGACCTTCTTCATCACCGCGGGGTCTCCATTGCCTCTCCGGTAGCGCACGGGGGTTCGATATCGACACGCCCCCGGAGCAGCTGCGCGGAGCAGCGCGTCCTCGTCATCTTCTTCATCACAACGGCGTCGCACCGCCACTCCGGTAGCCCTCGGGGGCACTACGTCATCACGCCCCCGAGGCGGCTGCACACAACGGCGTGTCCTCCTTCGCGTTTCTCCTGTGCGCCATCGGAAAATCCTTCGCTCTGCTCCTCGTCCGAGCGCCAGCGGCGGCCGCTCCAGCCCGTCGTCCCTCCGCCGAGCTAGCCCCCGCTCGGCCACCCTTCGCGCGCCGGCGGGCCTCCCGTTTCTCTCCTCTGACAGTGCCGCAGGTTGTGTGGCTGCGATGGCCCCGCTCGCGTCGGCTCGTGCGCTGGCCCATCTGCCCTCGCCCACGTACTTCCCGCCGGCCGTCTGTGCCCTCGCCCGGATGGGTCCGGTCGCCGCCGCCCTCTCCGAGTCTGGCCACACTGTCCTCCCCATATGCCGCTCCCGGCACGCTGTCGCAGCCCTGTCCAGCGCGCTGCTCCCCTCTCCAGAAATAGAGCTCCTCCCCGCGGCGCCGACTCCGCTCGCCCTGCGGCCGGCACCGTGCCTCCCGCGCCCACCCGTTGGTTGACCCGCCGGCTGCGACCTCGCTGCGCGCCGCCCCCCTGGTCCGCACTCCGCCTCGGCCGAGGCGCCCCGCGACGGCTGGCCTCGGCCGCGCCGCGTTGCCGGGTCGCCCCCGCTGCCGGCCACCCGTCGGCTCCCTTTGCTCCGCCTTCGGGTGACCCGGCCTCCGCCACCTACGCCTCCCCCGGCCAGGTTTATTTGCCTCCTGCGCCGGCTCCGGGTCGTCGCCCGCCCCCGGCCGGGTCCGGGTCGACCGTCTATGCCCGCTTTGCATAAGGAACCCGGCTGCCTAGATGAAAAAAAGAGAGAAAGAAAAGTGCGCCCCGTCCGACTTCCCAAGCGGGGAAAGAACCCGGCCTGCCGACTCCCACGTTGGCCAGATTCCCCGCAACCCGGCCCCTGGCTCCGCTCGTGCTGCTCTGCTCCGCGCTCCGCGCTGGGTCCGCACGTACTGGCCGCCCGCTGGCTCGCCGTCTTCAGTCGCCTGCATCACTGCCCACCGACGCCTGGCCGGCTAGAGAGCTGGTCCGATTGCCTGTCCTCTTCGACGGCTGGTCGGTCGGGTCCGACCGGCTAGGGCACCCCTCGAGCCACCCGGAGGCTCGGAGGCTACATCCAGTGGGTGGGATCCACCGGCTGCAAGCTGGCAGTCGGTCGTCATCGACAACACCCGCCTCGTCTACATGAAAATCTCGACCTGCCGCCTTTCGCTGACGTGCTGCCGCAGGAGAAGTGAAACTGGTCCTACTACGTCAAGCGGCCGTCGCAGGCGGTGCTCAATTTATCCAAGCGGGTGGTGGTGATGAAGGAGCGGGAAGGCCTCGAAGGCAGGGACCTCATCACCGCCTTCATCGCGTGGTGGGTGTTGCAGCTGCAGCGTCGCGCTCGTCTTATTGGTGAGATGAGTGGGGCTCGACGACCTCGACCGTATGTCCAAGCTGTGGCTGAGGGCGGACCAGGTCGCTCGCCGAGTGAACGACATCTCCAAGGCTAACCTGCCGGATGACTGGCAATACGGAAAGGTTCCATATAGCCACGCGAACCAGGAACGGGCGGCGAGTCCCTTTTCTCCGAACTTTGCCGCCGCTCATCTTCTTATCCGTCCGGACGCAACGCGGGAGGTACTTCTGAACGCCATCCGGCATCCTTACAACCGGGCGGGGACGCAGGTGGTGCACGCTGCCTCAGAGGAGCCCGAGGCCCACGGCGGAGGGGAGGGAGCGGTCGCCGAGGTGGGCATGGGACGCCGAGAAGGTGTGCTCATCTCCTTTTCTGAACATTTTGTTTTCTGGGCGGCATCGAAGGTGCTGACACGAGTTGCTGGTGTAGCGGCGTTGGGTGGATGGCACGGAGGTGCTACCGGGGCCGGGTCGTCCCGAGTGATGATGACGGCGGCGGGAGGTCGAGGTGGCGGCGCGGCTGGAGCCGGGTCGTCTCAGGTGGTGCCGGCGGCGGGTCGGCCTCATGGGAAGGGCAGCGCCGCTCCGCCGGCTCCACCCGCGAAGCGTGCCGCATGCGCGGTTGGGGGCACGAGGCCGGCTGCCAAGAGGAGGCGCGTCACCCAACGTCGAGGCACTCCGTGCCGGTGATGCCGGGTTAAGTCTTTCTTCTTATTTGGCTTGGAACCAGTCGACTCCGTTGAGCCCCCCTTTGTGCTGATTCGTCTTGGTTTCAGATTGCCGATCTCGCTGGTGTTGGCGGCGGCGGAGGCCGCGTCCCCCGATGGTGCTGGCCGCATCCCCAGTCCGACGCACCATGACTTCCTCAACAAGCCAGACCGGCCCATGGCGTGTTCCCCAATCCGGCCATGGGTTAGCTCTCGTCCCATCTCAACCGTACGATGGGACGAGACGCACCTACCGATGACCTAGGAGTCAGTGCCTCACCCATACCCCTAGTCAGCCGGGGCGTGGAAACAGTGTAATCATCACAGCCCATGATGCCGGCGAAGGAGTTTCCAATGGCGCACAGAAGAAACACGGACGAGGACGCGCCGTTGCGCGCAGCCGCCTCGGGGGCGTTATGATGTAGAGCCCCCGAGGGCTACCAGAGTGGCCGTGCGATGCCGTGGTGATGATGAAGATGATGAGGACGCGCCGCCCCGCGCGGCCACTCTAGGGGCGTGTCGATGTCGAACCCCCAAGCGCTACCGGAAAGGCGATGGCGATGCCGCGGTGATGAAGAAGGTCCCGCCCGCGGGATCACCACGACAGTTGGCGTCCA
>LR738709.1:333612108-333637231 GCA_902687465.1 Secale cereale
CTACCAGTTGCCGCGGAACCGCGATCCGGGCGGGACCTTCTTCATCACCGCGGCGTCGCCATCACCTCACCGGTAGCGCTCGGGGGTTCGACATTGACACGCCCCCCGGAGCGGCCGCGCGGGGCAGCGCGTCCTCGTCATCTTCATCATCACCACGGCGTCGCACCGCCACTCCGGTAGCCCTCGGGGGCTCTACATCATCACGCCCCCGAGGCAGCTGCGTGCAATGGCGCGTCCTCATCCACGTTTCCCCTGTGCGTCATCGGAAACTCCTTCGCTCTGCTCCTCGTCCGAGCACCAGCGACGACCGCTCCAGCCCGTCGTCCCTCCGCCCAGCGAGCCCCCGCTCGGCCACCCTTCGCGCGCCGGCGGGCCTCCCGTTTCGCTCCTCTGACAGTACCGCCGGTTGTCTGGCGACGACGGCCCCACCCGCGCCTGCTCGTGCGCCGGCTCGTCCGCCCTCGCCCACGTTCTTCCCGCCGGCCGTCTGTGCCCTTGCCCGGCTGGGTCCGGTCGCCGCCGCCCTCCCCGAGTCTGGCCATGATGTCCTCCCCATATGCCGCTCCAGCCATGTTGTCGCGGCCCTGTCCAGCGCGCTGCTCCCGCTGCCCGGAGATAGAGCTCCTCCCCGCGGCGCCGACTCCCCTGCGGCCGTCCGCCCGCTGCTCCCACACACACCACGCCGGTCCTCTCCTTAGTCCGGATCCGCGTGCGGCGCCGGCTCCGGCTCCCGGCACCCCTCCGCCCTCCGCGGCCCCCCGCACACGCCGGCCTGCCTGCCGGCTCGCTGCCCGCACCGGTTGTGCCAGGCCCGGGTCCCCTGCCGGGTCCCCGTGCCTCCGGCCTCCTCACCGTGTCTCCCGTTGGATCCCGAGCCACTGCCGGATCGCCGCACCTTCGGCCGGCTCCCGCTCCGTGGCCGTCGCGCATTCCAGGCCTCCGCTCGCCCTGTGGCCGGCTTCCCGCGCCCGCAGGCCGGCCCCGTGCCTCCCGCGCCCGTCCGTTGGTTAACCCGACTTCCCAAGTGGGGAAGGAACCCTGCTTGCCGACTCCCGCGCTAGCTGGATTCCCCTCAACCCGACCCCCGGCTCCGCTCGCGCTGCTCTGCTGCGCGCTCCGCGCTGGGTCCGCACGTACTGGATGCCTGCCGGCTCGCCGTCTTCAGTCGCCTGCATCACCGCCCGCCGACGCCTGGCCGGCTGGAGAGCCGGCCCGACTACGTGTCCTCTTCGACGCCTGGTCGGTCAGGTCCGACCGGTTGGGGCACCCCTCGTGCCACCCGGAGGCTCGGAGGCTACACCCAGTGGGTGGGATCCACCGGCTGCCAGCCGGCAGCCAGTCGTCATCGACAACACCCGCCTCGTCTACACGAAAATCAATGTGAGCTCCTCATTCGTATAATTTTGCACCGCACAAATTCGGATAGACCCCGAGCAACCTCGGGGACCACATCCGTCTTTATTACAGTCGCATCACTGTTTGCCCCAGCGCTGACTAGTATCGGCCCGGATGTCGGCCGCTCGGCCCGATACATTCTTTCTCGCAGACGACTTAGTAGCGCATACGGTACCAAAGGCCCACCCTCAGCCACAGATCGCAATGCGGCTGTCCGGCAAGAGAGAGCAAAAGCTGGATGTCACCCCATGCGAAAAACATCCGGGAGAAGACGGCTTGGGCAACCCGGCCGTTTCCTTTATGAGTATCTACTCGGTCAAATCTGCTCCTGTAGTGCAAGTATTGTACGCTCCACTCCGCGGCCACTCTTCGTAACAGCTACAGACCGGCTCTGGACTGTCTAGCTAACAAGAGGCAAAGCTAAAGAGCGGATGGGACATGAAAAAGACTGAAGGGAGCTCGGACGAAACCGAGTCGGCACCCTCCACATAAAACATGCAAATACTAAAGCAAACAATTGATATATCTGCACGGACTCACCTTGTCTTTTGCACGATCACCTATATGGGGAACTCCCTCCTCGCGTGGAGGCTCGGAGGCTACCCGCAGGCTGCAGCGCGCAGCCGGCCGCCGTCATCAACAACAACGAAGACCCTCCACCCAACTTTTTCGTGGCAGCTGGTAGCATAGTACGCCCCACAGTGGGCGCCAACTATCGTGGTGGGCGCACGACAGATGCCAAGGGATGGCTAAAGATAAGAGGCGGCTCGAAGGCACTGGTTGACTCTAGAAGCGGGGTTGGCATGAGCGAGCGCGGGACGCAAGACAAACCCAGGTTCAGGGCTCTCCGGGGAGATAAACCCCTTAATCCTACCGAGGTGGTTGATGTTTTACCAGTACAGGGTTGCTCCTTGAGCTGTATGGAGGAAGGAGGAAGACATGATTATGCTACTTCTCCCGAGGTGAGTGTCTATCCTATTCTCTCGTTCTCGTCGCCCCCGTGCATGAGGGCTCTAGGGGGTTTATATAGGCCAACCCCCTACGGATACAATGGTAATGTTACAAGGCCGTGGGGCCGGGTTGTCATCGTCCGGGAAGCCGGTGCTGGCATGGGGGGCACTGTGTGCCTTCTTGTCGATCGGCAAGTATTGGCCGAGCTGGGTCGGGTACGGCGTGCTCCGTCACGTCGGCGTCTACCGGCGTCATGGGCTGTGATGATTACACTGTTGCCACGCCCCGGCTGACTAGGGGTATGGGCGAGGCACTTTTGTCTAGGTTATCAGTAGGCGTGTGTCGTCACACCGTACGGTTGAGATGGGACGGGAGATGACCCGTGACCGGATTGGGGAACACGCCATGGGCTGGTATGGCTTGTTGAGGAAGTCTTGGTGCGCGGACTGGGGAGTCTTCCGGATTGCGGGCCTTGGCCGGACTGGAGGGTCTTGCCGGATTGTCGGCCATGGCCGAACTGGAGAGTCTTGCTGGATCGCGGACTTTTGCCGGACTGAACGACCCGGCCGAGTCCGAGGCGGACTGCGGGGCGATTGTGATAGCCTGGATTTTGCCCTTTTCTTTTTCTTTTAATTTTCTTGGAGTTCTTGATTTTATTTGCTTTTCAGTGGCTATGTGGTTCTGAAACTTGGGAAGATCATGTCTTCCTAGGTTTTATAGTGACTTTCCATCCTCCTCATCATCCCAAGACCCTGCCATTTCCATTCTTGACCTAATCCAATATTCTTTTTCCAAGGGATATTCCTTTTCTATTAAAGGAATAATTCTATTTGCCCTAGGTTGTGAAGCAACCTATATCTCTGTCATTCTATAAATTCACAAATAATTCTCATAAATTGTTTGGGTCATATCTTGCTCAAATATGGCAAAACATTTCATTGCCAAGTTAAAAAATAATCCTCCAATAATCATTTTCCTATTCTTCCCTAAATGGCAATTTGCGAAGCAAGTGCTATTTATCTTTGCCCAATTGCCTCCAAACTTCTTGGACATCTTTTAATGTTCGTATCTTTGCCCTGTGCCAAATTTCATACTCATTTGCCTAACAATAATTTTTCAGTGATTTTCCAAAGTTTATGTCCAGAAAGGAACTTTGTGAGGGAAGTATATTCTAGGCATGTCCAAATGAGATGAAACTTGGTCAAATCCTTCATTTGATCAAATCATGCCTCTCCACCAAATTTGAGCTCATGGAGATCATCTATGTGAGCTCACCTCCAAATCTTGGTTTATGGTCAGATTTCCACTTTGTGAAGCAATCCTATTTCACCTTGCTTCACGTGAGCTGAAAATCTACCAGGACATTCTTACATCTACATCTACTCTCTCCACCAAGTTTTTGATCAATCCAGTTATCCATTTACCCTTAGTAAATTTTCCTAGATTCTGGTCAGAATGGAGCTTTGTGAAGGAAGTGCCACTTTGGTAACTCCAAATGGCATGAGCTTTTTACAACAGCTCCATATGGTCATATAACCCCACTCCACCAAATTTCAGCTCATGACACTTAAGCATGTGAGTGGAACATCATAGTGCCCTAATCTGGCTTGTTTTGCACTTTCTACAGCAAGTGTCAACTAACTCCTTCTATTAGTCTAATTTTTGGTGATCTACATCATCTTAGTGTAAGTTCATTGCCAGACAACTTAGTTACCACATTACCAAGCTGGTTTAACCACAGGAGTTACAGACACCTTCCTGTTGATTTACTTTGGAGCTAAGTGCAAATCTCTTCTTTGCCCCTGGACCAATTTCTTTCTGCATCTATACTCAGGGCACTTAGGTCATCGTACTGGACATGGTTTGCCACGCCAAAGCGCGCCGCTCGCACCAGTGCGCGTGGTGATCTCGCTTGCGTCATGCACAGCGCGTGCTCTGGATCGATCTGGTTACTGTCCCCGTCGCCTCCCTCCTAGTCTCGACCTCCATCCATGTCCTGGGGCTCGCCCGTGCTCGTCTGCATCGCCCTGAATCACTGCCTCATTGTGGTTCGCAAGCATTGCGCCATCGCAACAGTACCACTGCGATGCCCAGCCTCTGACCTCCATTAGAGCACTGCACAAGCTCGCTAGTGATCGACTCATCCCGCGGCTCACCAGCCTCTCCCCGCTCCTCCTCGACCACCAGAGCCCTCGGGCTTTTCGTCTATTCGCTTCTGTCCACCATGGCCGCCTCGGCCTCAGCTTGGTTCCGACCACCTCGAGCCTCCTCCTCTCCTTTGTTGTTGTCCACTGCCTCCCCCACACTCCACCGAGTCGCCCTACCCACTTGCCCCTCGTCGGAGACGGCCGCAGCAGCAAGAACCCCCGCCGCCCGAAGCTCTCTATAGCTCTCATGGCGCCACCCTTCCCATCCTCTCCACTCCTCCCCGGCGGCCCCTTTGCCTCTGAATGGAACCGCCACACTACCCCACACCCGCCGGTGTGCTCCGCTCGGCCGGAGACGGCCAGAGCTGGCCGGCCCCATCGCCGCAGCTGCCTCTGCCTTCTCCCATCCTCCTCCCGTTGCCGCACCTCCACGCCACTCCAGCGCCCGCAGTCCCTCCAGGTGGACGCGCCACGCTGCCCCATCGCCGGCTTCGTCCCTCCCCTCTGGTGTTCTGTCCCCAATTGGGGAGACATCGAGAGGAAGAAGATGACCGAGCGTCTGGCCCCCCTGCACCTGGGTCCCACCTGTAAGCCTCTCCCACCGGGGCCCAAGTACGTTAAGTGGAGACGGTTTCTTGAAATGCGTTTTCAGAAACTGAAAGCGTATTTTCATTCTACTGCAGCCCAAAGTGCGCTTTCCAATCCAGAAAGCGTATTTCTGATTCTGCGCTTCTGTCTTATCCACTTAGGGACCCGTTGGTGATGAATACTTTCACAGATTGGTCCCTGGTGTTCAGCCCCTCATATCTCCGCAACCGTAACTCCGAATCAGGTGATTCCAACGCCCACGTCTTCGTCTCGACGAGATCTTTCTGTTGGTACCATTTTCACTAAGTGTTCACACTGTGAAAATGACCATTATGCCCTTGCCTCTAATCAACCCCCTTCGAGAGAGTAGACGTTCGCTGTTTCATTCCGCAGCTTCACTGCACATTTTCCAGGAGTCTCCGTCACCCCCAGGCAAGCCACAACAACCACTTGCATGATAGCCATGCAGTAGCCATGGTTTTCAACTTGAATATTTAATAAAAGTTTGTTGTCTCCTTGTTTGCTAATGCTGTCATTGTTTTGGTTATTCTCGTAGTTTCATGTGTACTGTCATGCTATGATCTGATGCTTCTTATTATCTTGTACTACTTGTTAGTATCATATTCACATGTTATGCTTGGTAGTAGAAGTACATGCTAGTAGTAGTCTTGATGCATGCTTGTTATCTGTCAAGTATCGTGATATGCATGTTCCGTTGCAATTAGTTATTTACATGACTACTTGGTAGTGTTCTTGCTATGTTCTTGCATGGTATTTAGTTATGATGCTAGTAGTCATGTATGCCATGAGTAGCATTATACTTGTGATATTCATGCTCGTTAGTATGCCATGCTCATTTGGATATATACTTCATTGTGGTTATCCTCGATGACTATGTTGCACCTCCATGCTTATGTTGATATCATGCTCATGCATTATAGTTGCATCATGTTATTTTATTGTGACTCGGCTTATTGCATTCAACTTTAACCGGATTAAATTGAACTTGAACAACTGTTGGTTGAGTCATGGTGCCACCTTATCGAGCTGACCAGCGCAGCCACACTTGCCTTTATGGAGAGGCCCTAACTGGGTCTATTGTCATGTCTCTCGCCGGTGCCTTCAACGAGGGAAGGTTATGGGCGCGCGCTACCCTGATCAGGTAGGCGGACATAACCTTGTGTGCCCGTTGTTGTTGTTTTGAGCTCGGGTCCCCGTTTGGACCGTTTATGTTTGGCCACGATGGTGGTCGTTGTGTCTTTGGTAGACACGGGGCCACCTAGGACTAGCCCGGTGGGGAGTGAGTCGGAGTGGCCGAGAGAGTGTCATGACAGTAGGACGGTTTTGTCGGAACGCCGATGGTCCACCCGAATGGGAGTGCGAGGCCATGGGTTCTGTGGTGTGGGTACAGTGCGCTACCTGTGTAGAGTGTGTGTGTCTAAATCTATCGATAGCCATGCTCGCGGATAAGGGCCTAGTTCATGTGAGTCACCCTATGAGTCAACAGTAATAATAATAACTTGATTAATAACAACCCCGGTTCGAGGATGAGATAAGTTGGTTGTGATCTCCGGAAAGATCACCGTTTGATACCAAGTGTTGGTCATGGTTGTGATCGACGGAATGATCACCGTGGTATCGAGGATACCGAGTTGTTGGATATTTGGGATATTCTGCGAGAATCAATGGTAAAGGTCAAGCTCCTTGTGATCATTTAATGATTACTACGGTATTGTTTATACCAAGCTTGATTTGATCCGGAGATGATCGTGTGAAGTCCATGGTGGTAAATTTATGCATGCGAAGGTTACGAGGTAACCCGAACAGAGTAAGTTGGTGCATGTTAGTATCATCATGTTGCATGTAGTATCATCATGTTCATGCTATGCTTGTTCTAGTTGTATCATGTTCAGTTGTGCCTGCCATGTTGTTCTGTTAGTATCATGCTCATGTTTGATTTAACCTGCTAATGCCATGCCGTTGTTTGTCTTGAATGCTTTTGGTTTATTGTGAGCTTGCAAGTACATTCGATGTACTGACCTCGCGTGTCATGCGAGTTTGCAGGTTGTGCATGGATTGCTTGCTTGTTTTTGTGTGTTCGCGAGCTAGGATAAATGTTCCAGCCAGAGTCCCTGCAGATTGGAGTCCATCATTGCCGTTCGTTGTTCCGCTGCTAGTAGAGGTTCCGTTGCCTCGAGTTGTTATGCTGCATGCATAGAGCAACTGTGGTTGGCGTAGTGTCGTCGTGCCGGCGTTATTCATTGTATTATCGGAGACTTGGACCCATATTCGTGTTGTAATAAAAACGTGGTTTGTTCTATGCTAAGCAGTTCCGTATTCCAGAAGACTTCACCTCGATCTTTGGGCTGGAATACGGGGCGTTCCGGTTTCTCTGAGCCGGGGTGCCACAGGCTTGGTATCAGAGCAGGTCTGGCTGTAGAGCGTCCTAGTATACTGGAATGTTAGAAAACGGTAGTATAGGGTCTGGTTGTTTCCCTTGCTTGCTGCATTTGATTTTTGTATTTGTTTTCTACATATGGTCTTATTCGGTTACATCTAACCCCTGTTTAGTGCGTAGATGGCGGTCAACTTCCATGATTTCAATACCATTCCCAGAGCTCCCGGTGCTATTCCTATTGAGTTCAGTCTCACTCCTGCACCTCTCAGCTTTGCAACCTCCTTGGAGACATGTGGCGTAGCATTTACCCCCTCGGAGATCAACCCAAGTATCAAGTATTCCAGTTTTCTGCCGGAGGAAGAATTCTAGAATATGTTGCTCATGTCCATCTGGCAGCCCCTATTCCTGTTGGTAAGCGCACCTATAGTTTCCACGGTGGTTACGACGCTACTCCCGAGCGTGCCGTTAAGCTTGCCGCAATGGCAGGAATCACCGGTCTTCGTCATCAAGAGAGCACGGTGCAAGAAAATCGTGCTCATCAGTATTATCCCACCATCGTCGAGAATCCTAGTCAAATTTAGTTTCCTTCTGTCAACCCTCAAGATGACTCGGCTATCCTTGTCATGTCTCGCTACATGATGGCCGAGTGTCTTCTTATTTCCGAGTTTGTCCGAGATGCCATTCGAGCCCGAAGATTTCTTGGTGCTCCTACCTTAGTCTCGCCAGCTTCTCAAACCCCTCCGCCTCATCCATCCGGAGTTTCCGAGTTAGCCATCCCGCTAGCTACTTCGTCAGCTCCCGAGCGTTTTCTCAAGCGTAGGGTGTAGTCCCGCTTGTAGTGCATGTGCATTTGCTGTAGTATTATGCTTGTGTGTGTTTGTGTGTGCCTATGTGAAATAGTTTTGTAGCTTGTTTGCTGAGTGCTTTATTTAGCTTGTTTGCTGTGTGGTTTGTGCAATCGCTTGTTTTCTCGTGCTTCTTT
Organism: Secale cereale; assembly: GCA_902687465.1. Classification (NCBI taxonomy): domain Eukaryota; kingdom Viridiplantae; phylum Streptophyta; class Magnoliopsida; order Poales; family Poaceae; genus Secale; species Secale cereale. The sequence continues at coordinate 333,620,570 of LR738709.1, forward strand.
GTTTTGAATCTTCGCTGTTACTCCCTTATGGAAATGGCTCAATCAACACACCGGATCAGAAGAAGAAGTGAGAAGCAAAGATATACACCAAGGCACTCAGCTAAAAGCAATGAGATTCTTAGCCGACGGCATTGTATTGTAGACATCCGATCTGAATACAAATATATTCTGCTCAGACTATCGGTAACAAGTACCCGTCAGAAATTTATCGTTATTACAGCAATGATTAAACCAGCAGGAGAACAAAAGTGGATCCATTTTCAACCATGTATTTTCAAGTCAGAGGTATGGTCTTACACAATTATTAATTCTGTCACGAGTCAAATTTGAGACGCGCGACATGCGAAAGTCAGTCCAAATATGCAATAAATTTAGCAAGGACAGTCAAAGAATTCTTGTCATACAAATACGTAGCAGTCGGAATGGCAAGAATATATATATATATATATATATATATATATATATATATATATATGTCATTTGGTTCCCAAAGAAAATTAGTCCAGTCCGTCTTCACAATTTATCAGTGAAGCGTACAAGGCAAGACTCCCCAGTCTGCATCAGTAAGGTATGAATAATTTTCCCGTGCAAGACATTCAGTACTCTTCAATAAGATACTACACAAGCTTCTGGCATAAGATACCAAACCACCACAGTAAGATTTTAAGGGGGGAAGCTTCTGAGGTACGGCACCCAGTCGCCCTCAGCAAGCTATCCGCCGAAAGCTTTGAGCACAAGCCATCCATTTTCCTCAGCACGATAACCCAGTGGCTTCTAGCGCAAGCTGCCCAGTCTTCTTCAGTACGACACTCGTACAAGAGATTAAACAATAAATTGTCAGCATGCGGCAGTTTATTTCAAGTACCTGATTTGCAACGGTTAAATCAGAAATGAGAATCAGTCGGAAGAAAGGTAAGAGGGCAGAATATTGCATATGACAACACTTAGGGTCACGAAAAACAGACAAGGAAATATAAGGCCTCGTTCTTTCGGTTAAAGATCCAGACACAGAAAATAATAATGAAGGATCAAGACCGACATTACAGTAAGGATCTCGCATCAGGACAACTTGCTTAGTCCACAGTTGGCTTAGAACGGTCAGCATTGAATACCCAAATGTGTCAAGCCTGACCCAAGGACAACTTGATATATTGGCCTTAGCAACTGTGCTGAAAAGCATCGCACAGACTGTTACCCCATGGATATACCGGCAAAATGAAGAATCATGATCCCCGACAGTCAAGTCTGCAAATGTGATCATCAGGTGATGGTGTATTTTTCTATCAGACACACCAAGCAACAGTCAAACCTTTGGATACTCAAGACTGTGAAGCCAATCAATATAAGTCAGAAACTCCTGCAATACATCAGAATCCATCAAAAGAACAAGTATGGTTCACATCATAGTTTTGAACCCAGAATGCATGCATATATATTCAAGCAACATGATGCGTGGATAAAAGAAAAATTCTTTGTTCCACGGGAAGATATTCCCAACTCCGTGGATTATTCTCGACACTCGATACAGACTAATATCTCTCCCAAGGAACAATATCGAGAAGGACATGTATGTCAGAATGATAATCTTTCGGACCTCAGCTAAGTCGGCAGTATGAAATGAAAATTTTAGACAGTATGAATAGGAGTATACCCGGCAAGCCCGGTCAAAATTTCAGGTACAGTAAAGCCAATCACCCCACATCAAGGTAGTCAGTTAGATCAAATTTAGTGGAAATATTATATGGGAACCTAATGTGAGAGTGAATAAAAGAAACCCGAGTTGGAAACGGTTTCTTCAAGTTAGAATATTTACTTGTTCCCTAAGCACACAAATCTTTAGGACGAGATTTCTTTAAGGGAGGAAGGTTTGTGACAGCCTAGATTTTGCCCTTTCCTTTTTCTTTTAATTTTCTTGGATTTCTTGATTTTATTTGCTTTTCAGTGACTATGTGGTTCTGAAACTTGGGAAGATCATGTTTTCCTAGGTTTTATAGTGGATTGCCATCCTCCTCATCATCCCAAGACCCTGCCATTTCCATTCTTGACCTAATCCAATATTCTTTTTCCAAGGAATATTCCTTTTCTATTAAAGGAATAATTCTTTTTGCCCTAGGTTGTGAAGCAACCTATATCTCTGTCATTCTAAAAATTCCCAAATAATTCTCATAAATTGTTTGGGTCCTATCTTGCTCAAATATGGCAAAACATGTCATTGCCATGTTCAAAAATAATCCTCCAATAATATTTTCCTATTCTGCCCTAAATGGTACTTTGTGAAGCAAGTGCCATTTATCTTTGCCCAATTGCCTCCAAACTTCTTGGACATCATTTAATGTTCATATCTTTGCCTTGTGCCAAATTTCATACTCATTTTCCTAGCAATTATTTTTCAGTGATTTTCCAAAGTTTCTGTCCAGAAAGGAACTTTGTGAAGGAAATATATTCTAGGCATGTCCAAATGAGATGAAACTTGGTCAAATCCTTCATTTGATCAAATCATGCCTGTCCACCAAATTTGAGCTCATGGAGATCATATATGTGAGCTCAGCTCCAAATCTTGGTTTCTGTTCAGATTTTCACTTTGTGAAGCAACCCTATTTTACCTTGCTTCACTTAAGGTGAAAATCTACCAGGACATTCTTACATCTACATCTACTCTCTCCACGAAGTTTTGGCTCAATCCTGTTATCCATTTACCCTCAGTAAATTTTCCTAGATTCTAGTTAGAATGGAGCTTTGTGAAGGAAGTGCCACTTTGGTAACTCCAAATGCATGAGCTTTTTACAACAGCTCCATATGGTCATATAACCCCACTCCACCAAATTTCAGCTCATGACACTTAAGCATGTGAGTGCAACATCATAGTGCCCTAATCTGGCCAGTTTTGCACTTTCTACAGCAAGTGTCATCTAAACTCCTCCTATTAGTCTGATTTTTGGTGATCTACATCATCTTAGTGTAAGTTCATCGCCAGACAACTTAGTTACCACGTTACCTAGCTGGTTTAACCACATGAAGTTACAAACACCTTCCTGTTGATTTACTTTGGAGCTAAATGCAAATCTCTTCTTTGCCCCTGGACAGATTTCTTTCTGCATCTATACTCAGGGCACTTAGGTCATCCTACTGGACATGGTTGGCCATGCCAAAGCGCACCGCTCGCACCAGTGCGCGTGGATATCACGCTTGCGTCATGCACATCGCGCGCTCTAGATCAATCCGGCCACTGTTCCCGTCGCCTCCTTCCTCATCTCGACCTCCATCCATGCCCTGGAGCTCATCCGTGCACGTCTGCATCGCCCTGCATCACTACCTCGTTGTGGTTCGCGAGCATTGCGATGTCACAACAGTGCCACTGCGATGCCCAGCCTCTGACCTCCATTAGAGCACTGCACAGGCTCTCTAGTGATCATCTAGAGCCCTCCCCTCGGCTATTTAAGGACCCCTCGACTCCTCCAGCAGCTCACCAGATTCTCCCCGCTCCTCCTCGACCACCAGAGCCCTCGGGCTTCTCCTCTCTTCGATTCTGTCCACCATGGCCGCCTCGGCCTCGGCATGGTTCCGACCACCTCGAGCCCCCCCCCTCTCCTATGGTGTTGTCCACTGCCTCCCCCACACTCCACCGAGTCGCCCCACCCACTTGCCCCTCGCCGGAGACGGCCGCAGCACTAAGAACCCCTGCCGCCTGAAGCTCTCTGTAGCTCTCATGGCGCCACCCCTCCCATCCTCTCTACTCCTCCCCGGTGGCCCCTTTGCCTCTGAATGGAACCGCCGCACTGCCCCGCACCCGCAGATGTGCTCCGCTCGGCCGGAGCTGGCCGGCCCCATCGCCGCAGCCGCCTTTGCCTCCTCCCGTCCTCCTCCCGTCGCTGCACCTCCACGCCACTCCAGCGCCCTCAGTCCCTCCAGGTGGACGCGCCGCGCCGCCCCGCACCCACCGGTGGCCACTCTATAGCCGGAGGCCACCGGAGCAGCCCGCCCCGTCGCCTGCTTCGTCCCTCTCCTCTGATGTTCTGTCCCCGATCGGGGAGGCAGCGTGAGGAAGAAGACGATCGATCGTCTGGCCCCCCCTACGCTTGGGTCCCACTTATAAGCCTCTCCCACCCGGGCCCAGGTACGTTAAGTGGAGACGGTTTCTTGAAATGCGTTTTTAGAAAATGAAAGCGTATTTTCATTCTACTACGGCCCAAAGTGTGCTTTCCAATCCAGAAAGCATATTTCTGATTCTACGCTTCTATCTTATCCACTCAGGGACCCGTTGGTGATGAAATCTTTCATAGATTGGTCCTTGGTGTTCAACCCCTCATATCTCCGCAACCGTAACTCCGAATCAGGTGATTCCAACGCCCACGTCTTTGTCTCGATGAGATCTTTCTGTTGGTACCATTTTCACTAAGTGTTCACACTATAAAAATGACCATTATGCCCTTGCCTCTAATCAGCCCCCTTCGAGAGAGTAGACGTTCGATGTTTCATACCGCAGCTTCACCGCACTTTTTCCAGGAGTCTGCGTCACACCTAGGCAAGCCACAACAACCACTTGCATGATAGTCATGCAGTAGCCATGGTTTTCAACTTGAATATTTAATAAAAGTTTGTGGTTTACTTGTTTGCTACTGCTGTCATTGTTTTGGTTATGCCCGTTGTTTCATGTTCACTGTCATGCTATGATCTGATGCTTCTTGTTATCTTGTACTACTTGTTAGTATCATATTCACTTGTTATGCTTGGTAGTAGAAGTACATGCTAGTAGTAGTCTTGATGCATACTTGTTATCTGTCAAGTACCGTGATATGCATGTTTCGTTGCAACTAGTTATTTACATGACTACCTGGTAGTGTTCTTGCTATGTTCTTGCATGGTATTTAGTTATGATGCTAGTTGTCATGTATGCCATGAGTAGCGTTATACTTGTGATATTAATGCTCGTCAGTATGCCATGCTCATTTGGATATATGCTTCATTGTGGTTATGCTCGATGACTATGTTGCACCTCCATGCTTATGTTGATATCATGCTCATGCATTGTAGTTGCATCATGTTATTTTATTGTGACTCAGCTTATTGCATTCAAGTTTAACCAGATTAAATTCAACTTGAACAACTGTTGGCTAAGTCATGGTGCCACCATATCAAGCTGACCAGTGCAGCCACACTTGCCTTTATGGGGAGGCCCTAACTGGGTCTATTGTCATGCCTCTCGCCGGTGCCTCCAACGATGGAAGGTTATGGGCGCGCGCTACCCTGATCAGGTAGGCGGACATAACCTTGTGTGCCCGTTGTTGTTGTTGTTTTGAGCTCGGGTCCCCGTCTGGGACCGTTTATATTTGGCCACGACGGTGGTCGTTGTGTCTTTGGTAGACACGGGGCCACCCAGGACTAGCCCAGTGGGGAGTGAGTCAGAGTTGCCGGGAGAGTATCATGGCAGTAGGACGGTTATGTCGAAACGCCGTTGGTCCACCCGAATGGGAGTGCGAGGTCATGGGTTCTGTGGTGTGGCTACAGTGCGCTACCTCTGCAGAGTGTGTGTGTCTAAATATATCGATAGCCGTGCCCGCGAATAAGGGTCCGGCTCGTGTCGGTCACACTATGAGTCAACAGGAATAATAATAACTTGATTAATAACAACCCCGGTTCGAGGATGAGATAAGTTGGTTGTGATCGCCGGAAAGATCACCGTTTGATACCAAGTATTGGTCATGGTTGTGATCGCCGGAATGATCACCGTGGTATCGAGGATACTGAGTTGTTGGGTATTTGAGATATTATGCGAGAATCAATGGTAAAGGTCAAGCTCCTTGTGATCATTTAATGATTACTACGGTATTGTATATACCAAGCTTGATTTGATCCGGAGATGATCGTGTGATGTCCGTGGTGGTAACTTTGTGCATGCGAAGGTTACGAGGTAACCCGAACAGAGTAAGTTGGTGCATGTTAGTATCATGATGTTGCATGTAGTATCATCATGTTCATGCTATGCTTGTTCTCGTTGTATCATGTTCAGTTGTGCCTGCCATGTTGTTCTGTTAGTATCATGCTCATGTTTGATTTAACCTGCTAATGCCATGATGTTGTTTGTCTTGAATGCTTTTGGTTTATTGTGAGCTTGCAAGAACATTCAATGTACTGACCTAGCGTGTCATGCCAGTTTGCAAGTCGTGCCTGGATTTCTTGCTTGTTTTGGTGTGTTCGCGATCTAGGATAAACGTTCCAGCAAGAGTACCTACGGATTGGAGTCCATCATCGCCGTTCATTGTTCCGGTGCCAGTAGAGGTTCCGCTGCCTCGAGTTGTTATGCTGCTTGCATAGAGCAACTGTGGTTGGTGTAGTGTCGCTGTACCGGCGTTATTCATTGTATTATCGGAGACCTTGTACCCATATTCGTGTTGTAATAGAAAGCTAGTTTGTTCTATGCTAAGCAGTTCCATATTCCAGAAGACTTCACCTCGATCTCTGGGTTGGAATATGGGGCGTTCCGGTTTCTCTGAGCCGGGGTGCCACAGCGATGCTGGCCCTATTGTTTTTGAAAAGGATCCTGCTTCCTTCGCCTGCCTGGGGTTCATCCCCCGACAGTAGTCCATGAAGCTGTGAAGGTCCGCCGTCTTCGGGTGATTGGGCCTTCGCAGTTTCCATCCCTTGAAGGCGGGCTCGGGGCCGAATTCAGGAACGCCCGCTGTGTGCTGGCTTCTGGAAGCCGGATCGCGCCGTCTGGGCATCGACAGGAATCGAGTAGTCCGCCGAATTTTGGATGACCTTTCGGGTTCCGTGCGGGCGCCACGTGGTGGCCGGAAGCCGGGGAGACCTGACAGGCCACGCGCGTGACGAGTCGGGGGCCCGCGGCCGCGCAACTTCTGGCCGATGGTTGTGTGGATTTATTGCGGCGTCCGCGAACCGGTTGCCCTTTCCGGGGCAGTTATTGCACACGTACGCACGCACACATTTATTGCGGGAAGTGGGAGAGGTGGGTGCAGTCGATTCCACTCTCCCACGCTCGGCCCGCGGGTTATAAATTGGGTCGAGGGGCCGGCGGAGATCATTCTCGCCCGTGCCCTCCTTTATTTCTCTGCATCCTCTGCTTCTTGCGACCGCCGCACACTGCACCGTCCGTCGTTCTTGAGCAGAGTTCATCCTTTCCTTCTCCTTTCTTCTCCGAGCTTCTTTTTGATGGCGCTGTTGTCAGGCTCGTGGATGGGCTCGACCGTCTCCGAGGACGACATCAACTATCTTCGCACCCCCAAGCGCCTGCCGCCGGAGGCGGAGGTCGCCGTTTGCTTGCCCGGAGACGAGCGGTTGCCGCACCCCGAGGGCTCGGAGCGCGTGGTCTTCTTCACGCACTTCAAGCGCGGGTTTGGGTTGCCCGCGAGCCATTTCTTCCGTGAGTTCCTGGAGTTCTTCGGATTCTAGCCCCACCATCTCGGAGCCGGGGCCATCGTGCAGCTCTCCGCCTTCGTCACGCTCTGCGAGGCATACCTCGGCATCGAGCCCTCCATCGACCTCTTCGCATGCCTTTTCTCCATGAAGCAGCAGGGGCCGATGGCCGGGGATATGTCGGAGTGCTGAGCTGCCGTCATCTACAGGTGGCCAGGGGATGAGCGCCCCAAGGTGCCGCTCGACGATTCTGCCAAGAAATGGCAGAATTCTTTCTTCTATGTCCGCAACTTGGGCGCGGACCGCATCAACCTCCCGCCTTTCGCCGACGTGCTGCCGCAAGAGAAGCGGAACTGGTCCTACTACCCCAAGCGGCCATCCTAGGCGGTGCTCAATTTATCCGAGCGGGTGGTGGTGATGAAGGAGCGGGAAGGCCTCGAAGGCAGGGACCTCGTCACTGCCTTCATCGAGCGGCGGGTGCTTCCGCTGCAGCGGCACGTTCGTCTTGTCGGCGAGATGAGGGGCCTCGACGACCCCAACCGTATGTCCAAGCTGCGGCTGAGGGCGGAGCAGGTCGCTCACCGAGTGAACGACATCTCCAAGGCCAACCTGCCGGATGACTGGCAATACGGAAAGGTTCCGTATAGGCACGCGAATCCGGCACGACATTGAGTCCCTTTTCTCCGTACTTTGCCGCCGCTCATCTTCTTATCCGTCCAAACGCGACGCGCGAGGTAGGCCGGGCGTGGACGCAGGTGGTGCACGCCGCCTCGGAGGAGCCTGAGGCCCACGACGGAGGGGAGGGAGCGGTCGCCGAGGCGGGCGCGGGACGCCGAGCAGGTGCGCTTGTCTCCTTTTCTTCACATTTTATTTTCTGGGTAGCATCGGAGTTGCTGACGTGAGTTGCTGGTGTAGCAGCGTTGGGTGGACGGGGCGGAGGCGCTACCGGGGCCAGGTCATCCCGAGCGATGATGAAAGTGGCGGGAGGCCGAGGTGGCGGTGCGTCTAGAGCCGAGTCGTCTCAGGTGGTGCCGGTGGTGGGTCGGCCTCATGGGAAGGGCAGCGCCGCTCCGCCGGCTCTACCCGCGAAGCGTGCCGCAGGCGCGTTTGTGGGCGCGAGGCCGGCCGCCAAGAGGAGGCGCATCACCCAATTGTCGAGGCACTCCGTGCCGGTGATGCCGGGGTAAGTCTTGCTTCTTCTTTAGCTTGGAGCCAGGTGGCTCCGTTGAGCCACCCCTTTGTACTGATTCGTCTTGGTTTCAGATTGCCGATCTCGCTGGCGTTGGCGGCGACGGAGGCCGCGTCCCCTGACGGTGCTGGGTTCCGGACGAGCCGGTCTAGCACCATTGATCCGGGCGAGGGGGAGGGGCGGTTGGATCGGGACCTTGGTCCGGATCCGTTCGACGTGGTGGGCCGGGCCTGGCGAGACCGGGACCGGGCCGAGGCCGCGTTGAGGGCGGCGTCGACCCGGACTTGGACCACGGCCACGGAGACGTGGGTGCGAGCCGGCGAGTCTGTAGATGACAGCGGCTATGCACTCCGACATCTGTGCGGCCTTCGGCCCCAGCTGGTTCAGGGAGAAAAGGCGTGCGAAGAGGTCGATGGAGGGCTCGACACCGAGGTACGCCTCGCAGAGCGTGACGAAGCCGGAGAGCTGCACAATGGCCCCGGCTCCGAGATGGTGGGGCTAGAGCCCGTAGAACTCCAGGAACTCGCAAAAGAAATCGCTCATGGGCAACCCAAACCTGCGCTTGAAGTGTGTGAAGAAGACCACGCGCTCCAAGCCCTCGGGGCATGGCGACCGCTCGTCTCCGGGCAAGCGAACGGTGACCTCCGTCTCCGGCGGCAGGCGCTTGGTGGTGCGAAGATAGTTGATGTCGTCCTCGGAGACGGTCGAGCCCATCCACGAGCCTGCTGGCAGCGCCATCAAAAAGAAGCTCGGAGAAGAAAGGAGAAGGAAAGGATGAACTCTGTTCAAGAATGACGGGCGGCGTAGTGTGCGGCGGTCGCAAGAAGCAGAGGATGCAGAGAAAGAAAGGAGGGCGTGGGCAAGAACGATCTCCGCCGGCCCCTCGACCCAATTTATAACCCGCGGCCATTGCATGGGAGAGTGGGATCGACTGCGCCCACCTCTCCCACTTCCCGCAATAAATGCACGCGTGCGTATGTGTGCAATAACTGCCCCGGGAAGGGCAACTGGTTCGCGGACGCCGCAATAAATCCACACACCCACCGGCCAGAAGTTGTGTCGCCGCGGGCCCCCGGCCCGTCGCCCCGTCCCATCACGCGCATGGCCTGTCAGGTCTCCCCGGCTTCCGGGCACCACATGGCGCCCGCACGGAACCCGAAATTTCATCCAAGATTCAGCGGACTACTCGATTCCTGCTGTCGCCCAGACGGCGCGATCCGGCTTCCAGAAGCCAGCACACAGCGGGCGTTCCCGAGCTCGGCCCCGAGCCCGCCTTCAAGGGAAGGAAACTGCGAAGGCCCGATCACCCGAAGACGACGGACGTTCCCAACTTCGGGGACTACTGTCGGGGGTTTGAACCCCAGGCAAGCGAAGGAAGCCGAATCATTTTCAAAAAAATAGGGCCAGCATCGCCCCACAGTCCGCCTCGGACTTGGCCGGGTCGTTCAGTCCGGCCAAAGTCCGTGATCCAGCAAGACTCACCAGTCTGGCCAAGGCCCACAATCCGGCAAGACCCTCCAGTCCGGCCAAGGCCCGCAATCCGGCAAGACTCCCTAGTCTGGCGCACCAAGACTTCCTCAACAAGCCAGACCGTACGATGGGACGAGATGCACCTACCGATAACCTAGGCAACAGTGCCTCGGCCATACCCCTAGTCAGCCGGGGCGTGGCAACAGTGTAATCATAACAGCCCATGACGCCGGCGGACGGCGACGTGACGGAGCACGCCGTACCCGACCTAGCTCGGCCAATACTTGCCGACCGACAAGACGGCACATAGTGCCCCCCATGCCTGGCGGGCCCCGCGTCCGGAGAACCCGACGAGCCCTGTACCTGGCGGGACCCAGCACCGGCTTCCCGGACGATGACAACGCGGCCCCACGGCCTTGTAACATTACCATTGTATCCCTGGGGGTTGGCCTATATAAACCCCCCAGAGCTCTGATGCACGGGGGCGACAAGAACGAGAGAATAGGATAGACACTCACCTCACGAGAAGCAGCCTAAGCCTGTCTTCCTCCTTCCTCCATATAGCTCAAGGAGCAACCCTGTACTGGTAAAACATCAACCACCTCGGCAGGATTAAGGGTATTATATCCCCGGAGAGCGCTAAACCTGGGTATGTCTTGCGTCCCGCGCTCGCTCATGACAACCCCGCTTCTGGAGTCCACCAGTGCCCTCGAGCCACCTCTTATCTTTAGCCATCCCTTGGCATCTACCGTGCGCCCACCATGATAGTTGGCGCCCACTATGGGGCGTACTATGTAACCAGCTGTCGCGGAACCGCGATCCGGGCGAGACCTTCTTGATCATCGTGGCGTCGTCATCGCCTCTCCGGTAGCGCTCGGGGGTTCGGCATCGACACGCCCCCGGAGCTGCTGCGTGGGGCGGCGCGTCCTCGTCATCTTCATCATCACCACGGTGTCGCACCGCCACTCTGGTAGCCCTCGGGGGCTCTATATCATCACGCCCCCGAGGCGGCTGCGTGCAACGGCGCGTCCTCGTCCGCATTTCTACTGTGCGCCATCTGAAACTCCTTCGCTCTGCTCCTCGTCCGAGCACCAGCGGTGTCCGCTCCAGCCCGCCGTCCCTCCGCCCAGCGAGCCACCGCTCGGCCACCCTTTGCGCGCCGGCGGTCCTACCGTTTCGCTCCTCTGACAGTGCCGTTGGTTGTGTGGCCGCGACGGCCCCGCCCGCGTCGGTTCGTGCGCCGGCGCGTCAGCCCTCGCTCACGTTCTTCCCACCGATCGTCTTTGCCCTCGCCCGGCTGGGTCCGGTCGCCGCCGCCCTCCCTGAGTATGGCCGCGCTGTCCTCCCCATATACCGCTCCCGCCACATTGTCGCGGGCCAGTCCAGCGTGCTGCTCCCCCTGCCCAGAGATAGAGCTCCTCCCCGCGGCGCCGACTCCCCTGCGGCTGTCCGCCCGCTGCTCCCGCACACACCACGCCGGTCCTCTCCTTTGTTCGGATCCGCGTGCGGTGCCGGCACCGGCTCCCGGTGCCCCTCCGGACTTCGCGGCACCCTGCGCACGCCGGCCTGCATGCCGGCTCGTTGCCCGTGCAGGCTGTGCAGCGCCCGGGCCCCTTGCAGGGTCGCTGTGCCTCCGGCCTCCTCCCCGTGTCACCCGTTGGATCCCGAGCCACTGCCGGGTCGCCGCACTTTCGGCCGCCTCCCGCTCCGTAGCCGCCGCGCGTTCCCGGCCTCTGCTCGCCCTACGGTCGGCTTACCGCGTCCGCAGGCCGGCCCCCTGCCTCACGCGCTCGCCCGTTGGTTGACCCGCCGACTGCGGCCTTGCCTCGTGCCACCCCCTGGTCTGCACTCCGCCTCGGCCGGGGCGCCCCGCGACGGCTGGCCTTGGCCGCGCCACGGCCGCCTACCGCGCCGCGCTGCCGGGTCGCCCCCGCTGACGGCCACCCGCCGGCTCCCTTTGCTCCGCCTCCGGGCGACCCGGCCTTTGCCGCCTACGCCTCCCCCGGCCCGGTTTATCTGCCTCCTACGCAGCTCCGGGTCGTCGCCCGCCCACGGCCGGGTCCGGGTTGACCGTCCGTGCCCGCTTCGCAAATAGAACCCGGCTGCCTAGATGAAAAAAAAAGTGCGCCCGGCCGACTTCCCAAGCGGGGAAGGAACCCGGCCTGCCGACTCCCGCGCTGGCCGGATTGCCCGCAACTCGGCCCCTAGCTCCGTTCGCGCTGCTCTGCTCCGCGCTGCGCGCTGGGTCCGCACGTACTGGCCGCCCATGGCTCGCCGTCTTTAGTCGCCTGCCGCACCGCCTGTCGACGCCTGGCCTGCTAGAGAGCCGGTCCGACTGCCTGTCCTCTTCGACGCCTGGTCGGTCGGGTCCGACCAACTGGGGCACCCCTCGAGCCACCCGGAGGCTCGGAGGCTACACCCACTGGGTGGGATCCACCGGCTGCAAGCCGGCAGCCGGTCGTCATTGACAACACCCACCTCATCGACATGAAATTGAATGTGAGCTCCTCACTCGGATAATTTTGCACAACGCAAATTTGGATAGACCCTGAGAAAACTCGGGGACCACATCCGTCTTTATTACAATCGCATCATTGTTCGCCCCAACGCCGACTAGTCTCGGCCCGGAGGCTAGCCGCTCGGCCCGATTCGTTCTTTCTCGCTGACGGCTTAGTAGCACATACGATACCAAAGGCCCACCCTCAGCCACAGACCGCAATGCGGCTGTCCGGCAAGCGAGAGCAAAAGCTGGAGGTCACCCCACGCGAAAAACATCCGAGAGAAGACGGCTCGGGCAACCCGATCGTTTCCTTTCTGAGTATTTACTCGGTCAAATCTGCTCCTGTAGTCCGAGTACTGTATGCCCCACTCCGCGGCCACTCTTCGTAACAGCTACAAACCGGCTCCGGACTGTCTAGCTAACATGAGGCAAAGCCAAAGAGCAGAGGGGACATGAAAAAGACTGAAGGGAGCTCGGACGAAACCGAGTTGGCACCCTCCACATAAAACTTGCAAATACTAAAGCAAACATTTGGTATATCGACGCGGACTAACCTTGTCTTTTGCATGATCACCTATATGGGGAACTCCCTCCTCGCCCGGAGGCTCGGAGGCTACCCGCCGGCTGCAACGCGCAGCCGGCCGCCATCATCAACAACAGCGAAGACCCTCCGCCCTACTTTTAAAAGTTGCAAGGAGGCTCAGAGGCTACACCTAGTAGGTGCGCTTGCGCACCCCCACTCAGACGATGGACCCCGCGTCCGCGTCCTGCAGGGCCCCGCGCCCTCCAGTCGGTGGACTCCGTATCCGCGCCCAGCGCCCTCGATGTCACCATCGGCTTTATCAACAACAGCGAAGACTCTCCGCCCAACTAGTCCAAGTTACGCGGAGGCTCGGAGGCTACACCCAATGGGTGTGCTTGCGCGCCCCCACTCAGCCAGCGGACCCCGCGTCCGCATCCTTCAGGGCCCCGCGCCTCCAGCCGGCAGACTCCGTGTACACACCCGGCACCCTCGACATCACCGTCGGCTTCATCATCAACAACAAGATCCTCCGCCCAACTTTTCCAAGTTGCCAGGATGCTCGGAGGCTACACCCAGCGGGTGCGCTCTCGCGCGCCCAATCGGAACACGCCGCGACTGTTGCACGCCCACCGCCGGCTGCAACCGGCATCTTCGACGCCCGCTAAAAACCCTCCACGCAACTTTACGAAGTTGCCCGGAGGTTCGGAGGCTACTGTCGGGGGGATGACCCCCGGGTAGGCCCAAGACGGCAAACGACACTCAAGAAAAAACATCGGGGCCAGCAACGCCCCTCAGTTGCGGACATAGAAGAAATAATTCTGCCATTTCTTGGAAGAATCCTTCTGTGGCACCTTGGGGCGCTCGTTCCCCGGCCGCCTGTAGATGACAGCGGCTCCGCACTCCGGCATCTCCCCGGCCTTCGGCCCCTGCTGCTTTAGGGAGAAAAGGCGGCGAATAGGATGATGGAGGGCTCGACGCCGAGGTATGCCTCGCAGAGCGTGACAAAGCCGGAGAGCTGCACGATGGCACCGGCTCCGAGATGGTGGGGCTGGAGCCCGTAGAACTCCAGGAACTCATGGAAGAAATTGCTCGCGGGCAACCCAAACCCGCGCTTGAAGTGCGTGAAGAAGACCACGCGCTCCGAGCCCTCGGGGCGCAGCAACTGCTCGTCTCCGGGCAAGCAAACGGCGACCTCCGTCTCCGGCGGCACGCGCTTGGTGGTGCGAAGATAGTTGATGTCGTCCTCGGGGACGGTCGAGCCCATCCACAAGCCTGACGGCAGCGCCATCAAAAAGAAGCTCGGAGAAGAAAGGAGAAGGAAAGAATGAACTCTGCTCAAGAACGACGGGCGGCGCAGTGTGCGGCGGTCACAGGAAGCAGAGGATGCAGAGAAAGAAAGGAGGGCGCGGGCGAGAACGATCTCCGCCGGCCCCTCGACCCAATTTATAACCTGTGGCCCGAGCATGGGAGAGTGGGATCGACTGCGCCCGCCTCTCCCACTTCTCGCAATAAAGGCGCGCGTGCGTATGTGCGCAATAACTGCCCCGGGAAGGGGAACCGGTTCGCAGACGCCGCAATAAATCCACACACCCATCGGCCAGAAGTTGCGTAGCCGCGGGCCCCCAGCCCGTCGTCCCGTCCCGTCAGGCGCGTGGATTGTCAGGTCTCCCCAGCTTCCGGGCACCACGTGGCGCCCACACGGAACACGAAAGATCATCCAAGATTCGGCGGACTACTCGATTCCTGCCGTCGCCCAGACGGCGCGATCCGGCTTCCAGAAGCCAGCACACAGCGGGTGTTCCCGAGCTCGGCCCCGAGCCCGCCTTCAAAGGAAGGAAATTGCGAAGGCCTGATCACCCGAAGACGGCGGACCTTCACAGCTTCGGGGACTACTGTCGGGGGGATGAACCCCAGGCAGGCAAAGGAAGCCGGATCCTTTTCAAAAAAAATAGGGCCAGCATCGCCCCGCCATCCGCCTTGGACTTGGCCGGGTCGTTCAGTCCGGCCAAAGTCCGCGATCCAGCAAGACTCTCCTTTCCGGCCAAGGCCCACAATCTCGCAAGACCCTCCAGTCCGGCCAAGGCCCGTAATCCAGCAAGACTCCCCAGTCCAACGCACCAAGATTTCCTCAACAAGCCAGATCGGCCTGTGGCGTGTTCCCCAATCCGGCTACGGGTCAGCTCCCGTCCCATCTCAACCGTACGATGGGACGAGACGCACCTACCGATGACCTAGGCAACAGTGCCTCGCCCATACCCCTAGTCAGCCGGTGCGTGGCAATAGTGTAATCATCACAGCCCATGACGCCGGCGGACGGCGACGTGACGGAGCATGCCGTACCCGACCCAGCTCGGCCAATGCTTGCCGACCGACAAGACGGCACACAGTACCCCCCATGCCAGGCGGGCCCCGCGCCCAGAGAACCCGGCGAGCCCTGTACCCGGCGGGACCCAGCACCGGCTTCCTGGACGATGACAACCCGGCCCTAGGGCCTTGTAACATTACCATTGTATCCCTGGGGGGTTGGCCTATATAAACCCCCCAGAGCCATCATGCACAGGGGCGACGAGAACGAGAGAATAGGATAGACACTCACCTCAGGAGAAGCAGCCTAAGCCTATCTTCCTCCTTCCTCCATACAGCTCAAGGAGCAACCCTGTACTGGTAAAACATCAACCACCTCGGCAGGATTAAGGGCATTATCTCCCCGGAGAGCCCTGAACCTGGGTATGTCTTGCGTCCCGCACTCGCTCATGCAAACCCCGCTTCTGGAGTCCACCAGTGCCCTAGAGCCGCCTCCTATCTTTAGCTATTCCTTGGCATTTGTTGTGCGCCCACCACGACAGTTGGTGCCCACCGTGGGGGGTACTATGCTACCAGGTGCCGCGGAACGGCGATCCAGGCATGACCTTCTTCATCACCGCGGAGTCGCCATCGCCTCTCCGGTAGCGCTCGGGGGTTCGACATCGGCACGCCCCCCGAGCAGCCGCGCGGGGTGGCGCGTCCTCGTCATCTTCATCATCACCACGGCATCGCACCTGCCACTCCAGTAGCCCTCGAGGGCTCTACATCATCACGCCCCCAAGGCGGCTGCGCGCAACGGCGCGTCCTCGTTCGCGTTTCTCCTATGCGCCATCGGAAACTCCTTCTCTATGCTCCTCGACCGAGCACCAGTGGCGGCCGCTCCAGCCCGTCGTCCCTCCGCCCAGCGAGCCCCCGCTCGGCCACCCTTCGCACGCCGGCGGGCCTCCCGTTTAGCTCCTCTAATAGTGCCGTCGGTTGTGTGGCCGCGACGGCCCCGCCCGCGTCGGCTCGTACGCCAGTCCGTTCGCCCTCGCCCATGCTCTTTCCACCGGCCCTCTGTGGCCTCGCCCGTATGGGTCCAGTCGCCGCCGCCCTCCCTGAGTCTGGCCAAGCTGCCCTCCCCATATGCCGCTCCCGCCACGCTGTCGCGGCCCTTTCCAGCGCGCTGCTCCCCCTGCCCAGAGACAAAGCTCCTCTCCATGGGGCTGACTCTCCTGCGGCCGTCCGCCCACTGCTCCCGCACACACCATGCCGATTATCTCCTTTGTCAGGATCCGCGTGCGGCGCCAGCTCCGGCTCCCAGCG
>LR738709.1:333637425-333692302 GCA_902687465.1 Secale cereale
CGTTGGATCCCGCGGTGGCTAGGGATCCAACGGGCGACACGGGGAGGAGGCCGGAGGCACTGAGACCCGGCAAGGGGCCCGGGCGCGGCATAGCCCGCGCGGGTAGCGAGCCGGCAGGCAGGCCGGCATGCGCGGAGGGTTTTTAGCGGGCGTCGAAGATGCCGGTTGTAGCCGGCGGTGGGCGTGCAACAGGCGCGGCGTGTTCCAAGTGGTGGCGCGCGAGCGCACCCGCAGGGTGTAGCCTCCGAGCCTCCGGGCAACTTGAAAAAGTTAGGCGGAGGGTCTTGTTGTTGATGATGAAGCCGACGGTGATGTCGAGGGCGCCGGGCGCGGACACGGAGGCCGCCGGCTCGAGGACGCGGTGTCCTGCCAGACGTGGAAGCAGGGTCTGCTGGCTGAGTGAGGGCGCGCAAGCGCACCCCCTGGGTGTAGCCTCACCCAGCGGGTGTGATCCACCGGCTGCAAGCCGGCAGCCGGTCGTCCTCGACAACACCTGCCTCGTCTACACGAAAATCAATGTGAGCTCCTCACTCGTATAATTTTGTACCGCCCAAATTCGGATAGACCCCGAGCAACCTCAGGGACCACATCCGTCTTTATTACAGTCGCATCACTGTTCGCCCCAGCGCCGACTAGTCTTGGCCCACTAGGCATGGGGGGGCACTATGTGTCATCTTGTCGGTCGGCAAGGATTGGCCGAGCTGGGTCGGGTACGACGTGCTCCATCACGTCACCGTCCGTCGGCGTCATGGGCTGTGATGATTACACTGTTGACACGCCCGACTGACTAGGGGTATGGGCGAGGCACTGTTGCCTAGGTCATCGGTAGGTCTGTCTCATCCCATCGTACGGTTGAGATGGGACGGGAGCTGACCCGTGGCCGGATTGGGGAACACGCCACAGGCCGGTCTGGCTTGTTGAGGAAGTCTTGGTGTGCCGGACTGGGGAGACTTGCCGGATTGCGCTTCTTGGGCCTACCCGGGGGTCATCCCCTCGACAGTAGCCTTCGAGCCTCCGGGCAACTTGGAAAATTTGCGCAGAGAGTTTTTAGCGGGCGTCGAAGATGCCGGTTGCAGCTGGCGGTGGGCGTGCAACAGGCGCGACGTGTTCCGAGTGGGGGCGCACGAGTGCACCCACTGGGTGTAGCCTCCAGACAACTTGGAAAAGTTGGGCGGAGGGTCTTGTTGTTGATGATGAAGCCGACGGTGATGTCGAACTGTCGTGGTGATATCGCGGGCGGGTTCATGAGACGACAGATGCCACGGAGTGGCTTGAGGTGAGGGCAAGACTGCTTTGGAGATCAAGGGATGGGATTGGGTAAACAGCACGCGGTAATTTACCCAGGTTCGGAGCTCTCCGGAGAGATAATACTCCTACTCCTGCATATCTGAATATATATGCACTGTATATGTCTGGCAGTACAAGTTGCTCCCGGAGCTGTATTACATAAGGCAGACGCGGATCGCTGGTCGTATGTATATATGTGTGTGGTGTGGTGCACTTGGCACTAGTGGCCGCATGTGCCTGAGTGTGCATGCGTGAGAGCCAAGTCCCCCATGAGTGCAGTGGAGCTTGGTATATATATATGAGTAGTGGGTGTGTGTGGCTTGAGATGTAAGCTACAGTGAGTAGCTTACATCTCAAGCTGTGTGTAGCTTGGGTTGTAAGCTACAGTATGTAGGTTACATCTCAAGCAATACTTGCTTGAGAGCTAGGCTATGTTTTGTCCTTGGGGTATTTTATAAATCAATACCCAGGGGACAAAGTACACTGTAGATCATGTCGTGCGTGACAAATGAGCAGCACGGCAGGCCGGCTGGAGCAGCCGAACAGGGACCCGGCCGGGCGGTCGGGATGGCGAGTTCGGCCGGGTCGAGGGACTTGGCCGGGTTGAGCGACCCGGCCAAGTGCGAGCCGGACCGAGGGGCGTTGCTGGCCCCGATGTTTTTTTTTTGAAGCGTCGTTTGCCGTCTTGGGCCCACCCGGGGGTCATCCCCCCGACAGTAGCCTCCGAGCCTCCGGGCAACTTGATGACAGCGGTCGGCTGCGCGCTGCAGGCGGCGGGTAGCCTCCGAGCCTCCGGGCGAGGAGGGAGTTCCCCATATAGGTGATCATGCAAAAGACAAGGTTAGTCAGCGCAAATATATCAAATGTTTGCTTTAGTATTTGCAAGTTTTATGTGGAGGGTGCCGACTCGGTTTCGTCCGACCTCCCTTCAATCTTTTTCATGTCCCCTCCGCTCTTTGGCTTTGCCTTTCGTTAGCTAGACAGTCCGGAGCCGGTCTGTAGCTATTACGAAGAGTGGCCGCAGAGTGGAGCGTACAATACTCGGACTACAGGAGCAAATTTGAGCGAGTAGATCTCATAATGGAAACGGCTGGGTTGACCTCCAGCTTTTGTTCTCGCTTGCCGGACAGCCGCGTTGCGGCCTGTGGCTGAGGGTGGGCCTTTGGTACTGTATGCGCTACTAAGCCGTCTCCGAGAAAGAACGTATTGGGCCGAGCGGCCAGCCTCCGGGCCGAGACTAGTTGGCGCTGGGGCGAACAGTGAAGTGACTGTAATAAAGACGGATGTGGTTCTCGAGGTTGCTCGGGGTCTATCCGAATTTGCGCGGTGCAAAATTATACGAGTGAGGAGCTCACATTGATTTTCGTGTAGATGACGTGGGTGTTGTCTATGACGACCGGCTGCCGGCTTGCAGCCGGTGGATCCCACCCACTCGGTGTAGCCTCCGAGCCTCTGGGTGGCTCGAGGGGTGCCCCAGCCGGTAGGACCCGACCGACCAGGCGTCGAAGAGGACAGGCAGTCGAGCCGGCTCTCCAGCCAGCCAGGTGTCGGTGGGTGGTGATGCAGGCGACTGAAGACGGCTAGCCGGCGGGCGGCCAATATGTGCAGACCCAGCGCAGAGCGCTGAGTAGAGCAGCGTGAGCGGAGCCGGGGCCGGGTTGCGGGGAATTTGTCCAGCGCGTGAGTCGGCAGGCCGGGTTCCTTACCTGCTTGGGAAGTCGGCCGGGGCGCACTTTTCTTTCTCTTTTTATTCATCTAGGAAGCCGGGTTCTTTTTTCAAAGCGGGCACGGACGATCGACCCGGACCCGGCCGGATGTGGGCGACGACCCAGAGCCGGCGCAGGAGGCAGATAAACCGGGCCGGGGAGGCGTAGGCGGCGGAGGCCGGGTCGCCCGGAGGCGGAGCAAAGGGAGCCGGCGGATGGCCGGCAGCGCAGCGCGGCAGGCGGCCATGGCCGGGCCGGGGCCAGACGTCGCGGGGTGCCCCTACCGAGGCGGAGTGGGGACCAGGGGGGACAGTGATACGTCTCAAACGTATCTATAATTTTTGATTGTTCCATGCTATTATTTATGATGTTTTGGGTGTTTAATGGGCTTTGTCATACAGTTTTATATTATTTTCGGGACTAACCTACTAACCCAAAGGCCTAGTCCAGATTGCTATTTTGGCCTGTTTCAGGGTTTTGCAGAAAAGGAATATCAAACGGAGTCCAAACGGAATGAAACCTTCGGGAGAGATATTTTAGGAGAAAATCACGCATGGGAGACTTGAGAACCACGGAGTAGGGGCCACGAGGTGCCCTCGAGGGTGGGGGGCGCGCCCCCATGCCCAGGGCGCGCCCCCCTGCCTCGTGGGTCCCTCGTGAGGCCCCCCGTGCCCTTCTTCCTCCTATATAAGCCTACATACCCTGAAACCATCAGAAGAACAGAGAAAATCCTAATTCCACCGCCGTAACCTTCTGTTCCCGTGAGATCCCATCTTGGGGCCTGTTTCGGAGCTTCGCGGGAGGGGGGATCTACCACGGAGTGCTTGTACATCATCATCATCGCCTCACCATGAGTTGTGAGTAGTTTACCATAGACCTTCGGGTCCATAGCTAGTATCTAGATGGCTTATTTTCTCTCTATGGATCGCAATACAAAGTTCTCCTCGGTCTTCGAGGAGATCTATTGGATGTAATCTCTTTTTGCGGTGTGTTTATCGAGATCCGATGAATTGTGGGTTTATGATCAAGATTATCTATGATAAATATTTGGTTCTTTTCTGAACTCTTTATGTGTGCTCATAATATCCTTGCAAGTCTCTTCAAATTGTTGGTTTGGTTTGGCCTACTAGATCTATAGTTCTTGCAATGGGAGAAGTGCTTGGCTTTGGGTTCAATCTTGCGGTGTCCTTTCCAAGTGACAGTAGGGGCAGCAAGGCACGTATTTTAGTGGTCCCATCGAGGATAAAAAGATGGGGTTTACATCATATTGCTTGAGTTTATCCCTCTACATCATGTCATCTTGCTTAAGGCGTTACTCTGTTCTTATGAACTCAATACACTAGATGCATGCTGGATAGCGGTCGATGTGTGGAGTAATAGTAGTAGATGCAGGCAGGAGTCGGTCTACTTGTCTCAGACGTGATGCCTATATACAATGATCATGCCTAGATAGTCTCATAATTATTCGCTTTTCTATCAATTGCTCGACAATAATTTGTTTACCCGCCATAGAATATCATTATCATGAGAGAAGCCACTAGAGAACACTATGGCCCTCGGGTCTATTATCAACATATCAATATACATCTACTTTACTTTATCCACTTTTACTTTCTGTTCTTATAATGGAAAATACCAAAAATATAAACTATCATCTCTATCAGATCTCACTTTCGTAAGTGACCATAAAGGGATTGACAACCCCTTATCGCGTTGGCTGCGAAGTTCTTATTTGTTTGTGCAGGTGCGAGGGACTCACGCGTGGTCTCCTACTGGATTGATACATTGGTTCTCAAAAACTGAGGGAAATACTTACGCTACTATGCTGCATCTCCCATTCCTCTTCGAGGGAATACAACGCAAGCTCGAGAAGTAATAAGTAGAATTTCTGGCGTCGTTGCCGGGGAGGCTTACGCAAAAGTCATATACCAAGTACCTATCACAAACCCTTATCCTTCGCATTACATTTTTTGCCTCTCGTTTTCCTCTCCCCCACTTCACCCTTGCCGTTTTATTTGCCCTTCTTCTGCCGTGTGCTTATCATTCGCTTGCTTCTTATTTGCTTGTGTGAGTTGGATTGCTTGCTTGTCATTTTGGCTTAGAACAATACCAAATTGTGTGACTTCTCCAACACCAACAATAATGATTTTATTAGCACTTCGATTGCTCCTATTACCGATGCTGAATCTTGTGAGATCAATGCTGCTTTGTTGAATCTTGTCATGAAAGATCAATTCTCTGGCCTTCCTAGTGAAGATGCCGCTACCCATCTAAACAACTTTGTTGATTTGTGTGATATGCAAGAGAAAAGAGATAAGGATAACGATATTGTTAAATTGAAGTTATTTCCATTTTCACTTAGAGATCGTGCTAAAACTTGGTTTTCCTCTTTGCCTAGAAATAGTATTGATTCATGGAATAAGTGCAAAGATGCTTTTATCTCTAAGTGTTTCCCTCCTGCTAAGATCATCTGTCTTAGAAACGATATTATGAATTTTAAGCAACTAGATCATGAGCTTGTTGCACAAGCTTGGGAGAGAATGAAATTAATGATACATAATTGCCCTACACATGGTTTGAATCTATGGATGATTATTCAGAACTTTTATGCTGGCTTGAATTTTGCTTCTAGAAATCTTTTAGATTTGGCCGCAGGAGGCACTTTCATGGAAATTACCTTAGGAGAAGCTACCAAACTCCTAGATAATATCATGGTCAATTATTCTCAATGGCACATCGAAAGATCTACTAGTAAAAAAGTGCATGCTATTGAATAAATTAGTGTTTTGAGTGGAAAGATGGATGAACTTATGAAATTATTTGCTGCTAAGAGTGCTTCTTCTTATCCTAATGATATGCCTTTGTCCACTTTGATTGAAAATAACAATGAATCTTTGGATGTGAATTTTGTTGGTAGGAATAATTTTGGTAACAATGCTTACAGAGGGAACTTTAATCCTAGGCCTTTTCCTAGTAATTCCTCTAATAATTATGGTAATTCCTACAACAATTCTTATGGAAAGATGCCTTCTGAATTTGAAACTAGTGTTAAGGAGTTTATGATTTCGCAAAAGAATTTCAATGCTATGCTTGAAGAGAAATTGCTTAAGATTGACGAATTGGCTAGAAGTGTGGATAGAATTACTCTTGATGTTGATTCTTTGAAACTTAGATCTATCCCACCTAAGCATGATATCAATGAGTCTCTCAAAGCCATGAGAATTTCCGTTGATGAATGCAAATAAAGAACCACTAGGATGCGTGCTAAAAGAGAAAATTATATAAAAGCGTGTTCTTCTAGTTATAATGAAAATAAAAATGTAGATCTGAAAGTTATTGATGTGTCTCCTATTAGATCCTTGTTTTCTAGTATAAATCTTGATGAAGATAGGATTGGAGATGATTCTGCTTTAAGGTGTCCCGATGATTTGCCGTTTTTAGATCTTGATGCTAAAATTGTTAAAAGTGGGAGTGAAGAGATTAAAACTTTGCATAGTGATGAACCCACTACTTTGGATTTCAAGGGATTCAATTATGATAATTGCTCATTGATTGATTGTATTTCCATGTTGCAATCCGTACTAAACTCTCCGCATGCTTATAGTCAAAATAAAGCTTTCACTAAACACATAGCTGATGCTTTGATGCAATCTTATGTAGAAAAACTTGAGTTAGAAGTTTTTGTCCCTAGAAAGCTTTATGATGAGTGGGAAACTAATATCAAAATATAAATTAAAAATCATGAATGCTATGCTTTGTGTGATTTGGGTGCAAGTGTCTCCACTATCCCAAAAACTTTGTGTGATTTGCTAGGTTTCCATGAGCTTGATGATTGTTCTTTAAATTTGCATCTTGCGGATTCCACTATTAAGAAACCTATGGGAAGGATTAATGATGTTATTATTGTTTCCAATAGGAATTATGTGCCCGTAGATTTCATTGTTCTTGATATAGATTGCAATCCTTCATGTCCTATTATTCTTGGTAGACCTTTCCTTAGAACGATTGGTGCAATTATTGATATGAAGAAAGGAAATATTAGATTCCAATTTCCGTTAAGGAAAGGCATGGAACACTTTCCTAGAAATAAAATAAAATTACCATATGAATCTATGATGAGAGCCACTTATGGATTGCCTTCCAAAGATGGCAATACCTAGATCTATCATGTATCGTGCCTAGCTAGGGGCATAAAACGATAGCGCTTGTTGGGAGGCAACCCAACTTTTGTTTTGTTTTTGCTGCTGTTAGGGAATAAATATTGCATATAGCTGCTGTTTAGATGTGGTTTTGTGTTTTGTTTAGTGTTTGTGCCAAGTAGAACCTTTGGGAAGACTTGTGTGAAGTTTATTTGATCTTACTGTGAAAAACAGAATCGTTAGCGCTCGCTAGAATGGTCATCAGATTTTACTGGAGCATGCTATTTAGTTGATTATTTTTTCAGATGATTAATAGACAAATTCCTCACGTTTACCAATTTAGTTTGAATTTTTCAGAGTTACAGAAGTATGCGAAACCTACAGATTACTACAGACTGTTCTGTTTTTGACAGATTCTGTTTTCCGTGTGTTGTTTGCTTCTTTCAATGCATCTATGAGTAATATTGGGAGGTATGAACCATAGAGAAGTTGGAATACAGTAGGTTTAACACCAATATAAATAAAGAATGAATTCATTGCAGTACCTTTGATTAGTGGTTTGCTTTCTTATACTAACGGAGCTCATGAGATTTTTGTCTAAGTTTTGTGTTGTGAAGTTTTTAAGTTTTGAGTATTGCTTTGATGGACTATGGGACAAAGAGTAGCAAGGGCCTAAGCTTGGGGATGCCCATGGCACCCCAAGTAAAATTCAAGGACAATAAAAATCCTAAGCTTCGGGATGCCCCAGGAAGGCATCCCCTCTTTCGTCTTCATCCATCGGTAACTATACTTGGAGCTATATTTTTATTCACCACATGATATGTGTTTTGCTTGGAGCGTCTTGTATAATTTGAGTCTTTGCTTGTTAATTTGCCAAAAATATCCTTGCTGGGCACACCTATTTTAGAGAGTTAAATATGGCCTAGGAATTGTTAGAACACTCTATGTTCTTCACTTATATCTTTTGAGTTGAATAGTTTTTGCTCTAGTGCTTCACTTATATCTTTTAAAGCACGGTAGTGATAATGTTTTGAAGAAATTGTTGAACTCTCATGCTTCACTTATATCTATTTGAGAGTCTATTAAAACAGCGTGGCAATGTGTTTAGGCTATAAAACTAGTCTTCACATGATAGACATCCAATATCAATGTAGTGAAAATTTCACACTAAGTGCATTGAGTATGATGAGAAGTTGGATGCTTGATAAATGTTTTTGAGATATGAGGATAGTGATATTAGATTCATGCTAGTGGAGTTATTATGAAATTGAGAAATACTTGTGTTAAGGTTAGTCATTCACGTAGCATGCACATATGGTGAACCGCTATGTGACGAAGATAGAGCATGAGGTATTTGTAAAGTGTCAACCTTTGTGTGGAGGTCGGGGCGCGCGATTGTTAACTCCTACCAACCTCCCCCCTAGGAGCATGCGTTGATTGCTTTGTTTTGATGACTCGTAGATTTTTGCAATAAGTATATGAGTTCTTATGACTAATGTTGAGTCCATGGATTATACACACTCTCACCCTTCCACCATTGCTAGCCTCTATTGTACCGCGCAACTTTCGCCGGTACCATTCACCCACTATATATCCTTCCTCAAAACAGCCACCATACCTACCTATCATGCCATTTCCATAGCCATTCCGAGAAATATTGCCGTGCTACTTTCCACCGTTCCGTTCATATGACACGAATCATATTGTCATATTGCCATGTATGATCATGTAGTTGACATCGTATTTGTGGCAAGGCCACCATGTATAATTTTTCATACATGTCACTCATGATTCATTGCACATCCCGGTACACCGCCGGAGGCATTCATATAGAGTCATACTTGTTCTAGTATCGAGTTGTAATATCGAGTTGTAATTTAATGAAAGTGTGATGATCATCATTTTTAGAGCATTGTCCCATGGGAGGAAAGGCTAAATCAATAAAGCCCCTCCATAAAAAAAAAGAGAAAAAAAGAAAAAGAAAAGAAAGACCAAAGAAAAAAAGAAAGAACCAAAAAAAAGAAAAAAGAGAAAAAGGGGACAATTGCTACTATCTCTTTTTCCACACTTGTGCTTCAAAGTAGCACCATGTTCTTCATGATAGAGAGTCTCATCTTTAGTCACTTTCACATACTAGTGGGAATTTTCAATATAGAACTTGGCTTGTATATTCCAACGATGGGCTTCCTCAAATGCCCTAGGTCTTCGTGAGCAAGCAAGTTGGATGCACACCCACTAGTTTCCTTTGTTGAGCAATACATATTTAGCTCTAGTGCATCCGTTGCATGGCAATCCCTACTCACTCATATTAATATCTATTGATGGGCATTTCCATAGCCCGTTGATACGCCTAGTCGATGTGAGACTATCTCCCTCCTTTTTGTCTTCTCCACAGCCAACTCTCTATTCCACCCATAGTGCTATGTCCATGGCTCAAGCTCATGTATTGCGTGAAAGTTGAAAGCTTTGAAAGAATAAAGTATGAAAACAAGTGCTTGACTGAAATCGGGGTTGTTCATGATATGAATATTTTATGTGATGAAGAGGGAGCATAGGCAGACTATATGATTTTGTAGGGATGACTTTCTTTAGCTATAGTATTTTGAGAAGAAATGATTGCATTGTTAGTATGCTTGAAGTATTATTATTTCTTAAGTCAATATAGACTTTTATGTTGAATCTTTCAGATCTGAACATTCATGCCACAATTAAGAGAATTGCATTGAAAAACTATATTGGTTAGCATTCCACATAAAAAAATTATATTTTTATCATTTACCTACTCGAGGACGAGCAGGAATTAAGCTTGGGGATGCTTGATACGTCTCCAACGTATCTATAATTTTTGATTCTTCCATGTTATTATTTATGATGTTTTGGATGTTTAATGGGCTTTCTCATACACTT
Organism: Secale cereale; assembly: GCA_902687465.1. Classification (NCBI taxonomy): domain Eukaryota; kingdom Viridiplantae; phylum Streptophyta; class Magnoliopsida; order Poales; family Poaceae; genus Secale; species Secale cereale. Next base: position 333,647,465 of record LR738709.1, read on the forward strand.
TTATATTATTTTTGGGACTAACCTACTAACCCAAAGGCCTAGTCGAGATTGCTGCTTTTTGCCTGTTTCAGGGTTTAGCAGAAAAGGAATATCAAACGGAGTCCAAACGGAATGAAACCTTCGGGAGAGATATTTTTGGAGAAAATCACGCACGGGAGACTAGGGAACCACGGAGGAGGGGCCACGAGGTGCCCACGAGAGTGGGGGGCGTGCCCCCTGCCCAGGGCACGACCCCTGCCTCGTGGGTCTCTCATGAGGCCCCCGATGCCCTCCTTCCTCCTATATAAGACTACGTACCCCGAAACCATCAGAAGAACAGAGAAAACCCTAATTCCACCGCCGTAACCTTATGTTCCCGTGAGATCCCACCATCGGGCCTGTTCCGGAGCTCCGCCGGAGGGGGGAAGTGCTTCTACATCATCATCATCGCCTCACCATGAGTTGTGAGTAGTTTACCACAGACCTTCGGGTCCATAGCTAGTATCTAGATAGCTTCTTTTCTCTCTTTGGATCTCAATACAAAGTTCTCCTCGGGCTTCGACGAGATCTATTTGATGTAATCTCTTTTTGCAGTGTGTTTGTCGAGATCCGATGAATTGTGGGTTTATGATCAAGATTATCTATGAGAAATATTTTGTTCTTTTCTGAACTCTTTATGTGTGCTCATAATATCCTTGCAAGTCTCTTCGAATTATTGGTTTGGTTTGGCCTACTAGATCTATAGTTCTTGCAATGGGAGAAGTGCTTGGCTTTGGGTTCAATCTTGCGGTGTCCTTTTCCAATGACAGTAGGGGCAGCAAGGCACGTATTGTATTGTTGCCATCGAGGATAAAAAGATGGGGTTTACATCATATTGCTTGAGTTTATCCCTCTACATCATGTCATCTTGCTTAAGGCGTTACTCTGTTCTTATGAACTCAATACACTAGATGCATGGCGGATAGCGGTCGGTGTGTGGAGTAATAGTAGTAGATGCAGGCAGGAGTCGGTCTACTTGTCTCGGACGTGATGTCTATATACAATGATCATGCCTAGATAGTCTCATAATTATTCGCTTTTCTGTCAATTGCTCGACAGTAATTTGTTTACTCGCCGTAGAATATCGCTATCATGAGAGAAGCCACTAGATTACACTATGGCCCTCGGGTCTATTCTCAACATATCAATCTACATCTACTTTACTTTTTCCGCTTTTACTTTATGTTCTTATAAACAAAAATACCAAAAATATAAACTATCATCTCTGTCAGATCTCACTTTCGTAAGTGACCATAATGGGATTGACAACCCCTTATCTCGTTGGCTGCGAAGTTCTTATTTGTTTGTGCAGGTGTGAGGGAATCGCGCGTGGTCTCCTACTGGATTGATACCTTGGTTCTCAAAAACAGAGGGAAATACTTACGCCACTGTGCTGCATCTCCCTTTCCTCTTCGAGGGAATACAACGCAAGCTCGAGAAGTAGCAGATGACGCGAGGGGAGACCGCAGCCGGCGGGTCAACCAACGGGCGGGCACGGGAGGCACGGGGCCGGCCTGCGGGCATGGGAAGCCGGCTGCAGGGCGAGCGGAGGCCGGGAACGCGCGACGGCCACGGAGCGGGAGGCGGTCGAAGGTGCGGCAACCCGGAAGTGGCTCGGGATCCAACGGGCGACACGGGGAGGAGGCCGGAGGCACGGTGACCCGGCAGGCAGGCCGACGTGCGCGGGGGGCCACGAAGGGCAGAGGGGCGCCGGGAGCCGGAGCCGGCGCCGCACGTGGATCGGGACAAAGGACAGGACCGGCGTGGTTTGTGCGGGAGCAGCAGGCGGACAGCCACAGGGGAGTCGGCGCCATGGGGAGGAGCTCTATCTCTGGGCAGGGGGAGCAGTGCGCTGGACAGGGCCGCGGCAACATGGCGGGAGCGGCATATGGGGAGGACAGCGCGGCCAGACTCAGGGAGGGCGGCAGCGACCGGACCCAGCCGGGTGAGGGCACAGACGGCCGGCGGGAAGAACGTGGGCGAGGGCGGACGGGCCGGCGCACGAGCCGACGCGGGCGGGGCCGTCGCGGCCACACTACCGGCGGCACTATCAGAGGAGCGAAACGGGAGGCCCGCCGGGGCGCGAAGGGTGGCCGAGCAGGGGCTCGCTGGGCGGAGGGACGATGGGCTAGAGCGGCCGCCGCTGGTGCTCGGACGGGGAGTAGAGCGAATGAGTTTCCGATGGCGCACAGGAGAAACGCGGACGAGAACACGCCGTTGCGCGCAGCCACCTCGGGGGCGTGATGATGTAGAGCCCCCGAGGGCTACCGCAGTGGCGGTGCGACGCCGTGGTGATGATGACCATGACAAGGAAGCGCCGCCCCGCGCGGCTGCTCTGGGGGCGTGTTGATGTCGAACCCCCGAGTGCTACCTGAGAGGCGATGGCGACGCCACGGTGATGAAGAAGGTCTCGCCCGGATCACCGTTCCACGGCAGCTGGTAGCATAGTACCCCCCACGGTGGGCGCCAACTATTGTGGTGGGTGCACGACACATGCCAAGGGATGGCTAAATATAGGAGGCGGCTCGAGGGCACTGGTGGACTCCAGAAGCGGGGTTGGCATGAGCGAGCGTGGGACGCAAGGCATACCCAGGTTCAGGGCTCTCCGGGGAGTTAATACCCTTAATCCTGCCGAGGTGGTTCATGTTTTACCAGTACAGGGTTGCTCCTTGAGCTGTATGGAGGAAGGAGGAAGACAGGCTTACGCTGCTTCTCCTGAGGTGAGTGTCTATCCTATTCTCTCGTTCTCGTCATGGGGAGGAGCCAACTGTCGTGGTGATGGGGCAGCTCAAGGTCCTGGCTGGGAGCATGCTTCAGACGGGACCCCGCTCCTACTCCGACGAGCTCGTCGTGCTGGCGGACGATGTCACCGACGCCCTCGCCACCTCCTTCGCCGCACTACGCATCTCCGATGCGCAGCGGCCGATGAGTACCCCAGCGAGGTACTTGACTTCTCCGACTCACCCATCACTCCTGACGGCAGCACCCTCGATGGAGCGATGGACCTCTGCTTAGAGGTTTTTGTCACCGACACCGGTGGCGCGTCTTCATCAAGCGCGGCGAGGAAGGATGCCGAGGCTGAGGCCGCGGTGGAGCGGGTCGCTGATACATCTCGAACGTATCTATAATTTTTGATTGTTCCATGCTATTATTTATGATGTTTTGGATGTTTAATGGGCTTTGTCGTACACTTTTATATTATTTTTGGGACTAACCTACTAATCGAAAGGCCCAGTCCAGATTGCTGTTTTTTGCCTGTTTCAGGGTTTTATAGAAAAGGGATATCAAACGAGTCCAAACGGAATAAAAAAATTGGGAGAGATATTTTTGGAGAAAATCACGCACGGGAGACTTGATAACCATAGAGTAGGGTTTACGTGATGCCCATGAGGGTGGGGGCGCCGCCCCTAGGGCGTGCCCCCTGCCTCGTGGGCCCCACGTCTGGCCCCCGGTGCCCTCCTTCCTCCTATATATATACCTACGAACCCCGAAACCATGAGAACAACAGAGAAAACCCTAGTTCCACCACTGTAACCTTCTGTTCCCATGAGATCCCATCTTGGGGTCTGTTCTGGAGCTCCGCCGGAGGGAGGATCTTCCATGGAGTGCTTCTAAATCATCATCATCGCCTCACCATGAGTTGTGAGTAGTTTACCACAGACCTTCGGGTCCATATCTAGTATCTAGATGGCGTCTTCTCTCTCTTTGGATCTCAATACAAAGTTCTCCTCGGTCTTCGAGGAGATCTATTCGATGTAATCTCTTTTTGCGGTGTGTTTGCCGAGATCCGATGAATTGTGGGTTTATGATCAAGATTATCTATGAGAAATATTTGGTTCTTCTCTGAACTCTATATGTATGATTATAATATCATTGCAAGTCTCTTCGAATTATTAGTTTGGTTTGGCCTACTAGATCTTTAGTTTTTGCAATGGGAGAAGTGCTTGGCTTTGGGTTCAATCTTGCGGTGTCCTTTCCCAGTGACAGTATAGGGGCAACAAGGCACGTATTGTATTGTTTCCATCGAGGATAAAAAGATGGGGTTTATATCATATTGTTTGAGTTTATCCCTCTACATCATGTCATCTTGCTTAAGGCGTTACTCTGTTCTTATGAACTCAATACACTTGATGCATGCTGGATAGCGGTCGATGTGTGGAGTAATAGTAGTAGATGCAGGCAGGAGTCGGTCTACTTGTCTCGGACGTGATGCCTATATACAATGATCATGCCTAGATAGTCTCATAATTATTCGCTTTTCTATCCATTGCTCGACAGTAATTTGTTTACCCGCCCTAGAATATCGCTATCATGAGAGAAGCCACTAGAGAACACTATGGCCCCGGGTCTATTCTCAACATATCAATCTACACTTACTTTACTTTTTTCCGCTTTTACTTTCTGTTCTTATAATAAAAAATACCAAAAATATCAAACTATCATCTCTATCAGATCTCACTTTCGTAAGTGACCGTAAAGGGATTGACAACCCCTTATCGTGTTGGCTGCGAAGTTCTTATTTGTTTGTGCAGGTGCGAGGGACTCGCGCGTGGTCTGCTACTGGATTGATACCTTGGTTCTCAAAAACTAAGGGAAATACTTACGCTACTGTGCTGCATCTCCCTTTCCTCTTCGTGGGAATACAATGCAAGCTCGAGAAGTAGCAAGAAGAATTTCTAGCGCCGTTGCCGGGGAGGCTTACGCAAAAGTCATATACCAAGTACCTATCACAAACCCTTATCCTTCGCATTACATTTTTTGCCTCTAGTTTTCCTCTCCCCCACTTCACCCTTGCCATTTTATTTGCCCTTCTTTTTGCCGTGTGATTACCGTTCGCGTGCCTCTTGTTTGCTTGTGTTGCTATGTGCCGTCAATTAGCTTGCATTTTCGCTAGCTAAAGTATGGATCCTCATCCACTTGCTAATCTCTTTAAGAGATCCAATTATGTTGAACCTATTGCTAGTGAGCGGCGTGCACTAGATTATCTTTATGAGGTTTTGCTTGAAATTCATGAATCTGAAAATTGTGAGGAATTGTTGAAAGCAAAAGTGATTCTTGTTAGCTCCTTAAATAAAAAAGCATGATTGCAATGATGTTATTATAAATTCTATCAATTGTGTTAATCATATGCAAAACCCTAAGCTTGGGGATGCTAGTATTGCTATGTCTTCTACTTGTTGCAATGATCATGATTGGGGTGATTCTTCTTACGATCTTGATACTTTATTTAAACCCCATGATAAATATGAGATTGATAATAATTTTTGCTATAATATTAAAAGTGGGTTTGGAAGAGTGTTAACTTTAGATCCCACATATTTGGAGAATATTCAATCTTATGAAATTTTTGATAAAAGTGGGCCTGAAGAGGTCATGACTTTAGTTAATGTTGATCCCACTATTTTGGAAGAGTGTCAACTTTGCATGCATATGTATCATGTAGAGAATATGTTATGTGATGGCTATATTGTTGAATTCTCTTATGATCCTACATGCAATTATTATGAGAGAGGAAAATATGGTTGTAGAAATCTTCATGTTACTAAATTACCTCTCTTCATGTTGAGATTGATCTTGTTTCTTTCTTCTTCCTTGCATATGCTAGATCCTTCTTGTCTTGAAAATTTGTTTTCCTATAAAATGCCTATTCATAGGAAGTATGTTAGACTTAGATGTGATTTTCATATGCTTTATGATGCTCTCTTTGTACTTCAATTCTTATCTTTCATGTGAGCATCATTGAATTTTCGTGCCTAGCTAGTGGCGTAAAAGGATAGCACTTCTTGGGAGGCAACCCAGTTTTAAATTTTTGTTTTTGCTTCTATTTAGGAATAAATATTGCATCTAGCTTCTGTTTTGATGCGGTTTTGTGTTTTTTTAGTGTTTGTGCCAAGTAGAACCTTTGGGAAGACTTGTGTGAAGTTTATGTGATCTTGCTGTGATAAACAGAATCGTTAGCGCTCGCTAGAATGGTCATCAGATTTTACTGGAGTGTGCTATTTAGTTGATTCTTTTTGAAGATGATTAATAGACAAATGCCTCACATTTACCAATTTAGTTTGAAGTTTTTGGAGTTACAGAAGTATGCGAAACCTGCAGATTACTACAGACTGTTCTGTTTTTGACAGATTCTGTTTTTCGTGTGTTGTTTGCTTATTTCAATGCATCTATGAGCAATATTGGGAAGTAGGAACCATAGGGAAGTTGTAATACAGTAGGTTTAACACCAATATAAACAAAGAATGAATTCATTGCAGTACTTTTGAGTAGTGGGTTGCTTTCTTATACTAACGGAGCTCATGAGATTTTTGTCTAAGTTTTGTGTTGTGAAGTTTTCAAGTTTTGAGTATTGCTTTGATGGACTATGGAACAAAGAGTAGCAAGGGCCAATGCTTGGGGATGCCCAAGGCACTCCAAGTAAAATTCAAGGACAACCAAAAGCCTAAGCTTGGGTATGCCCCGGGAAGGCATCCCCTCTTTCGTCTTCATGTATCGGTAACTATACTCGGAGCTATATTTTGATTCACCACATGATATGTGTTTTACTTGGAGCGTCTTGTATAATTTGATTCTTTGCTTGTTAGTTTGCCACAATTATCCTTGCTGGAAACACCTATTTGAGAGAGTTAAATATGGCCTAGGAATTGTTAAAACATTCTATGTGCTTCACTTATATCTTTTGAGTTGAATAGTTTTTGCTCTAGTGCTTCACTTATATCTTTTAGAGCACGGTGGTGATAATATTTTGAAGAAATTGTTGAACTCTCATGCTTCACTTATATCAATTTGAGAGTCTATTCAAACATCATGGTAATGTGCTTAGGCTATAAAACTAGTCTTCACATGATAGACATCTAATATCAATGTAGTAAAAACTTTCACGCTAAGTGCATTGAATATGATGAGAAGTTGGATGCTTGATAATTGTTTTGAGATATGAGGATAGTGATATTAGAGTAATTCTAGTGGAGTTATTATGAAATTTAGAAATGCTTGTGTTAAGTTTAGTGATTCCCGTAGCATGCACATATGGTGAATCGCTATGTGACAAAGTTAGAGCATGAGGTATTTGTAAAGTGTCAACCTTTGTGTGGAGGTCGGGGGCGCGCGATGGTTAACTCCTACCAACCTCCCCCCGAGGAGCATGCGTCGATTGCTTTGTTTTGATGACTCGTAGATTTTTGCAATAAGTATATGAGTTCTTATGACTAATGTTGAGTCCATGGATTATACGCACTCTCACCCTTCCACCATTGCTAGCCTCTCATGTACCGCGCAACTTTCGCCGATACCTTGCACCCACTATATATCCTTCCTCAAAACAGCCACCATATATATATTCCTCAAAACAGCCACCATACCTACCTATCATGGCATTTCCATATCCATTCCGAGATATATTTCCATGCAACTTTCCACCGTTCCGTTCATATGACATGCTTCATATTGTCATATTGCCATGTATGATCATGTAGTTGACATCGTATTTGTGGTAAAGCCACCATGCATAATTTCTCATACATGTCACTCTTGATTCATTGCACATCCCGGTACACCGCCGAAGGCATTTATATAGAGTCGTACTTTGTTCTAGTATCGAGTTGTAATATCGAGTTGTAATTCACTGAAAGTGTGATGATCATCATTATTAGAGCATTGTCCCATGTGAGGAAAGGCTAAATCAATAAAGCCCCTCCAAAAAAAGAAAAAAAGGAAAAGAAAAAAAAGAAAGGCCAAAGAAAAAAAGAAAGGCCCCCAAAAAGGGACAATTGCTACTATCTTTTTCCACACTTGTGCTTCAAAGTAGCACCATGTTCTTCATGATAGAGAGTCTCATGTTTAGTCACTTTCATATACTATTGGGAATTTTCGTTATAGAACTTGGCTTGTATATTCCAACGATAGGCTTCCTCAAATTCCCTAGGTCTTCGTGAGAAAGCAAGTTCGATGCACACCCACTAGTTTCTTTTGTTGAGCTTTCATACATTTTTAGCTCTAGTGCATCCTTTGCATGGCAATTCCTACTCACTCACATTGATATCTATTGATGGGCATCTCCATAGCCCGTTGATACGCCTAGTTGATGTGAGACTATCTCCCTCCTTTTTATCTTCTCCACAACCACCTCTCTATTCCACCCATAGTGCTATGTCCATGGCTCACGCTCATGTATTGCGTGAAAGTTGAAAGGTTTGAAAGAATAGAGTATGAAAACAAGTGCTTGGCTAAAATCGGGGTTGTGCATGATATGAATATTTCGTGTGATGAAGAGGGAGCATAGCCAGATTATATGATTTTGTAGGGATAACTTTCTTTAGCCATAGTATTTTGAGAAGACATGATTGCTTTATTAGTATGCTTGAAGTATTATTATTTCTTATGTCAATATAAACTTTTGTCTTGAATCATTTAGATCTGAACATTCATGCCACAATTAAGAGAATTACATTGAAAACTATGTTGGTTAGCATTCCACATCAAAAATTCTGTTTTTATCATTTACCTACTCGAGGACGAGCAGGAATTAAGCTTGGGGATGCTTGATACGTCTCCAACATATCTATAATTTTTTATTGTTACATGCTATTATTTATGATGTCTTGGATGTTTAAAGGGCTTTGTCATACACTTTTATATTATTTTTGGGACTAACCTACTAACCCAAAGGCCTAGTCCAGATTGCATTTTTTTTCCTGTTTCAGGGTTTTACAGAAAAGGGATATCAAACGGAGTCCAAACGGAATGAAACCTTCGGCAGAGATATTTTTGGAGAAAATCACGCACGGGAGACTTGAGAACCACAGAGTAGGGTTTACGTGGTGCCCACGTGGGTGGAGGGTTGAGCTGCTTCAACCCATCTTGGGGATGCTGATACGTCTCCAACAAATCTATAATTTTTTATTGTTCCATGTTGTTATATTATCATTCTTGGATGTTTTATAATCATTTTATATCATTTTTGGTACTAACCTATTTACATAGTGCCAAGTGCCAGTTGTTGTTTTCTGCTTGTTTTTTACATCGCAGGAAATCAATACCAAACGGAGTCCAAATGCAGCGAAACTATTAGTGGATTTTTTTGGACCAGAAGACACATGTTGGGCTAGAGAAGCACCTGGGGGTGCCCAGATGGGTTGTGCCCACCTCAGTGGTCTCCCGTACCACCACTTCATTCTATAAATACCCCAATATTCCAGAAACCCTAGGGGAGTCGGTGAAAATCAATTCCAGCCGCACCAAGTTCTAGAACCACCATATCCAATCTAGACACCATCACGGAAGGGTTCATCAAGTCCATTGGTGCCTCTGCGATGAGGCGTGAGTAGTTTTTTGTGGACCTACAGGTCTGTAGTTAGTAGCTAGATGGCTTCCTCTCTCTCTTTTGATTATCGATACAATGGTCTCTTGGAGATCCATATGATGTAACTTTTTTGCAGTGTGTTTGTTGGGATCTGATGAACTTTGAGTTTATGATCAGATCTATCCTTTTATATCCATGAAAGTTATTTGAGTCTTCTTTGATCTCTTATATGCATGATTTCTTATAGCCTCGTATTTCTTCTCCGATATTTGTGTTTTGTTTTGCCAACTTGATCTATTTATCTTCCAATGGGAAGAGGTGCTTTGTAATGGGTTTGATCTTACGGTTCTCGATCCCAGTGACAGAAGGGGAACCGACACGTATATATCATTGCTATTAAGGATAACAAGATGGGGTCTATTTCTACATAAATAGATCTTGTCTACATCATGTCATCGTTCTTATTGTAGTACTCCGTTTTTCCATGAACTTAATACACTAGATGCATATTGGATAGCGGTCGATGTGTGGAGTAATAGTAGTAGATGCAGGCAGGAGTCGGTCTACTACTCTTGGACGTGATGCCTATATAATAATCATTGCCTAGATATCATCATAATTGTTTGAAGTTCTATCAATTTCCCAACAGTAATTTGTTTACCCACCGTTTGCTATTTTTCTCAAGAGAAGCCACTAGTGAAACCTACGGCCCCCGGGTCTCTTCTTTAATATATTTGCCTTCACGGTCTATCTTATTTGCTTTTGGATTCAGATCTATTAAACCAAAAATACAAAAATACCTTGCTGCAATTCATTTTATTTGGTGTTCGATCTATCAACTTATTACAACTTTCCCATGTCCGTTTGCCAATTCTTGGCGCAGTTACTCGAAAGGGATTGACAACCCCTTTAATACGTCAGGTTGCGAGTATTTGTTATTTGTTTGCAGGTGTCATCACGTAGTGTTGTGTGGTTCTCCTACTGGTTCGATAACCTTGGTCTCAGCACTGAGGGAAATACCTATCATTATTATGCTACATCATCGTTTCCTCTTTCGGGAAATACCGACGTAGTTCTAGCAAGCATCAACTGACTCCTGCGTGCATCTACTATTATTACTCCACACATCGACCGCTATCCAGCATGCATCTATTGTATTAAGTTCTTGGAAAAATGGAGTAATGCAATAAGAACGATGAAAAGATGTAGACAAGATCTATTCATGTAGGAATAGACCCCACGTTTTTATCCTTAATAGAAATGATACATGCGTGCTTTGTTGCCCCTTCTGTCACTGGGAAAGGACACCGCAAGATCGAACCCATTACAAAGCACCTCTTCCCATTGCAAGATAAATAGAACAAGTTGGGCAAACAAAACCCAAATATCGGAGAAGAAATACGAAGCTATAATAATCAAGAATATATAAATCTGATCATAAACTCACAATATATCGGATCCCAACGAACACACCGCACAAACTCATTACATAAAATAGATCTCCAAGAGACCATTTTATTGAGAAACAAAGAGAGAAGAAGCCATCTAGCTACTGCCTTGCTTCCTTGCTACTTTCCTGAGTTTGCGTTGGTTTCCCCTCAAGAGGAAAGGGTCAAAGCACAAGTGCTCCCTCATTGATTTTGGTAATTAATGTCAACATATCTCTTGTTGGACTAATGTTTTCATCTAGTATATTTCAGACAAGTTCAACAGATGGAGTGGCATGGACTAGAGGATGTGGAAACCCTTCAAGATGATAAGGACAAAAGGATTGGCTCAAGCTCAAAGCTCATGACTCTACATTTTCTATTTTAGTGATCCAAGATCACATTGAGTCCATAGGAAAGCCAACACTATTAAAAGGGGATGAGGTGCTGCTTAATTGCTTGCTTGCTCAAAATGCTTAGACATATGCTCCAAACCCTCAACCACTTTCTCACATCCACATTTGCCCCAAAACAAAAGTAGGAAATGGCAAGAACGATGCTTGATGAGTACAAGACGTATCAGCATCCCCAAGATGGGTTGAAGCAGCTCAACTCATCGAAATGGCAAGAATGATGCTTGATGAATACAAGACGCCAAGACACTTTTGGGCGGAAGCGGTTGAGACAGCTTGTCATGCAACAAATCGCTTGTATCTTCACAAGCTTCTCGGCAAGACGGCATACGAGCTTCTCACCGGTAACAAACCCCAAGTTGGATACTTTCGAGTATTCGGCTCAAAGTGCTACATTCTTGATAAGCATCGTCGTTCTAAAGTTGCTCCTAAATCTCATGAAGGTTTCCTACTTAGTTATGGATGTGAGAAAGTGGTTGAGGGTTTGGAGCATATGACTAAGCATTTTGAGCAAGCAAGCAATTAAGCAGCACCTCATCCCCTTTTAATAGTATTGGATTTCCTATGGACTCAATGTGATCATGGATCACTACAATAGAAAATGTAGAGTCATGAGCTTTGAGCTTGAGCCAATCCTTTTGTCCTTATCATCTTGAAGGGTTTCCACATCCTCAAGTCCATGCCACTCCATCTGTTGAACTTGTCTGAAATATACTAGATGAAAACATTAGTCCAACAAGAGATATGTTGACATTAATTACCAAAATCAACGAGGGAGCACTTGTGCTTTCACCCTTTCCTCTTGAGGGGAAACTAACGCAAACTCACGAAAGTAGCGAGGAAGCAAGGCAGTAGCTAGATGGCTTCTTCTCTCTTTGTTTCTCAATACAATGGTCTCTTGGGGATCTATTTTATGTAATGAGTTTGTGCGGTGTGTTTGTTGGGATCCGATATATTGTGAGTTTATGATCAGATTTTCCTTGATTTAATATATATTCTTGATTATTATAGCTTCGTATTTCTTCTCCGATATTTGGGTTTTGTTTGCCCAACTTGTTCTATTTATCTTGCAATGGGAAGAGGTGCTTTGTAATGGGTTCGATCTTGCGGTGTCCTTTCCTAGTGACAGAAGGGGCAGCAAGGCACGCATGTATCATTGCTATTAAGGATAAAAACGTGGGGACTATTCCTACATGAATAGATCTTGTCTACATCTTGTCATCGTTCTTATTGCATTACTCCATTTTTCCAAGAACTTAATACAATAGATGCATGCTGGATAGCGGTGGATGTGTGGAGTAATAGTAGTAGATGCAGGCAGGAGTCAGTTGATGCTTGCTAGAACTACGTCGGTATTTCCCGAAAGAGGAAACGATGATGCAGCATAATAATGATAGGTATTTCCCTTAGTGCTGAGACCAAGGTTATCGAACAAGTAGGAGAACCACACAACACTACGTGAAGACACCGGCAAACAAATAACAAATACTCGCAACCTGATGTATTAAAGGGGTTGTCAATCCCTTTCGAGTAACTGCGCCAAGAATTGGCAAACGGACATGAGAAAGTTGTAATAAGTTGATAGATCGAACACCAAATAAAATGAATTGCAGCAAGGTATTTTTGTATTTTTGGTTTATAGATCTGAAGCCAAAAGCAAATAAGATAGACCGTGAAGGAAAATATATTAAAGAAGAGACCCGGGGACCGTAGGTTTCACTAGTGGCTTCTCTTGAGAAAAATAGCAAACGGTGGGTAAACAAATTACTGTTGGGAAATTGATAGAACTTCAAACAATTATGATGATATCTAGACAATGATTATTATATAGGCATCACGTCCAAGAGTAGTAGACCGACTCCTGCCTGCATCTACTACTATTACTCCACACATCGACCGCTATCCAATATGCATCTAGTGTATTAAGTTCATGGAAAAAGGGAGTACTACAATAAGAACGATGACATGATGTAGACAAGATCTATTTATGTAGAAATAGACCCCATCTTGTTATCCTTAATAGCAATGATATATACGTGTTGGTTCCCCTTCTGTCACTGGGATCGAGAACCGTAAGATCAAACCCATTACAAAGCACCTCTTCCCATTGGAAGATAAATAGATCAAGTTGGCAAAACAAAACACAAATATCAGAGAAGAAATGCGAGGCTATAAGCAAGCATGCATATAAGAGATCAAAGAAGACTCAAATAACTTTCATGTATATAAAAAGATAGATCTGATCATAAACTCAAAGTTCATCAGATCCCAACAAACACACTGCAAAAAAAGTTACATCATATGGATCTCCAAGAGGCCATTGTATTGATAATCAAAAGAGAGAGAGGAAGCCATCTAGCTACTAACTACAGACCTGTAGGTCCACAAAAAACTAATCACGCCTCATCGCAGAGGCACCAATGGACTTGATGAACCCTTCCGTGATGGTGTCTATATTGGATATGGTGGCTCTGGAACTTGCGGCGGCTGGAATTGATTTTCGCCGACTCCCCTAAGATTTCTGCAGTATTGGGGTATTTATAGAATGAAGAGGTGGTACGGGAGACCACAGAGGTGGGCACAACCCATCTGGGCACCCCCAGGTGCTTCTCTGGCCCAACATGTGTCTTCTGGTCCAAAAAAATCCACTAATAGTTTCGCTGCATTTGGACTTCGTTTGGTATTGATTTCCTGCGATGTAAAAAACAAGCAGAAAACAACAACTGGCACTTGGCACTATGTAAATAGGTTAGTACCAAAAAATGATATAAAATGATTGTAAAACATCCAAGAATGATAATATAACAACATGGAACAATAAAAAATTATAGATTTGTTGGAGACGTATTAGCATCCCCAAGATGGGTTGAAGCAGCTCCAGCCGGCCTGCCGCGCTGCTCACTCATCACACACGACATCATCTACAGTGTACTTTGCCTCCTGGGTATAGATTTATAAAATACCCCAAGGACAAAACATAGCCTAGCTCTCAAGCAAGTATTGCTTGAGATGTAATCTACGTACTGTAGCTTACAACCCAAGCTACACACAGCTTGAGATGTAAGCCACACACACCCACTACTCATATATATACCAAGCTCCACTCCACTCACGGGGGACTTGGCTCTCACGCATGCACACTCACGCACATGCGGCCACTAGTGCCAAGTGCACCACACCACACACAGATATACATACGGACAGCGATCGGCGGCTACCTTATGTAATACAGCTCCAGGAGCAACTTGTACTGCCAGACATATACACTGCATATATATTCAGACATGCAGGAGTAGGAGTATTATCTCTCCGGAGAGCTCCGAACCTGGGTAAATTACCGCGTGCTGTTTACCCAATCCCGTCCCTTGATCTCCAAAGCAGTCTTGCCCTCACCTCAAGCCACTCCGGGGCATCTGTCGTCTCACGAACCCAACCGTGGGATCAACACAACAGTTGGCGCCCACCGTGGGGTGTACTATGCTACCAACTGCCGCGGAACCGCGATCCTGGCGGGACCTTCTTTATTACCGTGGCGTCTCCATCGCCTCTCCGGTAGAACTCGGGGGTTCGACATCGACACGCCCCCGGAGCGGCCGCGCGGGGCGGCGGATCCTCGTCATCTTCATCATCACCACGACATCGCACTGCCACTCTAGTAGACCTCGGGGGCTCTACATCATCACGCCCCCGAGGCGGCTGCACGCAACGGCGCGCCCACGTCCGCGTTTCTCCTGTGCGCCATCGGAAACTCCTTCGCTCTTCTCCTCATCCGAGCACCAGCGGTGGCCGCTCCAGCCCGTCGTCCCACCACCCAGCGAGCCCCCGCTTGGCCATCCTTCGCGCGCCGGCGGGCCTCCCGTTTCGCTCCTCTGACAGTGCCGTCTGTTGTGTGGTCGCGACGGCCCCACCCACATCGGCTCGTGCGCCGGCCCGTCTGCCCTCGCCCACGTTCTTTCCGCCGGCCGTCTGTGCCCTCACCCGTCTGGGTTCGGTCGCCGCCGCCCTCCCCGAGTCTGGCCGCGCTGTCCTCACCATATGCCGCTCCCGCCACGTTGTCGCGGCCATGTCTAGTGTGCTGCTCCCCCTACCCAGAGATAGAGCTCCTCCCCGTGGCGCCAACTCCCCTGCGGCCGTCTGCCCGCTGCTCCCGCACACACCACGCCGGTCCTCTCCTTTGTTCGTATCCACATGCGGCACCGGCACCAGCGCCCCTCCGCCCTCCGTGGCCCCCCGCGCACGTCGGCCTGCCTGCCGGCTCACTGCCCGCGCCGGCTGTGCCGTGCCCGGGCCCCTTGCCGGTTCGTCGTGCCTCCGGCCTCCTCCGCATGTCGCCCGTTGTATCCCGAGCCACTGCCGGGTCGCCGCACCTTCAGCCGCCTCCCGCTCCGTGGCCGCCGCGTGTTCCCGGCCTTTGCTCGCCCTGCGGCCGACTTCCCGCGCCCGCAGGCCGGCCCCGTGACTCCCGCGCTCGCCCGTTTGTTGACCCGTCGGCTGCGGCCTCGCCTCACACCGTCTCCCCTGGTCCGCACTCCACCTCTGCCAGGGCGCCCCCGACGGCTGGTCTCGGCTGCACCACGACCGCCTGCCCAATCGCGCTGCCTGGTCGCCTCCGGGCGACCCGGCCTCCGCCGCCTACGCCTCCCCCGGCCCGGTTTATCTGCCTCCTACACCAGCTCCGGGTCGTCGCTCGCCCCAGGCCGGGTCCGGGTCGACCGTCCGCGCCCGCTTCGCAAAAAGAACCCGGCTGCCTAGATGAAAAAAAAAGAGAAAGAAAAGTGCGCCCCGGCCGACTTCCCAAGCGGGGAAGGAACACGGTCTGCCAACTCCCGCGCTGGCCGAATTCCCCGCAACCCGGCCCCGGCTCCGCTCGCGTTGCTCTGTTCCGTGCTCCGCGCTCGGTCCGCACGTACTGGCCGCCCGCCGACTCACCGTCTTTAGTCGCGTGCATCACCGCCCGCCGACGCATGGCGGGCTGGAGAGCCAGCACGACTGCCTATCCTCTTTGACGCCTGGTCGGTCAGGTCCGACCGGCTGGGGCACCCCTCGAGCCACCCAAAGGCTCGGAGGCTACACCTAGTGGGTGGGATCCACCGGCTGTAAGCCGGCAGCCGGTCGTCATCGACAACACCCGCCTCGTCTACATGAAAATCAATGTGATCTCCTCACTCGTATAATTTTGCACCGCACTAATTCGGATAGACCCCGAGCAACCTCGAGGGCCACATCCGTCTTTATTACAGTCGCATCACTGTTCGCCCCAGCGCCGACTAGTCTCGGCCCGGAGGCTGGCCGCTCGGTCCGATACGTTCTTTCTCGCAGACGGCTTAGTAGCGCATACGGTACCAAAGGCCCACCCTCAGCCACAGACCGCAACGTGGCTGTCCGGCAAGCGAGAGCAAAAGCTGGAGGTCACCCCACGCGAAAAACATCCGGGAGAAGACGGCTTGGGCAACCTAGCTGTTTCCTTTATGAGTATGTACTCGATCAAATCTACTCCTGTAGTCCGAGTATTGTATGCTCCACTCCGCGACCAGTCTTCGTAACAGCTATAGACCGGCTCCGAACTGTCAAGCTAACAAGAGGCAAAGCCAAAGAGCGGACGGGACATGAAAAAGATTGAAGGGAGCTCGGACTAAACCGAGTCGGCACCCTCCACATAAAACTTGCAAATACTAAAGCAAACATTTGATATATCTGCCCAGACTAAACTAGTCTTTTGCATGATCACCTATATGGGGAACTCCCTCCTCGCCCGGAGGCTCGGAGGCTACCCGCCGGCTGCAGCGCACAGCCGGCCGCCGTCATCAACAATAGGAGAAGACCCTCCGCCCAACTTTTCCAAGTTGCACGGAGGCTCGGAGGATACACCCAGTGGGTGCGCTTGCGCGCCCCCACTCAGCAGGCGGACCCCACGTCCGTGTCCGGCAGGGCCCCGCGCCCTCCAGCCGGCAGACTCCGTGTCTGCGCCCGGCGCCCTCATTGTCACCGTTGGCTTCATCAACAACAGCAAAGACCCTCCGCCCAACTTGTCCAAGTTGCGCGGAGGCTCGGAGGCTACACCCAGCGGGTGCGCTTGCACGCCCCCACTCAGCCAGTGGACCCCGCGGCCGCGTCCGGCAGGGCCCCGCACCCTCCAGCCGACGGACTCCGTGTCCGCGCCCGGCGCCCTCGACATTACCGTCGTCTTCATCATCAACAACAACACCCTCCGCCCAACTTTTCCAAGTTGCCAGGAGGCTCGGAGGCTACACCCAGTGGGTGCGCTCGCGCGCACCCACTTGGAACACGCTGCGCCTGTTGCACGCCCACCGCTGGCTGCAACCGGCATCTTCGACGCCCGCTAAAAACCCTCCGCGCAACTTTTTCAAGTTGCCCGAAGGCTAGGAGGCTACTGTCGGGGGGATGACCCCCGGGTAGGCCCAAGATGGCAAACGACGCTTCAAAGAAAACATCAGGGCTAGTAATGCCCCTCAGTCCATCTCACACTTGGCCGGGTCCCTCAACCCGGCCAAGTCCGTCGACCTGGCCGAACTAGCCATCCCGGCCGCCCGGCTGGGTCCCTGTCCGGCTGCTCCAGCCGGCCTGCCGCGCTGCTCTCTCATCACGCACGACATCATCTACAGTGTAATTTGTCCCCTGGGTATTGATTTATATAATACCCCAAGGACAAAACATAGCCTAGCTCTCAAGCAAGTATTGCTTGAGATGTAAGCTACATACTGTAGCTTACAACCCAAGCTACACACAGCTTGAGATGTAAGCTACTCACTATAGCTTACATCTCAAGCCACACACACCCACTACTCATATATATACCAAGCTCCACTCCACTCACGGGGGACTTGCCTCTCATGCATGCACACTCAGGCACATGCGGCCACTAGTGCCAAGTGCACCACACCACACACATATATATACATACGGCTAGCGATCTGCGGCTGCCTTATGTAATACAGCTCCAGGAGCAACTTGTACTGCCAGACATATACACAGCATATATATTCAGACATGCAGGAGTAGGAGTATTGTCTCTCCGGAGAGCTCCGAACCTGTGTAAATTACCGCGTGTTGTTTATCCAATACCGTCCCTTGATCTCCAAAGCAGTCTTGCCCTCACCTGAAGCCACTCTGTGGCATCTGTCGTCCCACGAACCCGCTCGCGAGATCACCATGACACTCCGACTTAAATGAATAATCGTATTGCAATAAACACGATCCAATTTTGTTGATGCTCAATGTAAACACCAAATAACATTTATTTAGGTTTAACACTAATCCCGAAAGTACAGGGAGTGTGCGATGATGACCATATCAATATTGGAACTACTTCCAACACACATCGTCTCTTCACCCTCAACTAGTCTTCGTTTATTCTCCAACTCCTGTTTTGAGTTACATATCTTAGCAAACAAACAGGTATCCAATACACAGGGGCTACTACGAGCACTAGTGAGGTACACATCAATAACATGTATATCAAATATACCTTTGTTCACTTTGCCATCCTTATTACCCGTCAAATATTTGGGGTAGTGCCGCTTCGAGTGACCATTTCCTTTGGAATAGAAGCACTCAGTTTACGGCTTAGGTCTAGATTTGGGCTTCTTCTTGGGAGTGGCAACTTTCTTGCTGTTCTTCTTGAAGTTCCCTTTCTTTCCCTTGCCCTTTTTCTTGAAACTAGTGATCTTGTTTAACCATCAACACTTGATGCTCTTTCTTGATTTCTAGCTTCGCTAATTTCAGCATCACGAAGAGCTCGGGAATCGTTTTCGTCATCCCTTGCATATTATTGTTCATCACGAAGTTCTAGTAGCTTCGTGATAGTGACTAGAGAACTCTGTCAATCACTGTCTTATCTATAAGATTAACTCCCACTTGATTCAAGTGATTGCCGTACCCAGACATTCTGAGCACATGCTCACTAATTGAGCTATTCTCCTCCATCTTGTAGGCAAAGTATTTGTCAGAGGTCTCATACCTCTCGACATGGGCATGAGTCTAAAATACCAATTTCATCTCTAGGAACATCTCATATGCTATGTGGCATTCAAAACATTTTTGAAGACCCGGTTCTAAGCCGTAAAGCATGGTACACTAAACTATTAAGTAGACATTATATTGAGCTTTGTCAAATGTTCATAACGCTTACATCTTCTCCTGCAATAGGTCTGTCACCTAGCGGTGCATCAACAACATAATACTTCTGTGCAGCAATGAGGATTATCCTCAGATCATGGACCTAGTCCGCATCATTTGCTACTAACATGTTTCAACTTAGTTTTCTCTAGGAACATATCAAAAACATAGGGGAGCTACAACGCGAGCTATTGATCTACAACATAATATGCAAATACTATCAGGACTAAGTTCATGATAAATTAGAGTTCAATTAATCATATTACTAAAGAACTCCCACTTAGATAAACAACCCTCAAGTCATCTAAATGATCACATGATCCAAGTCAACTAAACCATGTCCGATCATCACGTGAGATGGAGTAGTTTTCAATGGTGAACATCTTATGTTGGTCATATCTACTATATGATTCATGCTCGACCTTTTGGTCTCCAGTGCTCCGAGGCCATGGCTGTACATGCTAGGCTCGTTAAGTTTAACCCAAGTATTCTGCACGTGCAAAACTGTCTTACACCCGTTGTATGTGAACGTAGAGCTTATCACACCCGATCATCACGTGGTGTCTCGGCACGACGAACTATCGCAACGGTGCATACTCAGGGAGAACACTTGTACCTTGAAATTTTGTAAGGGATCATCTTATAATGCTACCGTCGTTCTAAGCAAAATAAGATGCATAAAAAGATAAACATCAGATGCAATCAAAATATATGTGACATGGTATGGCCATCATCATCTTGTGCTTTTGATCTCCATCTCAAAAGCATCGCCATAATCTCCATCGTCACCGTCTTGACACCATGATCTTCATCGTAGCGTCGTGGTCGTCTCGCCAACTATTGCTTCTACTACTATCGCTAACTCATCGTGATAAAGTAAAGCAATTACATGGCGTTCGCAATTCATACAATAAAGAGACAACCATAAGGCTCCTGCCGCTTGCTGATAATTTACAAAACATGATCATCTCATACAATAACGTGTAACTCATCACGTCTTGACCATATCACATCACAACATGCCCTGCAAAAACAAGTTAGACATCCTCTACTTTGTTGTTGCAAGTTTTACGTGGCTGTTACGGGCTTCTAGCAAGAACCGTTCTTACCTACGCATCAAAACCACAACGATTTTTCGTCAAGTGTGATGTTTTAACCTTCAACAAGGACCGACCGTAGTCAAACTCGATTCAACTAAAGTTGGAGAAATGGACACCCGCCAGCCACCTGTGTGCAAAGCACATCGGTAGAACCAGTCTCATGAACGCGGTCATGTAATGTCGGTCCGGGCTGCTTCATCCAACAATACTGCCGAATCAAAGTAAGACATTGGTGGTAAGCAGTATGACTATTATCGCCCACAACTCTTTGTGTTCTACTCGTGCATATCATCTACGCATAGACCTGGCTCATGACGCCACTGTTGGGAACGTAGCATGCAATTTCAAAAAAATCCTATGCTGACGCAAGATCTATCTAGGAGAAGCATAGAAACGAGACGTGAAGAGTGTGTCCACATACCCTCGTAGACTGAAAGCGGAAGCGTTAGATTAACGCGGCTGATGTAGTCGAACGTCTTCGCGTTTCAGTCGATCTAGCACCGAACATACGTCACCTCCGAGTTCTACACACATTTAGCTCGGTGACGTCCCTCGAACTCATGAACCAGCAAAGTGTCAAGGGAGAGTTCCATCAGCACGATGGCGTCGTGACTGTGCTGGTGAAGTGATCCGCGCAGGGTTTCGCCTAAGCACTACGACAATATGACCGAGGAGCAAACTGTGGAGGAGGGAGCCACACACGGCTAGGAATAATTGATGTGTGTTCTAGGGGTGCCCTCCCCATGTATATAAAGGAGGGAGAGGGAGGGAGGCAGCATAGGGAGCGCCAAAGTAGGAGGAATCCTACTTGGGCCCCTAGGCCAATTTTGCCCCCCTTACCATATTTGGAGAAGGGGGAAAGGAAGGAGGGGGGAGGGGAAGGAACCAGGAGTCCTACTACACACTTTCCTTTTCCTCTTCTCCTTTCCCTTCCTCCCCACATGGCTGACCCTATAGGGGGCGCACCATCCCCTTGTGGGCTGGTGTGTTCCCTTACTTATCCCATTAAGCCCATATCTTTGCTGGGGGTTGCCCGGAACCCCTTCCGATGACCCCGTATCACTTGGAACACTTCCGGTGTCCAAATACCATCGTCCTATATATGAATATTTACCTCTCGACCATTTTGAGACTCCTCGTCATGTCCGTGATCTCATCCGGGACTCCGAACAATCTTTGGTGACCAAAAACACACAACTCATAATACAAATCATCATCAAACGTTAAGCGTGCGGACCCTACGGGTTCGAGAACTATGTAGACATGACCGAGACACTTCTCCGGTCAATAACCAATAAGGGAACCTGGATGCTCATATTGGATCCCTCATATTCTACGAAGATATTTATCGGTCAAAACGTAATGACAACTTACGTTATTCCCTTTGTCATCGGTATGTTACTTGCCCGAGATTCGATCGTCGGTATCTTCATACCTAGTTCAATCTCGTTACCCGCGAGTCTCTTTACTCATTCCGTAATGCATCATCCTGCAACTAACTCATTAGTCACATTGCTTGCAATGCTTTTTATGATGTGATTTATCGAGAGGGCCCAGAGATACCTCTCTGATACTCGGAGTGACAAATCCTACTCTCGATCTATGCCAACCCAACAAACACCTTCAGAGATACATGTAGATTATCTTTATAGTCACCCAATTACGTTGTGACGTTTGATAGCACACAAGGCATTCCTCCGGTATCCGGGAGTTGCATAGTCTCATAGTCTGAGGAATATGTATTTGACATGAAGAAATCAGTAGCGATAAAACTGAATGATCAATACGCTAAGCTAACGGATGGGTCATGTCCATCACATCATTCTCCTAATGATGTGATCACGTTAATCAAATGACAACACATGTCTATGGTTAGGAAACTCAACCATCCTTGGTTAACTAGCTAGTCTAGTAGAGGCTTACTAGGGGCACTGTGTTCTGTCTATGTATCCTCACATGTATCAAGCTTCCAATTAATACAATTCTAGCATGAATAATAAACAGTTATCATGATATAAGGAAATATTTTTTGCTAATGATGATATAAGGAAATATAAAATAACAACTTTATTATAGCCTCTAGGGCATATTTCCTTCATGTATATAAAGGGGTGACCCGGCGGTGGGTTAACTCAAGAAAACAATCGCTCGAAAGTAGGTCAAGCGTGTTCGCTCCCTGATAATTAAGACTCGAGCAATACAACAAAATACAGGAGTAGGTATTTACCTCCATCGTGAGGGGCTGAAACCTGGGTAAACTCTCTCTGTCCTTTGTCCCGTTCAACCACTTCAAGCTAACCTAGTTGCGATGGCTCCACACCTAAGTCCTTTTGCTAGGACATCTGTCCTGACAAAACCACGACATGATAGGCATCCAAAGGAGATATAATAAAAACTTTCATATAAAGAGCATTGAATACTGTGAAAAGTTTGATTCCTTATATTTGTTTTGAGATGTTGAGATGGTAACATTAGAGTCATGCTAGTGGTATTTTGTGGGATTAAAGAAATAATTGTGTTAAGGTTTGTGATTCCCGTAGCATGCACGTATGGTCTCCTAACTATGTAACCAAATTGTGCGCACATTGTATCTTGATTGTTTATCTTTGCGTGAAGGTCTAGGGCGCGTGATGGTTAATTCCTACCAACCTCCCCCCTAGGAGCATGCGTCATAGTATTTTGCTTCGGGGGCGAGTAGATTTTCTGCAATAAGTATGTGAGTTCTTTATGACTAATGTTGATTCCATGGATTATACGCACTCTCTCGCTTCCACCTTGCTAGCCACTCTAGTGCCGCGCAATTCTCGCCGGTGCATCAAACCACCTTACACCCTTCCTCAAAACAGCCACCATACCTACCTATTATGGCATTTCCATAGCCATTTCGAGATATATTGCCATGTAACTCCACCGTTCCGTTTGTTATGACACACACCATCATTGTCATATTGCTTTTCCTGATCATGTAGTTGACATAGTATTTGTGGCAAAGCCAGCGTTCATATTATTCACACATGTCACTCTAGATCATTGCACATCCCGGTACACCGCCAGAGGTATTCATATAGAGTCATACTTCGTTCTAGTTTCGATTTGTAAGTAAATAAAAGTGTGATGATTATCATTATTAGAACATTGTCCCATGTGAGATTATAAATAAAAGAGACCAAAGAAGCCCAAATAAATAAAAGAGGCAAAAGAAGCCCACAAAAAAAGAGGCCAAAGAGACCAAAATAAAAAAAGGAGAGAAAAAGAGAGAAGGGACAATGTTACTATCTTTTTCTACACTTGTGCTTGAGAATAGCACCATGATCTTCATGATAAAGAGTCTCCTATATTTTTACTTTCATATATTAGTGGGAATTTTTCATTATAGAACTTGGCTAGTATATTCCAATGATAGGCTTCCTCAAATGCCCTAGGTCTTCATGAGCAAGGAAGTTGATGCACACCCACTAGTTTTGTTTTGAGCTTTCATACACTTATAGATCTAGCACATCCGTTACATGGCAATCCCTAATCACTCGCATTGATATCGATTGATGGACATCTACATAGTCCATTAATTTGCCTAGTTGATGTGAGAATTTCTCCCTCCTTTTGCCTATCACCACCTTCTATTCCACCCATAGTGATATGTCCATGGCTCGTGCTCATATATAGTGTGAAGAGTTGAAAAGGCTTGAAAACGTAGAGTATGAAAGCAATTGCTTGCCTGACATCGGGATTGGATGAGGGGTATCTTGTGTTAAGAAAAGGGAGCATAAAAGACTATATGATTTTGTAGGGATAACTTTCTTTAGCCATGTTATTTTTGAAGCTTCATAGATTGCTTTTGGTATGCTCGAAGTATTACTGTTTTGATATTGATAAACTTTTATTTTGAGTCTTATAGGATCTGTACATACATGCCACAATAAAGAAGAATTACATTGATAAATATGATAGGTAGCATTCCACATCAAAACTTCTATTTTAATTATTTACCTACTCGAGGACCACCAGGAGTTAAGCTTGGGGATGCTTGATATGTCTCCAACGTATCTATAATTTTTTATTATTCCATGTTATTATATTATTTGTTTTGGATATTTTATATGCATTATTATGCTATTTAATATTATTTTTGGGACTAAGCTATTAACCTAGAGCCCAGCGCATGTTTCAGTTTTTTCCTTGTTTTTGAGTTTCGCAGAAAAGGAGTATCAAACAGAGTCCAAACGGAATGAAACTTTACGAGGATTTTTCTTGGACCAAAAGACACCCCAGAGAGTTGAGAACCTAGTCAAAAGAGCCACGAGGCACCCATAAGTGGGAGGGCGCGCTCCCACCCTTGTGGGCCCCTCATGAGTCCACCGACCTATTTCTTCCGCCTATATATTCACATATATTCCAGAAACCCTAGAGGAGGCACGGAAACTACTTTTCCATTGTCGTAACTTTCTGTATCCGCGAGATCCCATCTGGAGGCCTTTTCCGGTACTCTGCCGGAGGGGGATTCGACCATGGAGGGCGTCTATATCAACCCTATTGCCCTTCCGACGAAGCGTGAGTAGTTTACCATAGACCTATGGGCCCATAACTAGTAGCTAGATGGCTTCTTCTCTCTCTCTTTGATTCTCAATACCATGTTCTCCTCGATGTTCTTGGAGATCTATTCGATGTAATTCTTTTCCGGTGTGTTTGCCAAGATCCGATGAATTATGGATTGATGATCAGCTTATCTATGAATATTATTTGAATCTTTTTGGAATTCTTATATGCATGATTTGATATCTTAGTAATTCTCTTTGAACTATCAATTTGGTTTGGCCAACTAGATTGTTTTTTCTTGCAATGGGAGAAGTGCTTTGCTTTGGGTTCAATCTTGCGGTGATTTCACCTAGTGACAGAAGGGGATGAGACACGTATTGTATTGTTGCAATCGAGGATAAGAAGATGGGGTTTTCATCACATTGCTTGAGTTAATTCTGCTACATCATTTCATCTTACTTAATGCGTTACTCTGTTCTTCATGAACATAATACTCTAGATGGAGGCAGGAGTCGGTCGATGTGTGAAGTAATAGTAGTAGCTGCAGGCAGGAGTCGGTCTACTTGACACGGACGTGATGCCTATATTCATGATCATTGCCTTAGATAGCGTCATAATTATGCACTCTTCTATCAGTTGCTTGGCGGTAATTTGTTCACCCATCGTAATATTTTCTATCTTGAGAGAAACCTCTAGTGAAACCTATGGCCCCCAGGTCTATTTTCCATTATATAAGTTTCCAATCTACATTATTGGTTTCCTATTTACTCTTTTTGTAATCTTCTACTTTCCAATCTATAAACCAAAAATACCAAAAATATTTACTTTACCGTTTGTTTATCTCTATCAGATCTCACTTTTTAAGTAACCGTGAAGAGGTTGATAACCCCTTTATCGCATTGGGTGTAAGTTGTTGATTGTTTGTGCAGGTATTTGGCGACTTGCGCATTGTCTCCTACTGGATTGATACCTTGGTTCTCAAACTGAGGGAAATACTTACTCTACTTTGCTGCATCACCCTATCCTCTTCAAGGGAAAAAACAACGCAAGTTCAAGAGGTAGCAGCAGGCAAGACTTTTCAGAGCAATAGGTTGTAGAGGATTCTCGGAAGATTAGTTAGTATTTCCAAGTACCTTGTGAATCATGTGAACATCTAGGGAAGAACGGATCCTCGGTAAGTGTGAGGAATTATTCGTATGGGTATTCATGTAGCAAAGAACTACAAGGCAATGGCACAAGGGATACTTAAAAAGTCGGAGAATAATTCGATGTATCTTGTAATAACAAGAGCAACTAGGAATGAAAGTATGATCGAGGGATGTATGTCGTTATCCATAGTGGTTGACGGTGGAAGGGAATTGTAAAAGCGATGAACATAAGTTCTCGAGAGAACATCAGAAAGTATCTTGGGAGTCGTCTGATGAATCAAGCCATCATCTGGAATGAGGGGCTCTCCTGGAGGAAGCAGTTACAAGAACCTAATGTTAGAGTTAACAAAACCCTTTAACCGGATGGAAGAGAGATCAGGTTCCCAGAGTAAAGACGAGGAATAAAAGATCGTAGTACCACCCAATTGTGATGTAGGCCCGTAAGCCACACACCAATGTTAGTAAAAGTTTTCCAAAGACTAGACTCAACTTTTGCCAAGGAGTTGGAAAGGGGCCTACCTACAGGCAGTCGGCTATGATATGAACTTATGATGCCCTAATTTAATCGTGCACTAATCATACACACAAATGTGCACGGTCAAGATCACGGACTCATGAGAAGATATCACAGCACAACTCTAGACACAAATAAAATAATACAAGCTTTATATTACAAATCCAGGGCCCTCGAGGGCTCGAATACATAAGCTCGAATAAACAAGAGTCAGTGAAGGCAAGAATATCTGAGTATAGACATAAGTTAGTCAAGTTTGCCTTAAGAAGGTTCGCACAAAAGCAACAACGATCGAAAAGGCAAGGCCACCTACCTGGGAGCCTCTTAACTACTCCTGGTCATCAGCAGTCTCCACATAGTAGTAGGCACCATTGGGGTAGTAGTAGTCGTCGGTAGCAGCATCTGGCTCCTGGGATCCATCATCTAATCGCAACAACCAGAAAGAAGAAAGAATAGGGAAAATGGGTAGCAAAGCAACCGTGAGTACTCATCGAAAGTACTCGCAAGCATCAGATCTATAATAAGTAGGCATTGGTATCAAGGGAAAGGGATGTATCTATGGAATATACTGCAGAATGCCAGAATAGAGGGGAAGACCTGCTTATCAAAGACTAGCATCTTCTGGAAACCACCATCTTGCAGCAGTAGAAGAGAGTAGAGTAACATAGTATAAGTGACAAGTACGTTGTAGAAACCACGCCCAGAGATCCTTTCTCGACTCCCTGCGAGAAAGCAATCCCAGAGCCAATACATCCATTTCATGTCTCATCATCCACTTCTAGTTGTAAAGATCGGGATACAACTCCAAGTCGTCCTGTTACCGTAGACAAGGCTATTCGAATAGATTAACTTCCCTACAGGGGTGCACCACATTACCCAACATGCTCGATCACTCTGGCCGGACACACTTTCCTTGGTCATGCCTGGCCTCGGAAGATCAACACGTCGTAGCCCTACCAAGGCTCAACAGAGAGGCCATCACGCTGGTTTACATCCTAAGTGTGTAGGGGTCTTGGGCCCATCGCCCTTTGCACTTCTACATGTTGCGAACACAGCCAGTGAGCAGACCTAGCCCCCTTATACAAGCGCAGGCGTTCCAGTCCAACCTTGCACACGCCACTCAGTCGCTGACGTCTGAAGACCTTTGGCTGATACTACAATGTCGGTTGCCCATATCTTGTCCCGTGTGGTGGTTAGCGCATATAGGCCATTGGCCAACTCAGATCAAATACCCAAACCGTTAGTGTCTTGGGAGCGCGAGGTGACAAGTAGAGACTCGTGATCATGTGACCCCGTCGCCCCGTGTCGTGGACTTACGACAAGGGCCCAGAATGCCCGGCTAAGCCACATAGAAATCTCACGGGTACCCTCCAGGGCAACCCGACTATGCATCAGCTCGTGGGTACCCTCATGGTCAACCTGATTAGCAAAATACTGTCGGGAACTCAGGTCCACCTCTACCGGGGTGGTACCGCCTGCCCCTCTAGTTATGCAGTAACAGTAACTCTCGCGGGTACCCCTCGGGGTGACCCGTCTTTAACATGGTTCTGGGAGTAAAGTCAAAATAATCGTGTGTCCATAACACCATGGGGGAATCTGAGGAATCACCCTCCATGGATTCGACTTGATGTAATCGTCAAGGTGAACTTAGAGAAATCAAACTCGAGGGTTCACACTTGATGTGTTGCACGACATAGTCGTTATTAGGAGTGGTGAAGGAGGAATCACCCTCCATAGACCATGACGGATTTACTATACTACAGAGATCTCATCAGAAGTGCTATACCAGGTATCACCCTCGACACTCAATAGTAACCCTGAAGTGTCGTACAACTAAGGGGGTGTGATGACGTGTCGGGCCCTGGACGTCGATCACGTTGATCGAGTCACCTGGTAATCAAGCGGGGGCAACATGGACATGGTGGGGGTCACTGGTGGATCACCAACCAACCTATACTAAGCCTATATGATAATCAGATAAGATACCAAAGCAGGTTAGCAAAAGCAGGCTATGCATCATAATAGGATAAATCAATTACAATAGCAAAATCTAATGAAAGCATGAGAGAGAATGGAATGGGAAATATAGGAATTATCAAGGGGGTTTGCTTTCCTGGAAGCTCTGCAGACAGGTACAAAGCTCGACCGTGAAATTGCTGATTACCGGTTCAACCACGGTCTTGGGGGTCTACCAGAAAATAAGTTACAGAGGGGGATCATAATAAATAACAGAGTAATCAAAAGCATTACAAAGCATAACATGGCAATACACGGTGCTAGGGGTGACCCAACGCAGTAGTACACGTTACACACGGACCGGGAAAATATCGGGGAATACTTTCTGGCGGTTGGCATTTTTCGGACAGATGAATCGGAGGGAAGGATTCATGTTCGTCATGTTAGAGGCATGTGGCAGATGAACGGATTGCATATTTGGATTCATTATAGTTTTCTGAGCAACTTTCATATATAAATTATTTTATCTGAGTTACAGATTAATTGATATTATTTTCCAAAGTTTTAATGATTTTTGGAATTGCATGATTAAATATTAATTTCAAAATAAATAATAGAAATGCTACGGGTACCTAAAAATGTACCCAACAGAATGCGTGTGAGGCTCACAGTGGGTCCACTTGACTGCCCAATCAGCAGTCAACTATTGACTCGGACTGGTCAAATTGACTAGTAGGACCCACATGTCATAGAGAGGGGGTTAAGCTAAATCTAATCCACTGAAACAGTTAAAAATGGGTCCCACTTGTCATAGACTACATAATTAATCATAGTTTTAATTTAGTTAGCTGATTCATAACTAGCCAAGGGGGACCTACTCTCATAGTCTATTAGTGGTTAGGCAATTAGATTAGCACTAATCTAATCCGGCTGGGACCCATGTGGCAGTGGTCCAGCCGACTCTACGCGCTATGCACGTGGGCACACGCGGTTGAGGGTCGCCAGCGGCGAGCGGCGGAGCGCGCGAGGGCGGGGCAGGACGCGCGCGTGGGTTGCGGCGGGCACGTGGCCAGGGGCTTGTCGACGTGCAGGCACAAGCCGAGCTTCGATGCGGCCGCGAGATGGTGCGGGCGGCGACAACAGGCGAGCGTGGTGATCGGAGGCAAGCAGCACGCAGAGCGAGCGGGCGTTGGCTGCCGTCGTTGGGTGGCCGGGTGCTCAGAACGCGGTAGCGCATCGGTGTAGCACCAGCTACTACTGCAAGCAACATCAAGCACCGGCGACGGGGGGCCAGAGCTGAGACCATGTGCGGGCGCGGCTGGCGACCAGTGGGTGCGGCTAGGTCACAGGCGGAGCGCAGGACAAGCAAGGAGGAAGGGTGCGGGCAGTAGTAGGCACGACGCGATGGAGGACCAGAACGACAACAACGACAGCAAACGGTGGCGGCGGAACTCGATCTCATGGAGGAACCTAGCTAAGGGGCGGCCGCAAGAGAAATAGGTGAGGGGAAATGGCTAGGGGTTCACAGCGGATTCAGAGATGTGGTCAGGTGTAAGACAATGTTTGGGGGGAACCAGCTCAACCCTCTAGGGGTGGCTTATCTCATATATATCATGGGTGTGTTACAATAGGTACAATATACGTACACAAATACAGAAGCTATACATAGTCTAACACCCTCCCTCAATCTTAGCCACTTTCTAAAGAACTAAGAAGGGTAAGATTGCGCCTACAAGCCTCGAACTGAGGTAAAGGCAAAGGCTTAGTGAAGATGTCAGCAAGTTGATCCTTAGAAGAGATGAACTTGATATGGAGTTGCTTCTGTGACACACGTTCCCGTACAAAGTGATAGTCAACTTCAATGTGTTTCGTTCGGGCATGAAATACCGGATTTGCAGAAAGGTGTGTAGCACCGATGTTATCACACCAAAGGATAGGAGGCTGCGGTTGAGATATACCCAACTCCTGAAGCAAAGATTGCACCCAGATAATCTCTGCTGTAGCATTAGCCACAGCCTTATACTCAGCTTCAGTACTACTACGTGATACAGTAGCCTGTTTTCGAGCACTCCAGGCGATCAAGTTAGAGCCAAAGAACACCGCATAGCCCCCCGTGGATCGCCTGTCATCTGGACTGCCAGCCCAATCTGCATCAGAGTAGGCCGAGAGAACCCGTGTGGGAGTCGAACGAATATGCATCCCAAAAGACACGGTGAATTGGACATAATGCAGAATGCGCTTAACAGCAGCCCAATGAGTATCTTGAGGAGCCTGAAGATACTGACAAACCCTGTTGACAGCATAAGAGATATCCGGTCTCGTGATCGTCAAATACTGGAGACCGCCAACAATACTCATGTACTCTGTGGCATCCGCAGAAGATAGAAGCGCACCATCAATAGCAGTAATCTTGTTGGTAGATGACATGGGTGTGGTAGTCGGTTTGCACTTAAGAATCCCAGCTCGTTGCAATAAATCCAAGGAGTACTTTTTCTGCATCAGAACAAGACCATCAACACGAGAAGCAACCTCAACCCCAAGAAAGTAGTGAAGCTTCCCAAGATCTTTGACAGCAAAATCAGCACCAAGAGAGCGAACAAGAGCATCAGTCGCAGAGCAAGAAGAACTGACAAGAATAATATCATCCACGTAGACCAAAAGATAGATAGTGACCTCTGGCTTATGTAGAAGAAATAGTGAGGAGTCAGCAGTAGACGACACAAACCCATGAGCACGAAGAGCTGAGGCAAGACGGTCATGCCAGGCACGAGGAGCTTGCTTCAGACCATAAAGTGCTTTGGTGAGACGACAGATGTGATCAGGACGATCAGGATCAGCAAAACCAGGCGGCTGTCGCATATAAACCTCTTCCTCCATGAATCCATGAAGAAAGGCATTCTGGACATCAAGTTGACGAAGGGACCAACCTCTAGTGACAGCCAGAGAAAGAAGAAGCCGAATGGTGGTATGCTTGACGACGGGGCCGAAAGTGTCCTCATAACCAAGACCATAGCGCTGCCGAAATCCTCTGGCAACAAGGCGCACTTTATAACGCTCAATAGACCCATCCGAGTGCTTCTTCACTTTGAGCACCCACTTAGAGTCAATAACATTAACCCGTGGCGGGGGAGGAACAAGAGTCCATGTCTTGTTGCGAAGAAGAGCATGATACTCCTGCTCCATGGCCTCTCGCCAATGAGGGATGCACATGGCAGCCTGATAAGAGCGGGGCTCAGAAGACGGATCCGCAACAGCAGCAGCTAGACATGCTGCCAACCAAGCAACAGTACCATCCGTACGTTGCTTAGGACAAAAGATACCGCTGCGACTGCATGTATGTGGACGTGACACAGGAGCCGTCGAGGTCGAGGGAGCAGCCGTAGATGTCGAGGAAGAATAGTCCGCCGGCGAGAGCTCAGACGGCGAGCCAGGCGACGAGCCAGACAGCGAGGAGCCAGGCGGCGCAGTCAAGTCCGCCGTCTCGTTACGCGGCCAAGAAGATCCAGAACCCGCCAGTGGTCTAACCGTCTGAGCTGTGGGGGAGGCCGGCGTAGCGGGCCGAGCCACGGACGATGCTAGCGTAGCAGGCCGAGTCGCAGACGACGCCGCCGTAGTGGACCGAGCCACTGGCGATAGCGAGGCAGGCGTGACGGGCGTGCCGGGCCGATCAGGAGACGGGGCCGGCCCAGGCTCAGGAGGCGACACCTCAAGCACATCCGCCGAGCATGCATGGGCGTGTGGATCGAGGCCATCCAAAGAGGCGGCGTGATCGACGTGCACAGCAGAAGGCGACGGCGATGAAGATGGTGGATCCTCCAAAAGCTCCGAACGAGCCCCATGTCCAGTTCCTGCACCATGGTTAGGCAATAACACAAGAGAGTATGCAACATCATCAAATTGGTCAGAGGCAAGAGGAGATGAATTCATGGAAGGAGAGGCATCTGTGGACACTGGTAGGTTGGCGAACGGAAAGACAAGCTCATCAAACACTACATCCCGAGAAATGTAGACCCGATTAGTGGGAACATGAAGACATTTGTAACCTTTATGAAGGGAACTATAGCCAAGGAAAACACACTTCTTGGACCTAAATTCGAGCTTACGTTTGTTGTAGGGTCGAAGATGCGGCCAGCAAGCACACCCAAACACCTTAAAGAAAGTATAGTCAGGTTGTTCATTAGGGAGAAGTTCAATGGGAGTTTTCATGTTAAGAACACGTGTGGGAGTACGATTGATAAGAAAGCATGCCGTGGTAAAAGCATCACTCCAGAACCGGAAGGGAACCGATGCATGATCCAAGAGAGTAAGACCAGTCTCGACAATATGACGATGCTTAGGTTCGACTGAACCATTCTGTTGATGAGTATGTGGACATGCTAAACGATGAGCAATCCCAAGCGACAGGGAGAAGGAGTTGAGGTTGCGATACTCACCACCCCAGTCCGACTGAACATAAACTATCTTATGCTTGAGAAGACGTTCAACATGTTTTTGAAACTGAACAACAATATCAAACGCATCAGACTTACGCTTAATAAGATAGAGCCAAGTAAAGCGACTGTAAGCATCCACAAAATTGATATAATAATTATGACCACTAACAGAAGTTTGGGCAGGGCCCCATACATCCGAAAAATCAAGTTCTAAAGGGTGTTTCACCTCACGACTAGACTCCAAAAAAGGAAGTTAATGACTCTTCCCCTGCCGACAAGCATCACGCACTGCTACATCATTATTGCTAGAGACACTAGGAAGCTCGTGACGACGCAACACATGATGAACGATAGGTGTGGCGGGATGACCAAGACGAGCATGCCACTGTGACGACGAGACGCAAACTCCACTGAAAACCCGAGAGACTCCAGGATGCTCCAGACGGTAAAGGCCCTGGTAGAGACGCCCACTAAGAAGAACGTCCCTTGTGTCCCGATCCTTAACAAAAAGATCAAACAGGGAAATTCACAAAACACATTATTCTCATAAGTGTGTTTAGGAACGGAAAGGAGATTACGCGTCACAGAGAGTACTCTAAGAACATCACGAAGCTGAAGCCTCCTAGTGGCATGACTAGTGAGAAGAGATGCTTGACCAATATGAGAGATGTGCATACCTGCTCCATTGGCGGTGTGGATCTTATCGGAGCCGTGATAGGGCTCACGAGGATGAAGCTTCCCTATCTCATTCGTTAGATGCTCCATCGCCCCAGAGTCCATGTACCAGTGCGGATCCATAGAGTAGGACTGAGTATGACCCTGAGACTTCTGTGGCACCGGGCGATCAGCCATGGCCACCTGACGTCCAGTGTTGCGCGTATCCTTGCTGTCGTTGCCGAGACCAAGGAAACTCTTCTGAAAACGGCGGTGGCACTTGGAGGCCCAGTGCCCGTCAAGGCCACATAACTGGCAGACCCGCCGACCCCCATCACCAGGTAGAGTCAGAGTAGGAGTGGTCGAGGCGGGAGGCATCGGTGCGGGCCCCTTGCCCGAGGCGGATGACTGAGCGCCACCAGAGGGGCGGCCACCTTTGTAGGCGGCATTGGCAGAAGAGGAGCCATGACTGCGATTGGCACTACGCGCCTCAACCCGCTGCTCGGTGAGAAGAAGGCGAGAGTAGACCTCATGCGCCATCATGGGGTTCGTGTTGCCGCGTTCATTAATGATTTCAACCAAACCATCATACTCTTCGTCAAGGCCGTTAACAATGAAGGAGTTGAACTCTGAATCGGTAAGCGGCTGTCCAATGGACGCAAGCGTGTCAGCAAGAGCCTTGACCTTGTTGTAGAATTCCGTGGCCGTGGAGTCGAGCTTCTCACAGGCACCAAGTTCGCGACGGAGGGCACTAACACGGGCTTGTGACTGCGACGTAAAGGAGCGCTCAAGGATGGTCCAAGCCTCATGGGAAGTCTTTGCAAAGACGATGAGCCCAGCAACAACCGGAGTGAGCGA
Source organism: Secale cereale (assembly GCA_902687465.1). Classification (NCBI taxonomy): domain Eukaryota; kingdom Viridiplantae; phylum Streptophyta; class Magnoliopsida; order Poales; family Poaceae; genus Secale; species Secale cereale. The sequence goes on from LR738709.1 coordinate 333,681,956, forward strand.
ACCCTGGATGGAGGAGAGGTTCGCCTGGTCTTGGCCCATCTAGACACGGTGCTCCAGGTTGTAAACCGGACCGTTCACGCTGTCCACAAACGCGGGAGGGCAAGGAAAAGTGCCGTCGACATAGCCAAGCAGGTAGTGACTCCCAAGAAGCGGAAGAACCTGCGCGCGCCAGAAAATATAATTGTCGGACGAGAGCTTGACGGTGATGAGGTTGCCGAAGTGGAACGGCGGAGGCAGCGACCCCGTCGAGACGCCTGCCGGGGGCGCGTACACCATGGGGGCAGGGACGGGTGGCACGGGCAGCGCCACGGGATTGTAACCCGTGGGCGGCGGCGACGGATACGCCCCGTAGATGGAAGTAGCCGGCGCAACCGAAGAGGAGCCCGCCTGAGGTGCGGACGCCATGAGACCAGCCGTGACAGCCGATGAGGCGGCCTCGGGCGCGAAGGCCAGAGGCGCGATGGCGCCGATTGATGGAGCTGATGAAGAGGCGCTTGACGTATGGATCGTCAGCGCATGCCAGGCGACGAAGGAGCCTGGAGATTGTTTGAGAAGAACGAGCCGACGCTCCTGGTTCTGAGCTAAGGCAGCCATACGGGACCGAGTCGAGCGGGATCGAGAGGAGGGTGGCGAGCGAGGCCGGAAGGAACCCGGCGGAGGACGAGCTGGCGGCAGCGGCACCTGACATGGCGGCGGCGCGATCTAGGGCGGCGGCGTGATGTAGAGATGGCGGCGGCGGGATTAGGGTTGCGCGGAAGCGTAGGTCGTAACTAGGTCTGTTACCATGTAAGACAATGTTTGGGGGGAACCAGCTCAACCCTCTAGGGGTGGCTTATCTCATATATATTATGGGTGTGTTACAATAGGTACAATATACGTACACAAATACAGAAGCTATACATAGTCTAACATCAGGGAAGCCGGAGGCGGCTGGATGGCAACCGATTTGACGCCCGATGGCGATGACCAGACTCGGGGAAGTTAGTCGAGGGCGACGGCTTGGGGGCTCCGTGGTCCAGCTCCTTCTACTCCAGTGTCGAGGATGATGGTGCCCATCTCCTGGCCTTCTCATTGCAGCTCGTAGTGGGTGACGACCACGACAAAGATGGCGGTGCAACAACGGTTGCGCCCGGGTACCGACGAATTTGAAAGGGAGAGAGTGACGAGCAAGGGGGAAGTGGGTGTGCTAATGCTCGCAAGGGGGTCGATGGCGCCTTATCCATCGGGGGGGGGGGAGACGGGATGGCCGACACGCACGCCCAGTGCCAGCCATGGTGGCTGGATGTGTGCAACGACCTCTGTCTTGTATAGGGAAAGGGGATGACCCCCATTGGGCTGGGCTAGTGCATTGTAGTGGTTGGGCCAATGTGAAATAGAGACTTTTTATTATTTTTGTGTTGTATTTTCTTAGATGTTTTCCATCTTATTTTTAGTTAGTAAATGATTTTTTTTGTACATGAAACTTCACACATAAATTACACACAATAATTCTAGAGCACACACGAAGTTTCACAATGTTTGGAAAAGCATAAGTATTTGTTTTATTTTGAAAAGGCCAAAATATGTGCTGATGGAAAGTTTATTATTTTCCTAGGAATTTATTCGTGGGCCAAATGAAGTTAGTTTCAACAAGATAATGACCATGGGAATTTATATAATAATGTGAACATTTTATTTTAATGTTGTAAGAAATAATAATTTCACTTGTAAATTTTAAATTTAGATTTGACTTTTATTTTTGGGAAATGTAGCAATTTGCATAGTAATCATGATGACATGACCATCGTTAGGGGGAGATTACTGTAGCATGATTCTCGGGGTGTTACATAGAGCACTAGTCAAAATGACTGCACTAATTTGTGCATTAATGTATAATATGTGTAACATAATAGCTCATTCAATGATGTGATGTTTCTTCTTCTTCTTTCCCATAAACTTCACTTTGCATAGATTCAAAGACAACATATGAGTTCGACAACTTGCGTTGAGGAACACTGATGCAAGCGAAGTGTATATACGTCACCGGGAAGCATCGGGCATTCCGAAATTGATCAAGTACAGTCAAAGAGAAGAGGGTCGCCCGGGGTATGATTTGGAAAGGCTCACACACCCCAGGATTTGGTACGTGGAGGCCAGGCATCCAATTAACCTAATGTCCGGGAAAATATACAGGGCTATGTATTTTCCCCTGACTCGTACTCGGACAATCCAGGGCCAAGTCAAGACGTATAAGAAACCAAAAGATCCTGAGTACCATCTTAGAGCATAGAGACCAATGCCAAGCTAGAGAAGCGAGACATCACCAAGAGAAGGGCCTCCCTTGTCGGGTAGGTGCGCTGCCGGCAAGGGGCAATGCCACCCCTTGAAGTAGATAGCAGAGACACCATAGCAGGGCCTGTCAGGGGCTCATGGAGGCCAAACCGCCCCACCGTACACTCAAGCACGACCCACGTCATCAATCAATGCGGTGTCAAGCCGCAAGATGATTAAGTGGCAGACATTAGCCATATGATAGCCAGTTCCTACAAGCAGAACCCGCAGATTACACCCGTCCTACGACGTGTCATGAGGACAAGCGCGGAGCTAGCAAAGAAGCCCAGCAAGCCTTGCCGGACGACTAGTGACGTGACACTAAGCGGTGCATTTAATGCACCCTGCCAGCCCGTAGAGTTAGGTATGATAGCACTATTTGCTATCATGTTAGTGCATAATGACTACTTTGCCATTGTGGTCGCCCCTTGATCTATAAAAGGAGGCCCATGGCAACCATAGAAAGGGTTGGAAAACACATGAACCCACACCCCCGTACGCGCGTAGTCACTACTGCCTAAAGGCAACCATTGCCGGGGGAGTGTACTACGCTCCACCACCACCATTCCATCATCAATCCACCAAAGCAGGAGTAGGGTTTTACGCCTCGCGGTGGCCGGAACCAGGGTAAATTGCTTGAGTGCTCCCCGCCGCGCTGCCGCGCGCTGGTCTGCTCTTTGTGCAACGCGACGTCCTCTTGCCGAACCAGCAAGGGGCCTCCCGGTCCCATGGATGGCTGCGGATATCCCACGACATCTTTGGCGTGCCAGGTAGGGGGCTCGCTTGCGTGTACCTGAAAGCGTGCGCAGCGCATCGTCATCATCATCGCCATCTTCGTAACCGCCCTTGTTGTCAACGGCGCCATCGACAATGGCACCAACGAAGACATAGGGGCAATTCGGGGTTGTCCCCACGTTCCATTATTGGTTTCAGCGCCTTGCCGTGGCCCCGGTCACAGTAGAGATCGTCGCTGGCGGCAATGGATCCGCCCCGGTGCCCCGTCTGGCGTAACCGTCATTCGGACGTCATTCGGAGAAAGGGTACCAGGTGCGTGAGCGTGAATTTCCTCCTACCCGTCCCTTACCTTCATCAACAGTCGAGTTGCTTTAGCCCCGGCACTATCAATGTTGACGACTACAGCATGACGCTCGGACCAAGTATTTCCCCTATGTTTGGTAATCCTGAGCGAAGCACTGGTATGAGTCATTGACGGATACCCCAGCAAAGTATACCTTGGCGAGGCTCCTTGCACTGGCACAGTCCTTGCAATGGCAGCTGTCAGGTTGATTTGAAAGGAAGGGAGAGAAGCGGGGGAGGGACCAAAGAAGCCCGACACAACACCCTGGTACCCGCCAATCATCGAAGAATCATATCAGTCCCTGTCGGGAAGGAAGGACCACCAGATTGCTCTTCCGGGCCGCACGGACAAATCCAATGTGTGGCCCGCCAGAGGATGAAGGGAAGCTCAAGATGAAAGCTAAGTCTACGATACCTCGTCCTATTGCTACTTTTCATAATTTTGCAGTGGTTTATTGACGAGGTTACAGACCTAGGGTAGGGTCACAAGCCCGATCAAGGTACCCCACCCAAGGTCACTACCCTAGAAGATCAAAAGACAAGACCTATGACAGTGGAGGCAGTCAACTGAGACGGTCCAAGAAGACACTCCACAAGACTGACTCTCATACACAAGACGACTCAACTCCACTCGACCGATCCAGGTACTCGACTTCAGAAGGTGAAACGCCACTAGGGACAACAACGGTCCTGTATTTACTCGCTGTAGTAAACACCTTAATTATCCTTTACTGCAGGCATTACCAGTAACGCCTGCCTTAATGTACATTGAACCCTTAGTAACGTGAAGCATGGCTCACTATATAAGCCACCCCCTCCTCCAGTACAAGGGTTCGCACCTCTGTAACACACGCATACACATATCAGTCGACCAAGCCTCCGGGCACCGAGACGTAGGGCTATTACTTCCTCCGAGAAGGGCCCGAACTCGCTAACACCTTGTGTACAACCTCACCATAGCTAGAACCTTGCCTCTCCATTCGTACCCCCTAACCTTACTGTCAGACTTAGAACCACGACAGTTGGCGCCCACCGTGGGGCAAGGCGTCTTGGTGACATCTGGTGAAGTTGCAATTCCTCCTCCGGCCACTTTCATCATGGTGTCAGGCGGTGGTTTGGCATTGGGCCATGAGATCCGGCTCGGCGCACTAGTCTTCATCGCCGATGACTCCGCATGGCTCCAGGAAGCCCCACTCAACGTCGAGGCTCTACCCGCCGGGGGAACCGCGCACTTTCGTGCCGGCGCCGGTGGCGTACTCCTGCTGCAGCCATCGACTCGATACTCATCATCCCCCATCTCCGCCGGACGCCGCCGCAAACGATCCGGTCGTTCGCGGCTCCACCGATGGGTAAAACACGCGGTGGCCCGTCAAACGGCCACCCCTCAAGTCGCGGCCATTGAGCCCGACGGTTACCTTTATGGGCCGACTGACAGGGACGCTATGACCGCCGTTCCGACCCCGAGGCGTGAGGAACATGTCACCTGTTCGGCCCAGATGCCGGTCTCAATGACCTCTGGGTCGCGGCCATTGAGACCGGCATCTGGGCCGAACAGGTGACATGTCCCTGTCACGGATGATGGAGATTTCCAGTCGGTATGCCAACGGTGAGGAGGCCGATCGGCTCGGCAGCGGCAAGAAACCAGTCGGGCAGGATGAGCAGAATTCCAATCGGAATAACAAGCGCAAGGCCGACCCAGCCGCTCAGGCAGAGGCTGCGGTGGTTAATAAAGGAAAGGGCAAAGGGAAGCCAAAAGGCTCCTGGGCCCCAAGAAAGGAAAGGGTCAGGCTGGAGATGATATGCTCGACCAGTCGTGCCCCATTCACACGAAGAAAGATGAAGAGGGAAACTTGGTGTATCCCAAGAACACCACTCGGAAGTGTCGGCTCTTGATCCAGAGTTTCCAGAAAGATCAGTCGACTGAGAAAGGGAAAGAATTAGAAGAGTCCGAAGACAAGGACGGAGGATACCCCCGTATCAACTCCACTTTGGTGATTTTCGCGGACGTCGAAAGCAAAAGTTGACTGAAAATCATCAACAGAGAAGTAAACATGGTTTCCCCGGTGACCCCCACGTTCTTGAAATGGTCGAAGACCCCCATCACATTTGACCAGTCCGATCACCCAGCGCACATTGCCACCCCTGGGCGGCAGGTACTTGTGGTCGACCCAGTTATCGAAGGCACGCGCCTGACCCGAGTTCTGATGGATGGGGGCAGTGGCTTGAATATCTTGTATGCAGCAACCCTCCGGGATATGGGCATTCCGATGTCCAAGCTGAGAGAAAGTAACATGAGGTTCCACGGGGTAATCCCCGGGAAGAAAGCCGACTCACTTGGCCAGATCTCACTCGATGTAGTCTTTGGTGAGTCCAAGAACTACCGAATGGAGAAGCTGACGTTCGAAGTGGTGGACTTCAACAGTGCCTATCACGCCATCCTGGGTAGGCCCGCCTACGCCAGGTTCATGGCTCGACCATGTTAAGTCTACCTCAAGCTGAAGATGTCGAGACCCAACGACGTCATAACTGTCACTGGGAACCGGCAGAGCGCGGAAGAATGCTTCCAGAAAGGCTCGAAGATCGCCGACGAGCAAATGGCAGCAGTAGAGATGGAGGAGTACCAAAAGAGAGTGGATCCGAATGACCTGCTAAGGGCGAAGAAGCCGGCTTCCGAGTCAGCTTTCCAGTCGGCCGGAGACGCGAAACCCATGCACATCCACCCCACCGACCCCAACGCAGCGCCGACCCACATCTCCACCACACTCGACAGCAAATAGGAAGAAGCGCTCATCCAGTTCCTCCGTGAGAACTGGGACATCTTTGCATGGAAACTATCAGACATGCCGGGTGTGCCCAGGGGGCTGGCTGAGCACCATTTGCGAGTCGACCGTAAAGTGAAACCTGTGAAGGAACATCTCCGTCGATCCGCCGCGGAGAAGCGAAAGGCGATTGGCGAAGAAGTGGCTCGACTCCTAGCAGCAGAGTTTATCCGCGAGATATACCACTCCGAGTGGCTCGCCAACGTCGTGATGGTCCCCAAGAAGGACAAGTATCTCCGCATGTGCATCGATTTCAAGCACATCAATCGGTCCTGCCCGAAAGATCATTTTAATCTTCCCCGCGTCGATCAGATAGTCGACTCGACTGCGGGATGTGAACGTTTGTCCTTTCTGGACGCATATTCCGGGTACCATCAGATCCGTCTGTATGGACCCGACGAGATCAAGAAAGCTTTAATCACCCCCTTCTGGTGTTTTTGTTATGTCACCATGCCTTTCGGCCTCAAAAATGCCGGCGCTACCTTCATGCACATGATCCAGAAGTGCTTGATAAAGCAAATCAGTCGGAACGTCGAGGCATACATGGATGACATTGTGGTCAAGTCACGGAAAGGTTCCGACCTACTGACTGACCTCGCTGAGACATTCGCAAGCCTCAGGAGCTACGATATCAAGCTCAACCCATCAAAGTGTACATTTGGAGTTCCTGGCGGCAAGTTGCTCGGTTTTCTCGTTTCCGAACGGGGAATCGACGCCAACCCAGAGAAGGTCAGCACCATCCTCCGAATGAAACGCCCCGAGTGTATACACGATGTCCAGAAGCTTACTGGTTGCTTGGCCGCATTGAGTCGATTCATTTCTCGTCTTGGTGAGAAAGCACTGCCTCTCTACCGACTCATGAAGAAATCCGACAAGTTTGAGTGGAATCCCGAAGCCGAAGCAGCGTTTGAAGAACTCAAAGCCCTGCTGTCCACCCAGCCAGTGCTAGCTGCCCCAGTCAGCGGAGAGCCTCTTCTACTGTATATTGCTGCCACCGGACAAGTCGTCAGTACTGTACTCACGGTCGAGCGGGAAGAAGAGGGCAAGGCATACAAGGTCCAATGCCCGGTCTATTATATATCCCAAGTTTTGACTCCCTCCAAGCAAAGGTATCCACATTACCAAAAGCTTGTGTACGGGATTTACTTGACCGCAAAAAAGGTTGCCCATTACTTCTCGGACCATTCGATCTCAGTCGTCAGTGACGCCCCACTATCATAGATACTAAACAACCGAGATGCAACCGGTCGAGTGGCAAAATGGGCGATTGAACTTCTTCCGTTAGATATCAAGTTTGAAGCAAAGAAAGCCATCAAATCTCGGGCCATAGCGGATTTTGTGGCTGAGTGGATAGAACAAGAGCTGCCGACTCAAGTCCGGTCGGACCATTGGACTATGTTCTTCGATGGGTCCAAGATGTTGAACGGATCCGGCGCAGGCGTGGTCCTGGTCTTTCCCAGGGGCGACACGCTCAGCTACGTCCTTCAGATCCATTTCGATTCATCAAACAACGAGGCCGAATATGAAGCACTTTTGTATGGGTTGCGTATGGCCATCTCACTCGGCGTCCGTCGCCTGATGGTCTACGGCGATTCTGACCTGGTGGTGAACCAAGTGATGAAAGAATGGGATGTCAGGAGCCCGGCAATGACCAGTTATTGCAGTGCAGTGCGGAAGCTTGAAAAGAAGTTCGAAGGCTTAGAGCTCCATCATGTGCCCAGAGCAAAGAATCAGCTAGCCGATGACCTCGCAAAAATTGGGTCGACTCGGAGGTTTATACCCAAGAATGTGTTCCTGGAGCATCTGCACAACCCCTCTGTCAAAGAAGACCCCTTCACGGAAGAGCCCCCGCAGCCAGTCAGCGCAACGGATCCGACTGAGGTCGAAGTGCCTGCCGTGGTCGACTTGATCATGGAGGTCTTAGTGATTACGCCAGACTGGACTGTGCCATATATATCATATCTACTCAGGCAAGAACTCCCAGAAGACGAAGAAGAAGCGCGCCAGATCGTCCGCCGATCCAAGGCTTTCACAGTCATCCAAGGTCAGCTCTACAGAGAAAGCGTCACCAGAGTCGCCCAGCGCTGCGTCCATCCAGAGGAAGGTCGACTGATCTTGGATGAAATCCACTCGGGAACTTGCGGACACCACGCCTCCTCTCGGACTATCATGGCCAAAGCATACCGAGCCGGGTTTTACTGGCCCCGCGCCAACGAGATGGCCAAGGATATTGTGGACAAATGCGCAGGTTGCTAGTTCTACTCCAACATGTCACACAAGCCGGCGTCCGCCCTGAAGACCATTCCGCTAGTCTGGCCCTTCGCTGTTTTGGGCCTGGACATGGTCGGCCCCTTCAGGATAGGCAGAAGCGGATTCACCCACCTTCTGGTGGCAGTCGACAAGTTCACCAAGTGGATCGAGGCCAAGCCCATCAAGAACCTTGAGTCGAGCACCACCATCAGCCTCATCAGGGAACTAATATTCAGATATGGGGTCCCCCACAGCATCATCATAGACAATGGCTCCAACTTTGACTCGGACGAATTCAGAGCTTTCTGTGCTTCCCAAGGAACACGAATCGACTACGCCTCCGTGGCACATCCGCAGTCGAATGGATAGGCAGAAAGAGCAAATGGTTTGATTCTCCAAGGCCTAAAGCCACGGCTCATTCGTGACCTTAAGCATGCCGCCGGAGCTTGGGTAACTGAGCTGCCATCTGTCCTATGGGGTCTGAGGACTACTCCGAACTGGTCGACTGGCCGTACCCCTTTCTTCTTGCTCTATGGAGCCGAAGCTATGTTGCCGAGCGACTTATTACACAACGCCCCCAGATTGGAACTTTTCTCCGAAGCCGAGGCAAAGCAGGCTCGTCAGGATTCAGTCGACCTTTTGGAAGAGGAAAGAGAGATGGCCCTGATCCGGTCGACCATCTATCAACAGGACCTGCGTCGATTCCACGCTCGCAACGTAAGAAGCCAAGCATTCCAGGAAGGAGACCTGGTCCTTCGAGTGCATCAGAAACGCCCGCACAAGCTCGCACCGACCTGGGAAAGCCCGTTCATCATCACCAAGGTGCTGCACGACGGAGCATACCACCTCTACAATATAGCACAGAAGAAAGACGAACCTCATTCGTGGAATGCGGACCTGCTCCGCCGCTTTTACACTTGAGACACTCGATGGTCGAGTTGTAATAAAGATTTCCCAATTTGTTTCAAAGACAAGATAGCAATGATCCCTTGACGATTGGTGTCCTCTAAAAACATTGGTCTTCAAAATCCCCCAGTGGGTGCTTAGCTGCGGTCCTCCAAGCTACGCTACGAGTATAAAGCGGCTCGGTCCTCCGAGCTCCGCCACAAATACAACGTAGCTTGGAATCGCCTAAGTTATAAACATCCACTCCGAGTGAAGAGCAACCCTCTCAATCGGGGGCTTAGCTGCGACCCCGTGACTCGCCTAAGTTACAATCATTTACTCCGAGTGAAGAGCAACCCTCTCACTCGGGGGCTTAGCTGCGGTCTTCCGAGCTACGCTACAAGTATAAAGCGGCTCGGTCCTCCAAGCTCCGCCACAAATACAACGTAGCTTGGAATCATATAAGTTATAAACATCCACTCCGAGTGAAGAGCAACCCTCTCACTTGGGGGCTTAGCTGCGACCCCGTGACTCGCCTTAGTTACAATCATTTACTCCAAGTGAAGAGCGACCCTCTCACTCTAGGGCTTAGCTGCGGTCCTCCAAGCTACGCTACAAGTATAAAGCGGCTCGGTCCTCCGAGCTCCGCCACAAATACAACGTAGCTTGGAATCGCCTAAGTTATAAACATCCACTCCGAGTGAAGAGCGACCGTCTCACTCGGGGGCTTAGCTGCGAGCTCGTGACCCGCCTAAGATACAATCATTTACTCCGAGTGAAGAGCAACCCTCTCACTCGGGGGCTTAGCTTCGGTCCTCCGATCTACGCTACAAGTATAAAGTGGCTCGGTCCTCCGAGCTCCGCCAGAAATACAACATAGCTTGGAATCGTCTAAGTTATAAACATCCACTCCGAGTGAAGAGCAACCCTCTCACTCGGGGGCTTAGCTGCGACCCCGTGACTCGCCTAAGTTACAATCATCCACTTCGAGTGAAGAGCGACCCTC
>LR738709.1:333693316-333820118 GCA_902687465.1 Secale cereale
GCCTAAGTTACAATCATTTACTCCGAGGGAAGAGCGACCCTCTCACTCGGGGGCTTAGCTGCGGTCCTTCGAGCTACGCTACAAGTATAAAGCGGCTCGGTCCTCCGAGCTCCGCGACAAATACAACATAGCTTGGAATCGTCTAAGTTATAAACATCCACTCCAAGTGAAGAGCAACCCTCTCACTCGGGGGCTTAGCTGCGACCCCGTGACTCGCCTAAGTTACAATCATTTACTTCGAGTGAAGAGCAACCCTCTCACTCGGGGGCTTAGCTGCGGTCCTCTGAGCTACGCTTCAAGTATAAAGCGGCTCGGTCCTCCGAGCTCCACCACAAATACAACGTAGCTCGGAATCGTCTAAGTTATAAACATTTACTCCGAGTGAAGAGCAACCCTCTCACTCGGGGACTTAGCTGCAGACGTCGACTCAAAGATTCAAGCAATCAAAAGAAGAGCGGCAAACCGAAGGATCAAAATCAAATAAAAGCCCCGCAAGATTCGGGCAAGAGTACTTGGGCCACAGACCCACCAAAGTTTAACGATTACAAATCCACGCGGCATTCCGTGGCAAATGAGATTAATGCATCAAAGTCATGCCTCAGGAGGAGGCGGGCTTGCAGGCGCGACAAACTCATCCAGATCGATCCCGTCGGCGATATGAGTGGCGGCTTCTAGGAAAGTCTCCATAAACGACTGGAATTGGAGCTCCTTTGTGTTTGCGACCTTCAGCGCCGCAAGCTTCCTCTCCTTCACCTCCCTGCAGTGCACACGGACCAAGGACAGCGCCACGTCAGCTCCTCCCCGGGCTGCCTACTTCTTCCACTCCTGCACTTGGTCAGGGATCTCGTTGAGTCGAGTCATCAGCGACTCGAGGTCATTCTCCTGCACGATCCCCCTCTAGAGCGCAGTGTTGATTCGGGCCATCACTGCCTTCAGTCGTCCCAGATAATCCGTGGCCGCAGTGAGGCGGGACTCCAGCCTCAGTATATTCATGGACACCTCGTCCTTCATGATGGAGTTGGTTGGGTCCAAGCCGGGCTCAACCCGTCCAGTCTCCTCTTCAAAGTTACGACAGGACTCTGCACCAAAAACCACAAGTCGAGTCAACAGATAAGATATGGGTCGACCGATCCACCTTTAACCAAGCCGAAGGAGGCATACCTTCGAGCACGAGGTACCATTTCTTGGTGATGTCACCCAGATACGCCTCAAGATCAACCCTCTTCCGAAAGTGAGCCTCGTACTTGTCGTTCAGGACAACCTTGGACTTCTTCACCTGAGTCACTTCTTGATTGGCCGCGTCGAGCGAGCCTCTCAGTCTGATGATCTCCGCCTCGAGCGCACCCACGGAAACCAGCTTCTTCGCCGCCAGTTCCGCCTTCTCCTGAGTCGCCTGCTGCGCCGCTGCCAGGTCCAGATCCTTTTGCTCCAAGGCTGCCTTCAGTTGACCTACCAAAGCCGCCACTGGACAGATGAACATGAAGGAACACAAGGCACATCTATCGAAAAGTCAGTCGACAAAAGATCGGGCTCAGTTACCAGCCGCATCGTCCTGCGTCTTCTTCAGGTGGTCCCGAGCCAACTACAAGTCAAGATTAAGCTGGATTTGCTTCTTCTCAAGATCTGCAAACTTGGCCCCAAACTCGCAAGATTTCTGCATCAACACAACAAAGCAAGATTATAAGACTACAGTCGAGTCAAAATACTCAACCGCAGTCTCGGGGACTACACCCAGTGGGTGCACTGAGCGTGCCCCCACTGGTTTCACTCGGCCAAGATCAGTCCGGCGCGAGCTCAAAAAAAACAACAGCAAGGAGGAAAATTTCTATAGTAAGACCATGGCCGACCGCCAGCAGTCGACCACGGTCTTGGGGACTACACCCAGTGGGTGCACTGAGCGTGCCCCCATTGGTTTCACTCAGCCGAGATCAGTCCGGCGGGAGCTCAAAAAGAAGAAAAGAAAAGAAGAACACCCAGTGGGTGTGGTATCTCAATAAACAAAACAACAGATTCTCTCGAAACCAAAGACTACTTCAATGAAGACAACGTACCTGGACGTTGGCCCGAAGAGCAGAGCTGGCATCATAAGCCGCCATGCTGGCCTCATATGCCGCCTTCGTCCTCCCCATCATCACCTCCGCCTGGCGAACGGCTTCTTGAGCCGCCCCCACAGGATCCTCCGGGAGGCGGTAGGTAGAGAAGAGGACTGACGAAGCGGCGGGCGTCGGCTCGACCGCAGGCGCGGGCGCTGGATCTACGGCACGAACTGGCGCTGAGTCGACGGCTGGAGTTGGCGCTGGGTCAACAACTGGAGCGGGCGCTGGGTCGACGATCGGCGTAGGCGATGGGTCGACGGCACGCACGGTCGACACAGGGACGGCGAAGGAGACCGTGGCTCGGGCCGCATCCTCCTGTCGCTGGGCCTCTGAGCCAGAAGGCGTCTTCCGGCCCTTCTTCCCTGCGCGCCGGCGGTCCCCTCCCAACCGCTCCTCGTCTTCATCGTCATCCGGAAGCTCTATGACGAGGCGTGGCACTTCGAGTCAAGTAGAGAACTAAGTTCAGTCGACCGTCGCCCGCGAAAGAAAATAAGGATAAGACAAGTTTCATAGAGCCCACACCTGCGTGGGATGTCGCGGCGTCCGCGGTCTCCTCGTCGTCTTGACCCCGGTCGATGTCCATCGAGGTCGTGGAAGCGGCGGCTCTGAAAGGTTCACCCAGGAGATGAGTCAACAGAAGTTGCGGTCGACCTCCAAGGAGCAGAAAGAAACAAGACCAAGCGGCACTTACGTGGAGGCGATGGGTACATCCACCTTGATCTGGGGCAAGGCCTTCCGGGGCTTGGTGGTGGTGACCTTGGGCTGCTTGGGCATCTTCTTGGCGGGGTCAGGAGTGGCCGTTCGAGTGCGCTTGGGCGTCTGAGAGCCCGAGGGACCCACCTGAAGACGTGCGGCCCCTGGGTCGTACTTCTCCTTGGATCGACGCTCATCACGGGGAGGTGACTCGACCTCCTCCCCGCTGCTGGAGTCCTCGCTCTCTTCGGTCTCCTCCTCCGACTTCCACTCAGCGGCCTCGGCCGTGCCCTCCTCGCCCTCCTGGACCAAGTTCCCGTTGGGCAGCGAATACATCTCTGTGTAGATCTGCAAAGAAAGAAGTTTGACCAAATATCAGTCAGACCCATCAATAATGAATTGCAAGCCAGACGACAGAAACGTCACTCGGAAGCAGAAGACTAACCTTTTCAGGAAGATGGTCAGCATCGAACGGGATGACCCTCCCAGATCCCCTGGGATTGTCTTTATTCCTAGTGATGCACTTCAAGCACTGCACCACATACTCCGGGTCGGCCGCCTCCGGGTGGACTCGTGACGTATACAACCACATCGGGTGGTCCCGGGCTTGGAGCGGCTGGATCCTCCGCGTGAGGTACGCCTCGAACAAGTCCATCCCCGTGACCCCCTCGCGGACTAACTGGACGACCCGCTCGACCAACATGTCCACCTCGGCCCTCTCGGCCTTACCCAATATCATCGAAGGAGGCGGGCTGGCTCGACCTAGAGTGAATGGAGGAAGACCAGTCGACTGACCCGGAGTCGGACTATCCTTATAGTAAAACGAGGTTGACTGCCAGCCCCGAATCGACTCCGGAAAGATCATGGGGGGAAAAGCGCTCCTATTTCTAAGATGGATCCCGAGCCCGCCGCACGCCTGGAGGACGTGCGTCTTGCCGTCACTCGGGTTCACCCTCTTAACGGTTTGTGAGCGGCCGGTGAAGATGTGTTTGAACAGACCCCAGTGTGGTCGGCAACCGAGGAAGTTCTCGCACATAGAAACGAAGGCAAAGAGGAAGGCGATGGAGTTGGGCGTGAAGTAGTGCAACTGAGCACCAAAGAAGACCAAGAACGCGCGGAAGAAAGGGTGCGGGGGCATAGAAAAACCTCGGTCGACGTGAGTAGCGTGGAGGACGTACTCGCCCTCCCGCGGCTGGGGCTCGAGTTCTCCCCTCGGCGCCCGCCAGGAGTCGCGGGCGATCAACCCTTCCTCCTCCAGCTCCTCCAGATCCTCCGCCACAACGGTGGACCGGATCCAATCTCCCTGGATCCATCCAGCGGGGAGTCCGGACCTTGATGACGATCCGCTCCGTCCGGATCGCCTCCCCTTCCCTGACGCCGCCTTCTTCGAGCGCTCCATGGCCGCAGTCTTGTCCGTGACCATGGCTCGCATGCCGGCAATCACTGTGGAGAAAGGCGAGGAGAAGCAAGAGCGCGGCGAGGTAGCAGAGGTAGAAGGAGGAAGATTGGGCGCACAGTGCACCCCGCTACGGGCTCGGCGCACTCTTATAGCAGCCCGGTCGAGTGGCTGACCGGTGGCCCCAAGCAATCTTACCAAATCCCGTAACAGACGCTGGCGCCATACGTGGCGAAAAAGGAGGCGCGAGGATCGAGAAGTTCGAAGCGCACCTCTCCGATTGCTGAGGCGCGTCCCGTCCCGCGCGCTTCCCCAAAATTTCGAAAGCCCCGCCGAATCCGGCGGCCGAAGAGCAACCGATCCCGTCGAAAACGGCACGCGTTCGCGACGCCCGACGCCTAGCGCAAAGTTCAATCGATGCAAGAAGTCCAGTCGACACTGGAAGCAACTAACTCACTCAACGGCTTCAGAATCGATCAAGGCGACCAAGACACAACTGAGGGAGCCTGCCCAAGTCACAAGCTCCGAAACAATCTACCCCAGGGACGTCGAACCAGAACCAGAGCTTCCCTCAGCATCCCCTTGCTCAAGCCTCAATCCATTCGGGGGCTACTGACGAGGTTACAGACCTAGGGTATGGTCACAAGCCCGATCAAGGTACCCCACCCAAGGTCACTACCCTAGAAGATCAAAAGACAAGACCTATGACAGTGGAGGCAGTCAACTAAGATGGTCCAAGAAGACACTCCACTCGACTGACTCTCATACGCAAGACGACTCAACTCCACTCGACCGATCCAGGCACTCGACTTCAGAAGGTCAAACGCCACTAGGGACAGCAACGGTCCTGTATTTACTCGTTGTAGTAAACACCTTAATTATCCTTTACTGCGGGCGTTACCAGTAACGCCTGCCTTAATGTACATTGAACCCTTAGTAACGTGGAGCATGGATGGGGTCCTGGTGCACTATATAAGCCACCCCCTCCTCCAGTACAAGGGTTCGCACCTCTGTAACACACGCATACACATATCAGTCGACAAAGCCTCCGGGCACCGAGACGTAGGGCTATTACTTCCTCCGGGAAGGGCCCGAACTCGCTAACACCTTGTGTACAACCTCACCATAGCTAGAACCTTGCCTCTCCATTCGTACCCCCTACCCTTACTGTCAGACTTAGAACCACGACATTTATCCCTTAACTCTAGTGAGAATTCGTATCGTGACCACCCTCGTGCGATGGAACCTAGGTTAGTTACTTTGATCGCACCATCATTCTGTCCAGAGCCATGCTTGCAGGACGAGAGGATGCATCAAGAACTACCCGAGAAAAACCTGCTGGGACGCATCCACGCCAAGATGATTGCTAAGGGCTGGACCCTTACGACTATCGCGGTAATATGATACCGGCAGACATCCGAAGCATACATAGGGATCGATCTTACGAACGCAAACATACAGAGCTCAAAGCGATAAACACACATCCAGAATTCAACTAGAGATATCAGTTCCACGCAAATATGAGAGATAGAGTAACTAAATGCAAAATATATTTTATGATTCATTACAGGGCAGCAATGGCCCGTTAATTGGACTGGTGACCTGGTGGAGCAGTTCAGACTTGAAGAACCCTGTCGGCCCACGGCGTAGCCTTCTCCTTAGCGGCCACAATGTCAGCACCCGCTGGCGGCACCTTAAATCCATCATCGAGGTCGAGATCCGGATGGCGGCAGGCAAAATTGCTCAAGACCATGAAGAGGGCATCGCGGGCAAGCCTCCGAGACTCGGTCGCAAAGCGCCCTGCCCTCCCCTCTTCATGCACTTTGAGCTTCTCGATCAACTCATTGAAGAAGAGTCCCAACTTGGCGCTGGGGACCTCGTGCCTGCCTATCGACAAGAATGGGGCATCCATGCCCATCACCTTAGCCTGGGCACCAAGATGCTTGGCCAGGTCGATCAAGCTCTTGGTCCAGAGTTTGACCGTGTCAGCATGATTCTTCAGCCTATCCTCTCCATCTTGCAGAAGATGTTGGGCGGCTCCAGATCCTTGGACAGCAACTGCTGGCGGGACTCAAGTGATTCCATTGAACGCTACAGCATGCCGATCCTCGCCTTCAAGTCCGAGATGCTGACATTGGCAGTTTCAAGGCTCTAAGTCTTGAAGGAGAGCTGCGACTATACATCAGCCAAGAGGGTCTCGGTCTGCTGAGCTTTCTCTTTGAGCACCTCTGCCTCCTTGGTGCTGCCGGCGAGATCCGCACCCAACTTTGCTACCTGCTTATCAAGCTCATCCTTGGTGGTAGACGCAACAGCCTGATCATCAGTAAGTTTCTTCAGCTGAGCAACATAGCCATCGGCAAGAGAATCTAGTGCAGCTCCGTACCTATCCTCCAGTTCCTTGGTGTGCTGCTACACCAAGAGCTTCCAGGCTTTCATCCTTGGCGCGGAGAGTGGCCTCAAGTTTTTCCTCCCGGAGGGAGATCTCTCGCTCCCTGGCGTCCTGGGATTCCTTGTGGTCCGCCAGACGCACCTCGCGGGCCATGGCGTCTTCTCGTGTCATCTGGAGGATCTCCAGCTGCCTCATGATCACCTTGAGCTGTTTCTTGTTCCACCCGTGCAGCTTCAGGCATTTATCCTTCAGCTTCTGATCCACCTTTGCGGCAGATTTGTGCCGCTCTTTGAGTGCCTGCCACATCTGGTGGTGCCAGGCCTGCATCTCCTTCACACCCGCCGCCAGGGATTCCATGAAGGTTGAGTCCATGGAAACGGCGGAAGAGTCGTCGGCCTCTTCCACCCCGAGGTCGAGTGAGGCCAGGAGCTGCTGAAGCTCTTCATCAAGCTCAGCATCCGTTGTCAGGGACAAGCTGGGGGCTTTGGCTCCTGGTGACGATAGCACCATGGCTAGCATGCTCGAAGGGGATGGCATTGTCGCAGCAGCGACCCCCGTGGCGGAGAATGGGGCCATGGTCTCGAGTGGGATCTTCATCTCGACAACCACTCCCCCTACCGGGGTATCCTCTCAGGAGTGCACCATTACCGCCAAGAAACTTTGGGCATCCCCGCAGCGAGTTCCTGCCCCTCGGCAACAACAAGTCCTGCTGCCTCATCTATGTCAGCCCTTCCTATGTCCACCGCCAACTCCAGTGGGTCCGCCTCTTCAGCTTGGGAGGCTGCATATGGAAGGACCGATAAAAAGAGATAGAGAGAGAGAGAGAGAGAAGAAAAGAAAAGAAGGGAATAAGCAACATACCTGGAAGAGTCTGCCGGGCGGAAACCTCTGTTTCCCCGGCAGCAGTTGGTGCTGGGCCATGGAGCTTAGTCTCTGTAGTGGTAATCTCAAATGCCTTCCACGCGACCTCGTCCGTGGGTGGTTCCGGAGGGGCCTGTTCGGATTGAGCAGCGAGGGAAGTGTGTCCCTCAGGGGGAAGCTCGTCCTGAAATGCCTTGCCTCTCCCTCCACCATGGGGGATATGGAGGCCATCCCCATTACCCCCGACGGGAGGGACCAGGTCACCGCTCTTGAGCTCGGGCTTGGGCTGGGGGCTCAGCATAGGGTCGTGTACATCGGCCCTCACCAAGGTCGAGCTCTCCACGCCCTCCAATGACCCAAGGCGTCAGAGCCTTTTTTGGGGACGGTGGACAAGGGTCTATGTGTCCTCCTCCACTTCCCTGCCGGCAATAAGGACGAGAGGTCAGTCAGAAAAAATAAATCAGATACACAAGCTACTCAGAGAAAGGGGGGATCCTCCTTACTCTTCGGCAATGAGCATGGAGTTCAAATTGAACTCCAACGGAGGTGGAGACTCCCGTCTTCTATTTGAGGGCGGGGAAGCGGGACTTCCCGGCAGCATCTGTGCTTTCCATGGCGCCGGTGGCTCTGAATAAGACAAGCTCTGCGAGGAGCTCGAGCCAGGGTGGGAGCTGGACTCCACCTCTACATCTGCCGAACACTTGGCGGAGGGGTCCTTGGCCTGAGCAAGACGAGGAGATTGGCGACACGGCGCCTGAAAGCACAAGTGCTCCCTGGGTAATGTTTTCATCTAGTATATTTCAGACAGGTTCAACAAATGGAGTGGCATGGACTAGAGGATGTGAACCCCTTCAAGATGATAAGGACAAAGCATTGGCTCAAGCTCAAAGCTCAAGACTCTACATTTTCTATTTTAGTGATCCAAGATCACATTGAGTCCATAGGAAAGCCAATACTATTAAAAGGGGATGAGGTGTTGCTTAATGGCTTGCTTGCTCAAAGTGCTTAGTGATATGCTCCCAAACCCTCAATCACTTTCTCACATCCACATATGTTCCAAACCAAAAGTCAAACTCGGCCCCACCCAAACTTTCTATCCGGCGTGACCGAGCTCAGTTGTCATAGCCAGTGACACAAACCCTAATTCGGTCTCACCGATGGGATCTCGGTCTCACCGAGATGGGCTTGCAAACTCTCTGTTGCATGTTGCAATATTTTCGGTCCCACCGAGAGATGAAATCGGTCTCACCGAGTTTGCTTGGCCAACTCTCTGTTTCGCTTACTACCCAAATCGGTCCCACTGAGTTTGTGTAATCGGTCAAACCGAGATGAGGCTTTACCCTAACCCTAGCACATCGGTCCTAACGAGTTGACCATATCGGTCCCACCGAAATGCCTAATGGTCACATTATGAACTAAATCAGTCTAACCGAGTTCTCTCATTCGGTCCCATCGAGTTTGGCAAATTGTGTGTAACAGTTAGATTTTTTTTGGGGGCTATATATACCCCTCCATCCACTATTCATTTGTGGAGAAAGCCATCAGAATATGCCTACACTTCCAACATACATTTTCTGAGAGAGAACCACCTACACTTGTGTTGAGGTCAAGATATTCCATTCCAACCACATCAATATTTATCTCTAGCCTTCTCCAAGTTGCTTTCCACTCAAATCATCTTTCCACCAAATCCAATCCTATGGAAGAGAGTTGAGTGTTGGGGAGACTATCATTTGAAGCACAAGAGCAAGGAGTTCATCATCAACACACCGTCTATTACCTTTTGGAGAGTGGTGTCTCCTAGATTGGTTATGTGTCATTTGGGAGCCACCATCAATATTGTGGAGTTCAACCAAGGATTTTATACAGGAAAGGATATCGCCTACTTCATGAAGATCTACCCTAGTGAGGCAAGTCCTTCATGGGCGATGGTCATGGTGGGATAGACAAGGTTGCTTCTTCGTGGACCCTTCGTGTGTGGAGCCCTCCGTGGACTCGCGCACCCGTTACCCTTCGTGGGTTGAAGTCTCCATCAACGTGGATGTACGATAGCACCACCTATCGGAACCACGGATAAAAAATCTCCGTGTCTGCATTGCATTTGCACACTCCAATCCCATCCCTTTACATTCTTGCAAAATTGCATGCTTTACTTTCCACTGCTCATATACTCTTGTCATGCTTGCTTGATATGTATTGTGAATGTTTAAACATGTGCTAAAACTCCACCTCAACTTGATGAAATTAAAAACTGCCACTTTTCTTGCTAAGAGTCTATTCACCCCCCCCCTCTAGACGCCTCTTCTCGATCCTTTCAATTGGTATCAGAGCATTGGTCTCCATTACTTTGGTTTAATCACCATTGGAGGAAGATGGATGAGTCTACGTTGGGGAGTCTTAGACATAGCGTGCCTATACTTGATGGAGAGTACTTCCACGAGTGAAAAAATAAGATGCTTGAGATTGTCAATGAATATCATTTGAATAAGTACATCACTACTCCTTGTGCTCGCCTTGGTTATCCTTTGCATCCCACACCCGATGAAGATCTTGACATGATTCACAATCTTAGAAGTATCAATCTTATTGTTAGGGGATTGCCCAAAAATTTGATTGCTAGCTTACCTGATCTAGATTGTGCTTACACCATATGGAGATTACTATAGGAACGATTCCCAAATTATTCCTTCAAACATCTGGATGAGATTCTCCATAAGTCTATTGCCTTGAATAGGATGAGTACTAGTGATCCTAAGTTTGATGATGGCCTCTTTGAGCTTCGTGATCTCATGCGTGCCAAAGGAGATGTTGGACTTATTAGCAATATCATTTTCGAAGTCATTAGAATTCATAGAGATGAACATTGTTACGGTCATACTTCTAATGCATCACTCTCTCTAGGAATTGATCCATCACATGACGGTGTGGAACATGGATACTATGATGAGGACGATGATAGTGACTATGATCTTGATGATGCGATGAGACACTTTGGTCTTATGGCTAATCTTCGTGGCTACATGGTTGGAGGAAAGGAATTGGTCCTTGATAGTGGATGTACCGATCATATGACCGGAGACAAGGATATGTTTCGTGAGCTTGCTGAAAACGACGACCCTCAAAAGTACGTCACTTTTGGTGATAACTCAAAGGTTAAGGTGGTTGGCCTCGGTAAGGTGGCCATCTCACATGATAGCTCCATACAAAATGTCATGCTTGTTGAATCTCTTGGCTACAATTTACTTTCCGTATCTAGACTTGCTGACTTCGGCTTCAATGTCCTATTTACTAAAATAGATTGCCAAGTGGTTTGTAGAGATAATCATAAAATGGTCTTTACCGGTATTCGTAGAGGTGATCTTTACATTGTTGATTTCACTAAAAAGGGTCAACCTAGAACTTGCTTAATTGCTAAATCTTCAAAAGGCTGGTTGTGGCATAGAAGGTTAGGTCATGTGGGCATGCGAAATCTTGATAAGCTTATTAAAGGTGATCATATCCTTGAGTAAAAGATGTTATATTTGATAAGGATAGACTTTGTAGTGCTTGTCAAGCAGGAATACAAGTTGGAGGAAGCCACCCCGTGAAGAACATTATGACCACGAGAAGACCGCTCGAGCTACTTCACATGGATCTCTTTGGTCCCAATGCCTACAAGAGTCTCCGTGGTAACTCATTTGGCATGGTCATAGTTGATCATTTTTTAAGATATATGTGGGTGTTCTTTCTTGATGATAAATCGCAGGTCCAAAAGATCTTCAAGAACTTCGCTAGGAAGGCCCAAAATCAATTTGAAGTGAAGATCAAAAAGGTTCGCAGTGACAACAGAATGGAGTTCAAGAACGCAAATGTGGATACCTTTCTTGACGAAGAAGGGATTTCACACGAGTTCTCGGCTACGTACACACCTCAACAAAATGGAGTTGTTGAGAGGAAAAACCGGACTCTTATCGAGATGGCAAGAACGATGCTTGACGAGTACAAGACTCCAAAACACTTTTGGGCGGAAGCTGTTGAGACAGCTTGTCATGCAACCAATCGCTTGTATCTTCACAAGCTTCTCGGCAAGAAGGCATACGAGCTTCTCACCAGTAACAAACCCCAAGTTGGATACTTTCGAGTATTCGGCTCAAAGTGATACATTCTTGATAAGCATCGTCGTTCTAAATTTGCTCCTAAATCTCATGAAGGTTTCCTACTTGGTTATGGCTCAAACTCTCACACATACCGTGTCTACGACAATTTCACCCGAAAGGTTGAAGAGACGGTAGATCTGAAGTTTAATGAATCTAACGGCTCGCAAGTAGAGCAATTGCCAATTGATGTAGGAGATAAAGATCCTTCGGAAGCAAGTCAAGACTTGTCTATTGGCAAGATCCGTCCAACGGAGGTGAAAGAGAGTACTTCGTCCGTCCATGTGGAAGCTTCTACCTCACGACAAGGTGAACCAAGACTTGATACGGGAGCATACACAAGTGGGACACACCAAGTTGAAGAAAACGAGGAAGTACACCAAGATGAACATCATCAACCTCCTTCTCCACCATGACAAGGGAACGACACCATCAACAATGAAGAAGGCCAAGAATAAGAACAAGAGTATGAAGAAGATGTTCCACCTCGATCGAAACAAAAGCTCTCACGAGTTCGAGCAAGAGTCACGAGAGAAAATCCCGTGGAATAAATCTACAATGATATCCAAACCGGGAGAATCACTCGCTCTAAAAATCGTTTGGCTAACTTTTGCGAACATTATTCATTCATCTCTAGCATTGAACCTATGAAGGTTGAAGAAGCATTGGAAGATCCAAATTGGATAAATGCCATGCACGAAGAGCTACACAACTTTGAGAGAAATCAAGTGTGGACATTGGTCGAGAAGCCCGACAACAACCACAACATCATTGGTACCAAATGGGTGTTTCGCAACAAGAAAGACGAAGATGGTCACGTCATCCGCGACAAAGCACGTCTCGTTGCCCAAGGCTACACTCAAGTCGAACGTATGGACTACGGTGAGACATATGCCCCTGTTGCTAGACTTGAGTCCATTCGCATCTTACTTGCTTATGCTAATCACCATGATATCACCTTGTACCAAATGGACAATAGAAGTGCTTTTCTAAATGGTGAAATTGAGGAGGAAGTTTATGTTAAACAACCTCCCGGCTTTGTCAATCCTAAGAAACCCGATCATGTTTACAAACTTCAGAAAGCTCTTTATCGTCTTGAACAAGCGCCTAGAGCGTGGTATAAATGCTTGACCAAGTTCCTTATTGAAAAAGGCTTTGAGATTGAAAACATAGATTGTACTCTTTTTACTAAAAGGGTTAATGGTGAATTATTTGTGTGCCAAATTTATGTTGATGATATAATATTTGGTTCGACTAATCCTCATTTTAGTGAGAAGTTTCGAAAGATTATGTCGAAAAAGTTTGAGATGTCTATGATGAGTGAACTCAAATTCTTTCTTGGTTTGAAAATCAAGCAAACTAAGGAAGGTACCTTTGTCTTTTAAACAAAGTACACCAATACTTATTCAAGAAGTTCAATATGCAATAATGCAAAGGTATGAATACACCCATGCCTACTAGTGGACATCTTGATTTGGCTAAGGATGGTGAACCAGTTGATCAAAACGTTTACCACTCTATGATTGGTTTCTTACTGTATCTATGTGCATCCCGTCCCGATATCATGCTAAGTGTGTGCATGTGTGCATGATATCAAGCGGCCCATAAAGAATGTCATCTTAAGGCTATGAAAAGTATAGTGAGACACTTAATACATACACCAAATTTTGGCATTTGGTATCCTAAGAGGTCCTCCTTTGATCTTGTTGGCTACTCCAATTCGGACTATGCCGGAGACAAGGTTGATAGAAAATCCACTTCGGGTACATGTCAATTTCTTGGTAGATCTCTTGTGTCTTGGTCCTCCAAGAAACAAAACCCGGTATCCTTATCCACCGCCGAAGTGGAATACATTGTCGCTAGATCATGTTGTGCTCAATTACTTTGGATGACCCAAACTCTTAAAGATTATGGGATATATGTGAAACATGTTACATTGCTTTGTGAAAATGAAAGTGTTATTAAGATTTCTCACAAT
The DNA here is from genome assembly GCA_902687465.1 of Secale cereale. NCBI lineage: Eukaryota > Viridiplantae > Streptophyta > Magnoliopsida > Poales > Poaceae > Secale > Secale cereale. The sequence goes on from LR738709.1 coordinate 333,706,863, forward strand.
CCCGTCCAACATTCTCGAACTAAGCATATTGAAGTGCGCCATCATTTTATTCGAGATCATGTTGCTAAAGGGGACATTAATCTTAAGCATGTTCGAACCGATAAGCAATTGGCGGATATATTCACCAAACCGCTTGATGAGAAAGTCTTTTGCCGATTGAGAGGTGAATTGAACAAGCGGTGCTCCCAATTCTTGACGAGCTACATCAACCTTGAGCAACTCACACAAGTTCAACTACATGATCAAGATCAACACCACCACCCAAGGTATGTTATTCCATCTTAGAGAAGCTTTACTGTGACACCCCGAGACCGGTGCACCAGGTGTTAGCCAGTTATTCGTCGTCGTTGCCTTGTCATCTGCTTGCGTGTTGCATTTTGCCTTCTCGTCATGGGTGTTGCATCATCATGTTTTCAAAACTTGCATCCGGCCGAACCCGCTCGTCCTTTCCATTATCCGTTCTGAGCCCAGACACACTTGCACGTGCCCGCGGCACCTCCGAATATTTATTTTGTGAGTGGCCGGAAAATGTTCTCGGAATGGGTTGAAACTTGGCGTGTGGTCTTATTATAGCATAGGTAGACCGCCTGTCCATTTTCGTCGCATTCGGAGTCCGTTTGATAGCCCAACGGTTAACCGTGTTAACCGTCGGAAGCCTTGTCTCTTTTGGCCCAGCCTCCCTTCTCAACAGCCCCCAAGCCCATTCTAACCCTCTCCATGCTCTCGGTCGTCGGATCAGGATCGCGTGGCCGAAAACCGCTCCTCATTTGGACACTCCTAGCTCCCTCTACCTATATATATGTGCCTCTCCTTCCAAATCGCGGATGAAACCCTAAAAATCCTCCCTCTCGCCCGCCGGACATGTCCATCTCGCCGCCGGACACGTCCAGCGCCCCTCCACATCACCTCGGCCAATCAGGTCTCGCCACGTCAGCACCGCCGCCGCTCCCCTCCACTCATGCGCCGCCACGTCACCGCCGCCAGCGCCCACTTCGCCATCGGCCCGCAAAGCCCATCCCGGGCCCCTGCGGGCCCGATCGACGCCGCCACCAGCCCGCAGGCTGCCGCCGCCCCGCTTCCTCCGTGCGCCCGTCGCCTCGCTCTCCGCGGTTGCTCCAGCCCCGCCGCCTCGGCAGCGCCTCGTTGCCGGCCCGCCTCGCCGGAGCAGGCGCCCGCTCGCTTGCCGGAGCACCTCCGCGCCCCGTCCTTCGCCAGGCATCGCCGCCGCCCCAGATTCGGCTCCCTCCGCCACCGGCTGCCCGGATCCGGCGATCCCCTGCGCCGCCGGCCTCCTCCCGGACGCCCGTCGCCGGAGCTCCGACGCGCCGCCGCCATTTCTCCTGCCTCGCTCGACCACGAGGAGCACGACGCCCCGGTCCGTTCCAGCCACCTGGCCTCGTGGGCTCGCCTCGCCTCGTGGGCCAGGACAGCTCCGGTCCGCCTCCCGGCCCACCTCCTGCCTCTCCGCTTGGGCCTGCAGCCTGAGGCCCAGCGCCCCGCGAGGCCGATCCACCTCCCAACTGCCCCCGGCCTGCTTCATCTACTGGGCCGAGCCCATGTGGTGAGCCCACCTATTCCCCGCCCTGGGTGTCTCATATCTATACTGCGCTCACTTTTTTGTTGTCAAAAAAATGGCTAAGTCCTTTTTTTGTCATAATATGTTGCCTACTTTGCATGGCTGTAACTTTTTGAGTGGTGATCCAAATTGAGTGAATAATATATCAAAATGATCGTGGTGATATGCTCTTCACTTTGTTCCATTGTGACATGCTTGTTTGAGTTCATCTAGATGCCCTAATCTCTGTTGCAAGAGTGCTACTTGTTTAAAACTGCTGTTAACTATAATTTTGTTGCACGCTTGTGAGGGTGATAACTTTGTGCATGTTTATCCAAATGGAGCATATGATATGTCAAAATGTTCATTGTGAAGTGCTCTACATGATGGTTGCTGTAGCATTCATGTTAGGTGCCATATTGCCATGTTATCTCTGTTGAAAAAGTGCATTTGGCTGTTAAGTGCTGAAACTTGTTATGAGATGCTGTTTTCACTTGCTCATTGATATTGGTGTGATTGTCTTCATGCCACATATCTATATGTTTTAGAAGCACAATCATATGGTCTTTGCTGTGGTGCAATCCTGTTTCCAGGATATGCCTTGAGGTGACTTAAACAAGCTTGTAAACTTGCCATGTCGTTATTGTTGTTTTATACTTAGTGAAAAAACTGCTAAGTCTGGAATCTGTTTAACCTGACACTATGTTTGCTTGATGCCCCACTCAAATCCATGCTTGCTTTGGAGTGGCTTATGATCATTCCTTGTTGTCCATGTTATGGTCTATCCATTCATGCCCTTACTTGCATATATGGCCTGTTGTAGCTTATTTATTTCTTGCTCTCAAGTTGCTATAAATTTTACCTGTCAGACTTTTATCAGCATGATCAATTTGGTGAAGCTTGTTGATATTGATCCATGCCTCCTATGGAGTTGCTCCAATGGAGTTATTTGATGTATGTGATGTCTACTACATGTCCATGATCTTTATATGCCCAGTAGAGTTGATATGCTTGCTGTTTTGTGCCTCCAAAGGCAGCATCATGATGATGTTTTTGCCTTCCCAGATTTTGACGAAGTCTGGATAAATTTATTGCAACTTGCCTTGCTTGTTTAAATGTGTTCCAGCAAGCTTTTGGGTGTGTTCTAAGTTCATGCTTCTTAAGTAACATGTCTACTTCACATCCATGCTTCTTGTTATCATGTTTGGGTGTTTTAGCATATATTTACCTTGCTCCAAAGTTGCTATGTGGCTGTTAACTTCGGCTTTGCATTGTAACTTGTTTTGCTCGTATCTTTTAGCCCGTTGCTCCGTTTTGAGCGTGTCTTATATGAAACTTGTGTGATTTTGCATGTAGAAGAATAATATCATGTTGTTTACATGTTTGGGGTGTGTTTGCTTGATGTTTGGGTGCATCTTGCACCGTTAACATGCTTGTCTTGTTTTGCTCATATCTTCTAGGCCGTAGCTCCGAATGAAACAAACTTCATATGTAACTTGACTAGAATTTCGTGTAGATCATCATGGTGCATGTTAAATTGCTTTTTAACAACCTTAAATTAAGGTTTGTTCAGATCTGGACTATTTCAAATTATGCATATGAGGACTTACCGGATTTATTATGTGTTGATTCTGGCTTCATTTAAACTTGTTGGTTTGGGTTGTTCTTGTGCTTCATCCCTTGCCATGTTTTGCATCATATAGACTTGTCTTGCGTCATACTTGGTTGAGCATCATGTCTTGTTCTTGTGTTGTGTGTTTACCGTGTTGTGTACTTTCTTCTCGCTAGTTCTTTCCCGTTGCGATCGTGAAGATTCGTTCGTCTTCGCTTGGTTCGTCTTTGTGGCTTCGTCTTCATCTTCTTCATGGACCCGTTCTTCTTCCTTGCGGGATCTCAGGCAAGATGACCATCACCTTGGATACCTTTTCTATCATTCCCATGCTTAGTTGTCTCGATGCTATCGTTATATGTCGCGCTACCCATCATTATTGTCAGCCCCTCTCCTTCTTGCCATGAAACCTCTAACCTTTGACACCTCTCCCAGCAAACCGTTGTTTGGCTATGTTACCCGCTTGCTCAGCCCCTCTTATAGCGTTGTTAGTTGCAGGTGAAGGTGAAGATCGTTCCATGTTGGAACTTGTTGTTGGAATATCACAATATATCTTATATATATTAACACACCTATATACTGGGCATGGGTGGAAGGCTTGGCCTTTTGCTCGGTGTTTTGTTCCACTCATGCCACCTTAGGAGCCGATAAACCGGCATTATGTTCCTTGATTTTGCGTTCCTTACACAGTTATGGGGACCCCTTGATAGTTCGTCTTTGAATAAAACTCCTCCAGCAAGGCCCAACATTGGTTTTAACTTGCCTCATAATAACAACTTAATTAATTAATTAAATTTGCATAGGGGGTCGCGCCCTTGGGGATTCTTTTCTACATAGCAGGGGGGCCAGTGCTGATGGTGTTGGTCCCAAACGGGGGTCCTGCAGGGCCATCTTGGGGAAACCCGAGGGCTGCTTTTACCTGTAGCATCGCCCATCCGGTCATGGCATGAGACGAGATACGCGCGGCTACTATCAGGGTATCGACACACCGGGAGGTCTTGCTGGACTTATTTTACCATTATCGAAATGTCTTGTGCACCGGGAATTCCGAGTCTGATCGGGCCTTCCCTAAGATAAGGGGTAATATTATTATTACTTCTGCTGATCGTGTGAGCTTGTGATGGGCTAAGTTGGGACACCCTTGCAGGGTTATGATCTTTCGGAAGTCGTGCCCGCGGTTATGTGGCAGACTGGAATTTGTTAATGTCCGGTTGTAGAAAACTTGACAGAGGATCCGAAGTAAAACACACAACTGTGTGAGTAACCGTGACTGTCTCTTTTCACTTTGAGAAGAGAACACGGTGGGGTTATGTTTGACTCGTAGGTAGTTCAGGATCTTTAGCAATTACTACTAGTTTGCGACCGTTTGCGTAGATGCTCATCTTATTCTTGTACTCGTAAGTTAGCCACCATATATTGCTTAGCCGCTGCTGCAACCTCACCACTTTACCTCTCCTTACGCATTAAGCCTTGCTAGTCTTGTTACCCATGGTTATGGGATTGCTGAGTCCTCGTGGCTCACAGATACTACAACAACAGTTGCAGGTGCAGGTTTCCGATGACTTGACGTGAGAGCGATGTCTTTGTGTTGGAGTTCTTTCTTTCTTCTTCTTCTTCTTCAGTCTTGGGTTAGGTTCCTGGTCGGCAGCCTGGGATAGCAGATGGATGTCGTTGTGCTTTTCATGTTTGCATCCGTAGTCGTATGCCTTGTATTGATGATATTGTATTCATGTGACTTGTATGAATTGTTGTATCCCCCATGTATGTATGTCATGGTACGATGTAATGATATCCATCTTGCTAAGCGCCTGAGATGCGGTTGTGCCCCAATCACGTAAGCGTCACGTGATCGGGATAGAATCGCATCTTGGGCCTGACATTTACCCCAAGACATGGGTCAAAGCAACTCAACAAGATAAGAATGCATCATATGCTCAAATGAAAAATGGTAACCCCATTTTGAGCTTAAACGATGAGTATGACTTATGATCAAGTGTTCTCACTTGACTCTTTAGTCAATATGCTCTAACATAGGTGACTTTGTCATCGCCCAATTCTAGATGAAGTTCTCTAGTGTTTCTCTAAGTTCGTGCATTTGTTCCTTGGATTTTGTTCCTCTTCTTTTAAGCAAAAAAAACTTCATCAAGATTTTCTTTTCTCTGTTTTGTTCTGCATTTTCTGCATCCAATTCATTGCAAATCCTTCTGTTAATTCCTTGCAAATCTTTGTGAGATCTTATTTGCCTAGTGAGCTGAGGTGACTATTGCTCTTTTTCTGTGTTGAACTCGGTCCCACCGGTTTGTCACTTTCGGTCCAACCGAACCCGTTCGGTGCAACCGAAGAACACAAATCGGTGTCACCGATTTCACTGCAGAAAAGACAATTTGCCACTAGTTCCTGCACTTTCGTTCCAGCTCCACTCAATCATTTTTGTCCTCTACCAGCATCACATTTTATATGCTGCTCTGCTCTATGACTCAAGGACCAAACCTATTTTGACTCACACTCGAGAAGATCCCTTCTTGGAAATTGATGTCAAAGGGGGGGGACAGAGTCCACATCAAAGCTTAATGAGAGAATGCTTCAAACAGGGGGAGAGAGGAATCACATGCCCAGATGCTTGGTGTTCAAGAGGAGAGAAGTCACATGTATTTAAGAGGGGAAAGACATGTCTATGTTATGTCTCTACGATCTGATCTATTTTTGTTCTGCTCTGATTCTGTTTCCCTACTCTCTTCCATTATCCAATATAAGATTAAAGGGGAGAAAGACTGATAGGGAAGGAAGTCTTTGAATTCATTGCATATCTTTTACCTTTGGAAACACGTCTGTATTCAAGAGTACCTAGTACTTACTCTCTACATGTTATCCCAATCTTGGTACGCTTGTGGCTCTTTTGTTGCTCTGTCTAGTAGATGTACATGTGTTATCTAACCATGTTTACTCAGGTTCATCCCTTCATAAGCCAGCTCAAGATCACAAGGTAAGTATATGCATCACACTCATGTGCATGAAGATTTCTTGGTAATGTACATATTGTTTGCAAGAAGGAATCATGAACATGAGAATACATTTCATATATTCACATCATTTGCTCTGATGCATATAGTGAAGATACATGTAACTCATTGCTTGCTCTGGCATGTCTATGCTTTCACATGCTCTTATATTCAATATTTACATGATTGCATACATGTAGGGGGAGCCTATGCATTTTGCATGTCCTTCCAAAGCTTTACTTGTTATTCTTCATATCTTTATCTAAAGCTTTGATGTATGTTGTCATTAATTACCAAAAGGGGGGAGATGGAAATCATAAGTGCTCCCTGGGTGATTTTGGTAATTAATGTCAACATATCTCTTGTTGGACTACTGTTTTCATCTAGTATATTTCAGACAGGTTCAACAAATGGAGTGGCATGGACTAGAGGATGTGGAACCCCTTCAAGATGATAAGGACAAAGCATTGGCTCAAGCTCAAAGCTCAGGACTCTACATTTTCTATTTTAGTGATCCAAGATCACATTGAGTCCATAGGAAAGCCAATACTATTAAAACGGGATGAGGTGTTGCTTAATGGCTTGCTTGCTCAAAGTGCTTAGTGATATGCTCCAAAACCCTCAATCACTTTCTCCCATCCACATATGTTCCAAACCATATGTCAAACTCGGCCCCACCAAAACTTTCTGTCCGGCGCCACCGAGTTCAGTTGACATAGCCACTACCACAAACCCTAATCAATTTGGTCTCACCAATGGGATCTCGGTCTCACCGAGATGGGCTTGCAAACTCTCTGTTGCCAGTTGCAATATTTTCGGTCCCACCGAGATATGAAATCGGTCTCACCGAGTTTGCTTGGCCAACTCTCTGTTTTGCTTATTACCCAAATCGTTCCCACCGAGTTTGTGTAATCGGTCAAACTGAGATGAGGCTTTTCCCTAACCCTAGCACATTGGTCCTACCGAGTTGACCATATCGGTCCCACCGAAATGCCTAACGGTCACAATATGAACTAAATTGGTCTGACCGAGTTTTCTGATTCGGTCCCACCGAGTTTGGTAAATTGTGTGTAACGGTTAGATTTTATGTGGAACCTATATATACCCCTCCACGCACTCTTCATTCGTGGAGAAGCAATCAGAACATGCCTACACTTCCAACATACATTTTCTGAGAGAGAACCACCTACACTTGTGTTGAGGTCAAGATATTCGATTCCAACCACATAAATCTTGATCTCTAGCCTTCTCCAAGTTGCTTTCCACTCAAATCATATTTCTACCAAATCCAATCCTACGAAAGAGAGTTGAGTGTTGGGGAGACTATCATTTGAAGCACAAGAGCAAGGAGTTCATCATCAACACACCGTCTATTACCTTTTGGAGAGTGGTGTCTCCTAGATTGGTTAGGTGTCACTTGGGAGCCTCTATCAAGATTGTGGAGTTGAACCAAGGAGTTTGTACGTGCAAGGAGATTGTCTACTTCGTGAAGATCTACCCTAGTGAGGCAAGTCCTTCGTGGGCGATGGCCATGGTGGGATAAACAAGGTTGCTTCTTCGTCGACCCTTCTGTAACGCCCCGGACACACCCGCCGGTGGTCGTTACTCCTGGCAGGATCTAGACTGGCCTCACATATCAATACTAGTCTTTTCTGCGCACTTTGTCCTCACTCGTGCGCACCTGAGAGCAACTTCCTGGTCGGTCACCCATCCTGAAACTACTCCAAGCTGAGCACGCTTAACTTTGGAGTTCTATCCGAATGGGCTCCCGGAAAAGAAGGAATTCCTTATTGATATGACTAGTCAATCATCCCTAATAAGCCAGGCTATCACATACACCCACACTCAGAGGAACCGACGTCCTCGTCGGGACATAGGAACGTTCCCTCTTGGCACAACCGTCTATGCATCCAGTCCGATACATGTGCCATGCCGTGTGCCACGGCGGGTCACAACCGTCATGAATAACATGACCGAGAAGCTGTCCGCAAACATCCGTGTAACCGCGAGGGTCGGCTCTGATACCAACTTGTAATGCCCCAGACACACCCGCGGGTGGTCGTTACTCCTGGCAGGATCTAGACTGGCCTCACATATCAATACTAGTCTTTTCTGCGCACTTTGTCTACATTGCATACCTGAGAGCAACTTCCCGGTCGGTCACCCATCCTGAAACTACTCCAAGGTGAGCACGCTTAACTTTGGAGTTCTATCCGAACGGGCTCCCAGAAAAGAAGGAATTCCTTATTGATATGAGTAGTCTATCATCCCTAATAAGCAAGGCTATCACACCTTCATGGGTGGAGCCCTCCGTGGACTCACGCGACCGTTACCCTTTGTGGTTTGAAGTCTCCATCAACGTGGATGTATGATAGCACCACCTATCGGAACCACGGATAAAAAATCTCCATGTCTACATTGCATTTGCACACTCCAATCCCATCCTTTTACATTCTTGCAAAATTGCATGCTTTACTTTCCGCTGCTCATATACTCTTGTCATGCTTGTTTGATATGTATTGTGAATGTTTAAACATGTGCTAAAACTCCACCACAACTTGAAGAAATTCGAAGATGTTCATGATCGCCTCAAAGAATTCGGAGAAAGGAGGACACAGGCTGCATATGAAGTAAGCGCAGAAGAAATAATAAGAGTTTTGCGGATTATCCTGCCCCGCATAAACTACGGGTGCTCCATGCCCCTTGTCGACAGATGTCGCCTACAGATATCCATACCTCGCTTGGAGGACGGGGCCACTCGGATTCGATGGAACGAAGACGATGTCTTCGCTCTGCTTCTTGTTCAGCTCTGCCGCCCTCTTTCTTCCCTTCGTAGTGGCCTTCGTCGCCATTGCATTCTGCTTCTTCTTCTCCGCGGGTTTTTTCCTCATTCCGGCAGCGGCGGCATGGAAGGGAAAGGGATTCGATGAGGGGAACAGTGGCAGAAGGGAGGGCGAAAGAAGGAGTTGTTGGTTGGCTTGCGGAAGAAGGAGATGGGGGAGCGGTCAGGAGGCAGATGGGTCGTGTCGTTTGTCTTTTACTTCTCTTAAGGAGGGAGAAAGCGGAACAGAGGTGCGACGCTTCAGAAAGTTGTCGTTTTTACTGTAACTGCAGCAGCCCCACGATCCCACGATGCGCAGTAATTGCTCAAGATGGACGTTGGAGTAATGAGTCATCATGATGAAACCAGCACCCTCAGCTCTCTCCTACCACGTGTCCGCGCACTGTTTGGGGCCTAACCCAACGTGCCCAGCGACACGTGTGGCTCGGGCCCATGGGCTTATGTCGGGGGAAATATAGAGGTGTATGTCTTTTTGTCACACCCTGATTTTCATGCCACATTGCTTAAGCTGATAATCATGCTAAAATATGGTTTAACAAAAACTTTTGAGTGTTTTTGATCTTGCTTGATTGGTTTTATGTTTGCTGTTTGCTAGTGCTCTAAAAATCAAATAAATCCTCCAACTCTTCTACTTCATCTCCTTGATCCAAAACCTTTTCCCAATGATCATGCCATGTGTATAGACCAGTATAGTATTTCTTATGAAAATATTTTGGCCAAATAGTATTTTCTAAAATTAGTTTTCCAAAAACCCCTGAATTGAGGTTTGCACTACAAGTACCTTATTTAGGGTGTGAAAAATCTTTCAAAAGGTATATTTGAATCCTATTAGGTATAGGACTCCCATAAACCACAAAATTATAATTTTAAAAGTTATTTTTATATTTTACTTAAATGCTTTTCCTTTAGGCCAGAAATGGTCTTTAATAGGTAAAAATTATTTAACTATTTCAAAAAATATTTTCCAAAATTCAGGGAAACTCATAGGACATATATTGTCCATATATAAGAGTTTCAACACATGGTCATGTTCAAAATATTGGGCAAATCCTTCATTAAGTCTTTCTGGATATTTCAAGCTTTTGAAATATTTACAAAGGAAATATTCTCCAAAAATTCCAGGGAAATTCTATCATGTCAAATAGGACATATTTGATGATCTTACAAAGCCTCATGCCTTGAAGATCAAGGAAACAACATCTAATCCTCTCAAAACTATTTCCGTCCATTTTGAAGTTTGAGCAACTTTACATTACCAAACTTGTCCAAATGCTCTCAAACTTGGTGAACATGCTAGAATGGTCTAATTATGCATCTAGACCAAATGGCACAAGTATTGGAGAAGCATAACTTGATCTAAGTGCCCCAAAACCCTTTCTGACCAGATCCAAATTTGAACAACTCTACATTGCCAACTTTTTACTTGGGGCCTCAAATTTTGTGGACATGCTCACAACCCCAAATGATGACACTACACCAAGTGGTGCATCAAAGAGAGATGATTTGCTTAACTTAATCTTGGAAAATCCATTTCTGTTGATTTCTAGGGTTCACCAAAGTTACATTGGCAACTTTGCCCAAATGAGCTCAAATTTGGTGGAAGGGCCTAAATCTATGTGCCATTTCATCCTATTAAGTCCCATGTCGATTGGAAGTCATTTGCTTGCCCAAAACTACATCAAACACCTTCTGCCATTTTACCAAAACCACTGTTTTGCCCCCTTTTACTATTCTACTGAGATCAACTTTTTATCACAGCTGCTCCTAGTCACCCTCTACCTCCAGGAACTCCTCCCCCTCATCAGATCAATGATTGAGGGGGGGGGGGGGTAAAACCTCACTTTACCCCCCTGGACAGCACCATTCACCCTATCTCTCGACCCCGCCTTCCCTCCAGAGGATTCCTAGAGCATCCAATGCATCTTCCCCATTCTTTACACCTCCCTAAAGCCAGTAGACATGCTTGGGCACGCCCAACTGCCAATGGCATGCCCTAGCATGCCAAAACGGCGCTCTGGAGCGCGCTACAGTGCTCTCGCGCGCTGTAGCCACCCCCATCCCGATGCCCCGACCACCCCGGCTGTTCCCCGCACGCCAGCAGGACCACCTCGACGTCCGGGACACGCTTGGCTGGTCGGCCCCTTCTCTTTCTTCCTCCTCCTGCCTCCTCTTGCACGCGCGCTGGCCGCCAGAGCACTCCAATGGGCAACCTCGCACGCGCGCTACCCCGACGCTCCCCCGCTCCTTCTCTCCCTTCCTCTCGACCTGGACCAACCCCACAAACACCCCGGACACACCCACGCGTGCCCCCGTGGCTTGCAGCAACGGCAACAGCCTCGCCGGCGCACGAGCTCACGGTGCTCCATGGGCCACCTATATAAGGCCTTCCCCGATACTCCTCTCCGCCCCATTTTGCTTCCCCTGGCTCCCGTGCACCCCCTGGACCAACACACACCTCTCCCCACGCCCTCAATGCGCCACCATGGCCGGAGCCGAGCCGCCGGACTCCGCCTAAATTCGTGCCACTGAGAGCTCCTCCTCCCCACCTCTCTGTTCCAGAGCATCACCAGCACCACCTCCAACACTCCCTGCACCCCAACCCTTCCTACCTGTGCCTGCCTCACCGTGCCCATCCTCGCCGTCGCTGGTCTCCGCCATGGCCGTGGCTCCGCTCGCCTTCGTCCTCCCCTGGACGTGCTGGCACGCGGGGCGGGTGCGGCGCCATCCCCCGAGCACGCCCGTGCCCCCGGCGCGTCCAACGGTGGCCGATAGCACCGATGGTCGCCGCCGAGCATCGCCTCTGTCCCCTGTCGCGTCGCGCTGGAGGAAGGGGATCAACTCGACAACTGGGCCCCGCCTGACGCCTGTCCAGTGGGGCAAGGGCCACTAGCGGGTGGGCCTTGCCTCGCCGTGGATAAGTGGAGGCGGGACGGGCAGCTGACGCGTCCCCGCGGCGAAGGCGCATTTCAGGGAAGCCGTCTTCGACGTCGCCCTGTCGCCCGCGTGGCTGAGCCGCTGGGCTGGCCCAGTGCACGGCAGCGCTAAGCCTCGCCCAGTGCGCTGTATAAGGGTATAAACCCTCTCTCTTTTCCTTTTTCTTTTTCAGTAAACTTCATAAATCCATAAATAATTCAATTAAACTCCAAATTTGATGATTCAAATTTCTAGGAGTTTCTAAAATCCCGATCTATGTGTTGGTGCAACATGCACATTTTTTCATAAACATTTTCTTCACAAATATTATCAAAATGTCATTTTTCCTATTTTTCTGTGATAAACTTTAGAAAATCACAGAAAGCTCAAATTTGATCCAAATGCAATGGTTCAAATTCCTAGTTGCTTCTAAGTTCATAACTTAGTTTTGGAACATTTTTCCTAATACTTTCTGTACCCCACAAAATAATGGCCTATTTCTTCATATTTGTCAACTTTGCAAAATCCTAGGGAATTCATTTGAACTCCAAATCCAGTGAAACCAACTCCTAGATGCTTATAAAATCATGATTTGTTAAATGGGTGTCTTTCCTTAGTTTCCAAAAATATATTTCTGTACACTTCTTTCAAATCCATAAACCCCTTGATTCAATCATATTGAATTGTTCCAAACTATCCATTGATCCAATACCTATGAAAACACGTTGGTCATTTCTCATATGACCAGAGGTATCCTAGAAAAGTCCAACTCCTATTTTTAGAGCACTTTTATTTTTGCCTTGTTGTGTTGGTTATTATGATTGTTTCCATCATTAGTTGACGAAATAAACGAAGTACTCGGAGATGGACCAGAAGGTTTGAAGACTCGGAAGGACAAGGCAAGCAGCCCTTTGACCATGTTTGAGAAACCTTTTTATGCATGTCATATAGTACCATAATGTTGTTCCTACGGAATCATGATGAGGTGGAACCACTTTGATGGTTTGCCACTGCACTTCCTCGTTGATACTTGCATTGTGCATGACCCTACCTTCTTATGAGGGTTATGCTGGTGGGAGTAGATAGATGTGTGCTATAGTAGTTGGCTACGTAAAATGGGTCAAGGTTATGCATTGAGAGAAACAAGTGTGGTTTGACATACTTTCAAATGACCCAGTGGGTGCCACTAATGCCCCTGGGAGACGATGAGGAACTAGGGCACTACTTGGTGAAGAAGTAGTGTACCGAGGCTTGATGAAAGTGTTGTTTACAGAGATGGATTAGATTTATGTGTGACTATCGTCCCAACCAAACATGTGCAACCACTCTACCCCTTATGGGACGGGGCATTATTGATTACTTAGGCTGATACTAGCATGGTGCCCACATAACTAGTGACGAGGGAGACTTGAGGTCACTCCCGGGACGGGGTCGTGCTTGGATAGGCTACCATGACTGTTTTTACAGGGCACCGGACACATAGTTGGTCCCTTCGTGTACGCGTGATGTTGAAAAGGGGCAAGTCCCATGATCTATTGTTTGTACTCGAGGGCCGTGCACCAACGAGTGGACCCTATGTTAGTGTCGTCTAGGGAAAGGTAATGACCGGGAGCTTCCCCCGAGTACTTGAGGTACTGCGGGATCGTGGGTGAAACGAAAGCTTCCCGGATCTTGTGGGTGAAGTGCGCAACCTCTACAGAGTGTAAAACTATTCGAATAGGTGTGTCCACGGTCAAGGACAGTTGGGTGGTTCTACTTAGACTATGTCCATAAGTTTCTGGAAAATAACACGGTTTGGTAAATCTGTTGATGTGACCGTGAGAAAGTCAGGATGAGCGTGAGCAAGAGTTGTTCATAACTCTTTTCTCATGTTGATGTCTGTAACCTCCTGATACTTGTTGCAGACGCATGCATGACCTGGATATATGTTGATCATGCTTGCATATGAAAAACTAGCTTTCCGCAAAACTACCAATTTAGCAGTAGAGCCTTGCATAAATATTCTGTCTTCACACTTGGGTTGCTTGCGAGTACATTCAAAGTACTCATTGGCTTGCCTCTGGTTATTTTATTGGCCAGGCATGAGAGAACAGGACATGATGAAGATTTCTTGGTGACGAGCATGCGAGCTAGGACGCTTCCCAGTCAGAATGCCTGTAGGGTTAAGGCAGATGACATGGGTCCAAGTTGTTATTGAAGATTTCCGATGCAACGATATACTCAAGGCTTGACCATAATGGTCATATTTGTGTATTTCAGTATGTATGGATGTAAGACTCTTGTTACTCAGCTTCTGTCTGTTCAGTGAGCATTGATCTCTGGGATCACTGTACACGTGCATTCGGTGATCACGACTTATGAGTCGGGGTCCCCATAGAGCTGGTATCAGAGCCATCCTGACTGTTGGAAGCCTTAGTTAGCATGGTCATTAGTTAGGGTAAAACTATTTCCAAAACTATTACTAGTTTTTAAAACTATCTATACTTCTCTTCCCTTCTTAGTTTTTTGAAAACTAGGCTATACTTGATCTCTTCCCCTTCAAAACTTTGGTCGCTAGAACCCTTATGCCCCAGACCACTGGATTTCCTTGCAATCCAATCTAGAAGGAGTACACCTTACCAAACACTCACCCACCTCTTCTGAACACAAGAGTGGCGACACCATAACAAGACGATGCCAACAGAAGATACATCCTCGAGGAATGAGGACCTGAAGACCCAGAAGAAGGTGACACCCTTGTTAGTGCCCCAAGGTGATGCAACCTTGGCCTACGATGACCAGGGAATAGGTTATGCAAGATCATGATATACATCGCTAATAGAGTAATCCTGTCACTACCGTTGTTGTATCGGTAACCACCAGTGGATGAGAACCTTGCCATTTGGTCCGCCTCACTATAGTGAGCAGGAAAACGGTTCTCTTCGTTCCCCGCTCTTGGTGTCGATGTTGTCATCAACGTAATGGACATGTCGAACCTCTACTATGCCTTGTTAATATAATTGCATAAAGGATTGCCTACCTGGTACCCTCGACGCCCCAGAAGGCACAAGGGATCATCATGATCAAAGAGACAAGAGAAGACCAAGTCAACGCCAGCTACAAGGAGACACCTTCATCCCATCACCTCATCATGCGAGAAGTTGTTGAAGATTCTTCAGGCTTAACCCGGATCGTTCATCAAGCAACTACAAGGGACATAGCAACACCTGAGGAAAACTCAGAAGATTGCACGAGGCACAAGTCACGACTGCTGAGTCCGAGAACCCCTAGGGTAGGATGAGTCGTGTACCCCCTATGCGCAGTCGAGTCCGTATGATGGTTCGAATAGAACCATGATTGTGTGTTGCTTGCTTTTATTTGTTTGTGTTTTGATATAAGTCGCACTTTTGCCCTAGGTAACAAGTGCATGGCTATATCATCTTCTTTGCCTTGTTTCTTTTGTTTCGGCCTTTTTGCACTTGTTTGTTTGCAATTGCACTATACAACCCCCTTTAGGCATTCCCCTCCTTTATGCTACTTTTCCCTCTCTTCTCTATCCTCAACTGGAGACCCGCAAGACAAGAAGTACCAAGGATTCCAACTCGATGACCAACTAACAATGAAGACCTCTGCTATAACCTCCACGACCAAGTGCAACCCCGTATAATTATGTTTAACCCTACAGACTTGTAACCCATTCCTAGACCCTTTGAGACTTCACGAGATACTCCAGCACGAACCCTTGACCATGTGCTTAACCCACAGAATTGTGTGAGAACCAGTTAAGCCTTTGTAACCTTGCACAACACTGGGTTCGTAATGGAACTAGTGGACACAGTGAGTGAGCACATTTTCATCCTAATGTAGCACAAGAACTGATGATGCCATAGACAGACCAATTTGAGGATATAAGACAGATGACTGGGTGGCTTTATATAAGTGACTTCGTGGAATTATCTGAGACCTTGATGGATTGTGAGGTTTTCATGTTGGAGGGATCATGATTAATAGAGTAGCGTGACTATCACCACCCTGGAGTAACTTGGACTTGCAGGGCAATTGTGATTGCTAGATAAAATTCTTGGAAGTATAAGGTTTTGACTTCATCGGAGGATATTAATTGGAAATAGTTGACATTTTGAGATGACTTGGGGGAAATGTAGGAATTCTCGGCGGACATGAGATTTGGATTTATGTAGGTGATTTTGGTTGGTTATAGGTGCTAAGTATGTCTACATGGTTCGGAGTAAATTGGTTTAGACTGATGATCCCGATCGTGATTCCATGTTTCTCGGTGGACAATAAACTAGGAGATTGGATTATTTGTCGGAGTTGATTTAGGGATCTATATAATCATGACCTTGGAGTTTACTTGACCATGATGGTGGGAATTTGGTGGACTTACTATGATAATGCATAGCCCTTCCAAGTATTTGGGTATTATAGGGACTTGAGATCTTGTGGAACACCGTAGACATCGGATATGTAGAATTGTTGGAGTATGTGGTGGTTGATGGAAGTTAACGCGCTGCTGGAGTTGATCTATAGGAAGGAAACAAAATCTTGGAGTAACATATGACGTGTTTCCTTAGAATAGGGATGCATTATCTTGAACCTTGCAAGAATAGGTTGAGTGCTTGGATGGTGGTGTTTAATTCAAGTTTAGCCGCATATATGATCTACCAATGGATTTTAGGGGTAGACATACATATGGATTTGGGGATTGTAGACAAGTATAATTTTGTTAGACCTCCTTTTGGGAGACGTGAGGATGTGTATGGCATGAGTGGTGATTGAAGTTGGTCTATACGAGAGGATGCTTGTGGTATAAGGTTATTTGTTTGGATAGAGCTATTGGCATCTAAGAAACCGTGCTCAAGGATAAGATAATAAATGTTCACTCACACACTAGAATCCTTGAAACCCTTAAGCCCCACCAAGCCACAACATGGTCAGATCATGACCACGGGCCTTGGCTCTAAGTCAAGAAGACCATTGACAACGTTCAACGGAGACCACCACCAATACCCCAGCCTACCTTGCGTACCCCATAGACCTCATGGAGTATTTGGACAAGTTGGGTAACATCATTATTTGATGGCCTACTTGTCTGCCCGAAGACAAAAGAAGAGACAGACAGCTGGATAGAAGACATTTGAAGACCGCCATGTCAAGAAGGAAGAACTACACCGACCACCGTCATCAAGAAGTAAACTTTTTCGTCCAAGACCGGGCGTATCTACAAACCACTCCTCTCGAAGGAACCAAGCATTTCCATGTCGAAGGGACGCTCACACCAAGATTAATCGACTTTCTTCAAGACCACTGCAAGACAAATAGTAGACAGCTACCAGCTAGATTTACCACCTGAGATACCCACCGTACACCAAATATTCCACGAGTCACCACTTTGGAAGTACTTCTTACTTCCTAACTAGCCCGGTCCCCGCAAGGACATCGATCATCGAGCCTTTGACATCTAGCTCAACCTAACCCATACAAGAGACCCCTGAGAAACCTCCATCAAAGAGGGTAACAAGCGAGAAGCCACACCACCAAGTACTTCAAGATTCCATGGAGCACCACTCGGAAGCAGAACCAACAAGAAGAAGTGAAGACTACCCCGTATCCAAGACTCCGTATTCCTTTCCACGCCTAGTATGGAATCTCGGGGACGAGATTCTTGTAAGGGGGGTAGGTCTGTCACACCCTGATTTTCATGCCACATTGCTTAAGCTAATAATCATGCTAAAATATGGTTTAACAAAAAAATTGAGTGTTTTTGATCTTGCTTGATTGGTTTTATGTTTGCTGTTTGCTAGTGCTCTAAAAATCAAATAAATCATCCAACTCTTTTACTTCATCTCCTTGATCCAAAACCTTTTCCGAATGATCATGCCATGTGTATAGACCAGTATAGTATTTTCTTATAAAAATATTTTGGCCGAATAGTATTTTCTAAAATTAATTTTCCAAAAACCCCTGAATTGAGGTTTGCACTACAAGTACCTTATTTAGGGTGTGAAAAATCTTTCAAAAGGTATATTTGAATCCTATTAGATATAGGACTCCCATAAACCACAAAATTATAATTTTAAAAGTTATTTTTATATTTTATTTAAATGCTTTTCCATTAGTCCAGAAATGGTCTTTAATAGGTAAAAATTATTTAACTATTTCAAAAAATATTTGCCAAAATTCAGGGAAACTCATAGGACATATATTGTCCATATATAAGAGTTTCAACACATGGTCATGTTCAAAATATTGGGCAAATCCTTCATTAACCCTTTCTGAATATTTCAAGCTTTTGAAATATTTACAAAGGAAATATTCTCCAAAAATTCCAGGGAAATTCTATCATGTCAAATATGACATATTTAATGATCTTACAAAGCCTCATGCCTTGAAGATCAAGGAAACAACATCTAATCCTCTCAAAACCATTTCTGTCCATTTTGAAGTTTGAGCAACTTTACATTGCCAAACTTGTCCAAATGCTCTCAAACTTGGTGCACATTCTAGAATGGTCTAATTATGCATCTAGACCAAATGGTACAAGTATTGGAGAAGCATAACTTGATCTAATTGCCCCAAAACCCTTTCAGACCAGATCCAAATTTGAACAACTCTACATTGCCAACTTTTTACTTGGGGCCTCAAATTTTGTGGACATGCTCACAACCCCAAATGATGACACTACACCAAGTGGTGCATCAAGGAGGGATGATTTTCTTAACTTAATCTTGGAAAATCCATTTCTGTTGATTTCTAGGGTTCACGAAAGTTACATTGGCAACTTTGCCCGAATGAGCTCAAGTTTGGTGGAAGGGCCTAAACCTATGTGCCATTTCATCATGTTAAGTCCCATGTCAATTGGAAGTCATTTGCTTGCCCAAAACTACATCAAACACCTTCTGCCATTTTACCAAAACCACTGTTTTGCCCCTTTTACTATTCTACTTGAGCTCAACTTTTTACCACAGCTGCTCCTAGTCACGCTCTACCTCCAGGAACTCCTTCCCCTCATCAGATCAATGATTGAGGGGGGGGGGGTAAAACCTCACTTTACCCCTCTGGACAGCACCATTCACCCTATCTCTCAACCCCTCCTTCCCTCTAGAGGATTCCTAGAGCATCCAATGCATCTTCCCCATTCTTTACATCTCCCTAAAGCCAGTAGACATGCTTGGGCATCCCCAACTGCCAATGGCATGCCCTGGCATGCCAAAATAGCGCTCTGGAGCGCGCTACAGTGCTCTGGCGCGCTGTAGCCGCCCCCATCCCGATGCCCCGACCACCCCGGCTGTTCCCCGCACGCCAGCAGGACCACCTCGACGTCCGGGACACGCTTGGCTGGTTGGCCCCTTCTCTTTCTTCCTCCTCCTGCCTCCTCTCGCACGCGCGCTGGCCGCCAGAGCACTCCAGTGGGCAACCTCGCACGCACGCTACCCCGACGCTCCCCCGCTCCTTCTCTCCCTTCCTCTCGACCTGGACCAACCCCACAAACACCCCGGACACACCCACGCGCGCCCCCGTGGCTTGCAGTGACGGCAACGGCCTCGCCGGCGCACGAGCTTACGGTGCTCCGTGGGCCACCTATATAAGGCCTTCCCCGATACTCCTCTGCGCCCCATTTGATTCCCCTGGCTCCCGTGCACCCCCTGGACCAACACACACCTCTCCCCGCGCCCTCAATGTGCCACCATGGCCGGAGCCGAGCCGCTGGACTCCGCCTAAATTCGTGCCACTCAGAGCTCCTCCTCCCCACCTCTTTGTTGCAGAGCATCACCAGCACCACCTCCAACACTCCGTGCACCCCAGCCCTTCCTCCCTGTGCCTGCCTCGCCGTGCCCATCCTCGCCGTCGCCGGTCTCCGCCATGGCCGTGGCTCCGCTCGCCTTCGTCCTCCCCTGGACGTGCTGGCACGCGGGGCGGGTGCGGCGCCATCCCCCGAGCACGCCCGTGCCCCCGGCGCGTCCAACGGTGGCCGATAGCACCGATGGTCGCCGCCGAGCATCGCCTCTGTCCCCCGTCGCGTCGCGCGGGAGGAAGGGTATGAACCCGACAACTGGGCCCCGCCTGTCGGCTGTCCAGTGGGGCAAGGGCCACTGGCGGGTGGGCCTCGCCTCGCCGTGGATAAGTGGAGGCGGGACGGGCAGCTGACGCGTCCCCGCGGCGAAGGCGCATTTCAGGGAAGCCATCTTCGACGTCGCCCTGTCGCCCGCGTGGCTGAGCCGCTGGGCTGGCCCAGTGCACGGCAGCGCTAAGCCTCGCCCAGTGCGCTGTAAGGGTATAAACCCACTCTCTTTTCCCTTTTCTTTTCCAGTAAACTTCATAAATCCATAAATAATTCAATTAAACTCCAAATTTGATGATTCAAATTTCTAGGAGTTTCTAAAATCCCGATCTACGTGTTGGTGCAACATGCACATTTTTTCATAAACCTTTTTTTCACAAATATTATCAAAATGTCATTTTTCTATTTTCTGTGATAAACTTTAGAAAATCACAGAGAGCTCAAATTTGATCCAAATGCAATGGTTCAAATTCCTAGATGCTTCTAAGTTCATAACTTAGTTTTGGAACATTTTTCCTAATACTTTCTGTACCCCACAAAATAATGGCCTATTTCTTCATATTTGTCAACTTTGCAAAATCCTTGGAAATTCATTTGAACTCCAAATCCAGTGAAACCAACTCCTAGATGCTTATAAAATCATGATTTGTTAAATGGGTGTCTTTCCTTAGTTTCCAAAAATATATTTCTGTACACTTCTTTCAAATCCATAAACCCCTTGATTCCATCATATTGAAATGTTCCAAACTATCCATTGATCCAATACCTATGAAAACACCTTGGTCATTTCTCATATGACCAGAGGTATCCTAGAAAAGTCCAACTCCTATTTTTAGAGCACTTTTATTTTTGCCTTGTTGTGTTGCTTATTATGATTGTTTCCATCATTAGTTGACGAAATAAACGAAGTACTCGGAGATGGACCAGAAGGTTTGAAGACTCGGAAGGAAAAGGCAAGCAGCCCTTTGACCATGTTTGAGAAACCTTTTTATGCATGTCATATAGTACCATAATGTTGTTGCTATGGAATCATGATGAGATGGAACCACTTTGATGGTTTGCCACTGCACTTCCTCGTTGATACTTGCATTGTGCATGACCCTACCTTCTTATGAGGGTTATGCCGGTGGGAGTAGATAGATGTGTGCTATAGTAGTTGGCTACGCAAAATGGGTCAAGATTATGCATTGAGAGAAACAAGTGTGGTTTGACATACTTGCAATGACCCAGTGGGTGCCACTAATGCCCCTGGGAGACGATGAGGAACTAGGGCACTACTTGGTGAAGAAGTAGTGTACCGAGGCTTGATGAAAGTGTTGTTTACATAGATGGATTAGATTTATGTGTGACTGCCGTCCCAACCAAACATGTGCAACCACTCTACCCCTTATGGGACGGGGCATTATTGATTAGTTAGGCTGATACTAGCATGGTGCCCACATCACTAGTCATGGGGGAGACTTGAGGTCACTCCCGGGACGGGGTCGTGCTTGGATAGGCGACCATGACTGTTTTTACAGGGCACCGGACACACCGTTGGTCCCTTCGTGTACGTGTGACATTGAAAAGGGGCAAGTCCCATGATCTATTGTTTGTACTCGAGGGCCGTGCACCAACGAGTGGACCCTATGTTAGTGTCGTCTAGGGAAAGGTAATGACCGGGTGCTTCCCCCGAGTACTTGAGGTACTGCGGGATCGTGGGTGACACGAAAGCTTCCCGGATCTTGTGGGTAAAGTGTGCAACCTCTGCAGAGTGTAAAACTATTTGAATAGCCGTGTCCACAGTCAAAGACAGTTGGGTGGTGCTACTTAGACTATGTCCATAAGTTTCTGGAAATCAACACGGTTTGGTAAATCTGTTGATGTGACTGTGAGAAAGTCACGATGAGCGTGAGCAAGAGTTGTTCATAGCTATTTTCTGATGTTGATGTCTGTAACCTCCTGATACTTGTTGCAGACGCATGCATGACCTGGATATATGTTGATCATGCTTGCATATGAAAAACTAGCTTTTCGCAAAACTGCCAATTTAGCAGTAGAGCCTTGCATAAATATTCTGTCTTCACACTTGGGTTGCTTGCGAGTACATTCAAAGTACTCATTGGCTTGCCTCTGGTTATTTTATTGGCCAGGCATGAGAGAACAGGATATGATGAAGATTTCTTGGTGACGAGTATGCGAGCTAGGACGCTTCCCAGTCAGAATGCCTGTAGGGTTAAGGCAGATGACATGGGTCCAAGTTGTTATTGAAGATTTCCGCTGCAACGATATACTCAAGGCTTGACCATAATGGTCCTATTTGTGTAATACGGTATGTATGGATGTAAGACTCTTGTTACTCAGCTTCTGTGTGTTCAGTGAGCATTGATCTCTGGGATCATTGTACACGTGCATTCGGTGATCACGACTTATGAGTCGGGGTCCCCATAGAGCTGGTATCAAAGCCATCCTGACTGTAGGAAGCCTTAGTTAGCATAATCGTTAGTTAGGGTAAAACTATTTCCAAAACTATTACTAGTTTTCAAAACTATCTATACTTCTCTTCCCTTCTTAGTTTTTCGAAAACTAGGCTATACTTGATCTCTTCCCCTTCAAAACTTTGGTCGCTAGAACCCTTATGCCCCAGACCACTGGATTTCCTTGCAATCCAATCTAGAAGGAGTACACCTTACCAAACACTCACCCACCTCTTCTGAACACAAGAGTGGCGACACCATAACAAGACGATGCCAACAGAAGATACATCCTCGAGGAATGAGGACCTGAAGACCCAGAAGATGGTGACACCCTTGACAGTTCCCCAAGAAGATGCAACCTTGGCCTACGATGACCAGGGAATAGGTTATGCAAGATCATGATATACATCGCTAATAGAGTAATCCTGTCACTACCGTTGTTGTATCGGCAACCACCGGTGGATGAGAACCTCGCCATTTGGTTCGCCTCACTATAGTGAGCAGGAAAACGGTTCTCTTTATTCCCCGCTCTTGGTGTCGATGTTGTCATCAACGTAATGGACAGGTCGAACCTCTCCTATGCCTTGTTAATATCATTGCATAAAGGATTGGCTACCTGGTACCCTCGATGCCCCAGAAGGCACAAGGGATCGTCATGATCAAAGAGACAAGAGAAGACCAAGTCAACGCCAGCTACAAGGAGACACCTTCATCACATCACCTCATCATGCGAGAAGTTGTTGAAGATTCGGCTTAACCCGGATCGTTCATCAAGCAACTACAAGGGACATAGCAACACCTGAGGAAAACTCAGAAGATTGCACGAGGCACAAGTCACGACTGCTGAGTCCGAGAACCCCTAGGGTAGGATGAGTCGTGTACCCCCTATGCGCAGTCGAGTCCGTATGATGGTTCGAATAGAACCATGATTGTGTGTTGCTTGCTTTTATTTGTTTGTGTTTTGATATAAGTCTCACTTTTGCCCTAGGTAACAAGTGCATGGCTATATCATCTTCTTTGCCTTGTTTCTTTTGTTTCGGCCTTTTTGCACCTGTTTGTTTGCACTTGCACTATACAACCCCCTTTAGGCATTCCCCTCCTCTATGCTACTTTTTCCCTCTGTTCTCTATCCTCAACTGGAGACCCGCAAGACAAGAAGTACCAAGGATTCCAACTCGACGACCAACTAACAATGAAGACCTCTGCTACAACCTCCACGACCAAGTGCAACCCCGTAGAATTATGTTTAACCCTCCAGACTTGTAACCCATTCCTAGACACTTTGAGACTTCACGAGATACTCCAGCACGAACCCTTGACCATGTGCTTAACCCACAGAATTGCGAGAGAACCAGTTAAGCCTTTGTAACCTTGAACAACACTGGGTTCATAATGGAACTAGTGGACACAATGAGTGAGCACATTTTCATCCTAATGTAGCACAAGTACTGATGATGCCATAGACACACCAATTTGAGGATATAAGACAGATGACTGGGTGGCTTTATATAAGTGACTTCGAGGAATTATCTGAGACCTTGATGGATTGTGAGGTTTTCATGTTGGAGGGATCATGATTAATAGAGTAACGTGACTATCACCACCCTGGAGTAACTTGGACTTGCAGGGCAATTGTGATTGCTAGATAAAATTCTTGGAAGTATAAGGTTTTGACTTCATCGGAGGATATTGATTGGAAATAGTTGACATTTTGAGATGACTTGGGGGAAATGTAGGAATTATCGGCGGACATGAGATTTGGCTTTATGTAGGTGATTTTGGTTGGGTATAGGTGCTAAGTATGTCTACATGGTTCGGAGTAAATTGGGTTTAGACTGATGATCTCGATCGTGAGTCCATGTTTCTCGATGGACAATAAACTAGGAGATTGGATTATTTGTCGGAGTTGATTTAGGGATCTATATAATCATGACCTTGGAGTTTACTTGACCATGATGGTGGCAATTTGGTGGACTTACTATGATAATGCATAGCCCTTCCAAGTATTTGGGTATTATAGGGACTTGAGATCTTGTGGAACATCGTAGACATCGGATATGTAGAATTGTTGGAGTATGTGGTGGTTGATGGAAGTTAACGCACTGTTGGAGTTGATCTATAGGAAGGAAACAAAATCTTGGAGTGGCATATGGCGTGTTTCCTTAGAATAGGGATGCATTATCTTGAACCTTGCAAGAATAGGTTGAGTGCTTGGATTGTGGTGTTTAATTCAAGTTTAGCCGCATGTATGATCTACCCATGGATTTTAGGGGTAGACATACATATGGATTTGGGGATTGTAGACAAGTATAATTTTGTTAGACCTCCTTTTGGGAGACGTGAGGATGTGTATGGCATGAGTGGTGATTGAAGTTGGTCTATACGAGAGGATGCTTGTGGTATAAGGTTATTTGTTTGGATAGAGCTATTGGCATCTCAGAAACCATGCTCAAGGATAAGATAATAAACGTTCACTCACACACTAGAATCCTTGAAACCCTTAAGCCCCACCAAGCCACAACATGGTCAGATCATGACCACGGGCCTTGGCTCTAAGTCAAGAAGACCATTGCCAACGTTCAACGGAGACCACCACCAATACCCCAGCTTACCTTGCGTACCCCATAGACCTCATGGAGTATTTGGACAAGTTGGGTAACATCATTATTTGATGGCCTACTTGTTTGCCCGAAGACAAAAGAAGAGACAGACAGCTGGATAGAAGACATTTGAAGACCGCCATGTCAAGAAGGAAGAACTACACCGACCACCGTCATCAAGAAGTAAACTTCTGCGTCCAAGACCGGGCGTATCTGCAAACCACTCCTCTCGAAGGAACCAAGCATCTCCATGTCAAAGGGACGCTCACACCAAGATTTATCGACTTTCTTCAGGACCACTGCAAGACAAATAGTAGACGGCTGCCAGCTAGATTTACCATCTGAGATACCCACAGTACACCAAATATTCCACGAGTCACCACTCTGGAAGTACTTCTTACTTCCTAACTAGCCCGGTCCCCGCAAGGACATCGATCACCGAGCCTTTGACGTCTAGCCCAACCTAACCCATACAAGAGACCCCTCAGCAACCTCCATCAAAGAGGGTAACAAGCGAAAAGCCACACCACCAAGTACTTCAAGATTACATGGAGCACCACTCGGAAGCAGAACCAACAAGAAGAAGTGAAGACTACCCCGTATCCAAGACTTCGTATTCCTTTCCACGCCTAGTCTGGAATCTCGGGGACGAGATTCTTGTAAGGGGGGTAGGTCTATCACACCCTGATTTTCATGCCACATTGCTTAAGCTGATAATCATGCTAAAATATGGTTTAACAAAAAAATTTGAGTGTTTTTGATCTTGCTTGATTGGTTTTATGTTTGCTGTTTGCTAGTGCTCTAAAAGTCAAATAAGTCCTCCAACTCTTCTACTTCATCTCCTTGATCCAAAACCTTTTCCCAATGATCATGCCATGTGTATAGACCAGTATAGTATTTTCTTATAAAAATATTTTGGCCAAATAGTATTTTCTAAAATTAGTTTTCCAAAAACCCCTGAATTGAGGTTTGCACTACAAGTACCTTATTTATGGTGTGAAAAATCTTTCAAAAGGTATATTTGAATCCTATTAGGTATAGGACTCCCATAAACCACAAAATTATAATTTAAAAAGTTATTTTTATATTTTATTTAAATGCTTTTCCTTTAGGCCAGAAATAGTCTTTAATAGGTAAAAATTATTTAACTATTTCAAAAAATATTTGCCAAAATTCAGGTAAACTCATAGGACATATATTGTCAATATATAAGAGTTTCAACACATGGTCATGTTCAAAATATTGGGCAAATCCTTCATTAACCCTTTCTGGATATTTCAAGCTTTTGAAATATTTACAAAGGAAATGTTCTCCAAAAATTCCAGGAAAATTCTATCATGTCAAATATGACATATTTGATGATCTTACAAAGCCTCATGCCTTGAAGATCAAGGAAACAACATCTAATCCTCTCAAAACCATTTCTGTCCATTTTAAAGTTTGAGCAACTTTACATTGCCAAACTTGTCCAAATGCTCTCAAACTTGGTGCACATGCTAGAATGGTCTAATTATGCATCTAGACAAAATGGCACAAGTATTGGAGAAGCATAACTTGATTTAAGTGCCCCAAAACCCTTTCTGACCAGATCCAAATTTGAACAACTCTACATTGCCAACTTTTTACTTGGGGCCTCAAATTTTGTGGACATGCTCACAACCCCAAATGATGACACTACACCAAGTGGTGCATCAAGGAGATATGATTTGCTTAACTTAATCTTGGAAGATCCATTTCTGTTGATTTCTAGGGTTCACCAAAGTTACATTGGCAACTTTGCCCAAATGAGCTCAAATTTGGTGGAAGGGCCTAAATCTATGTGCCATTTCATCCTGTAAAGTCCCATGTTAATTGGAAGTCATTTGCTTGCCCAAAACTACATCAAACACCTTCTGCCATTTTACCAAAGCCACTATTTTGCCCCCTTTTACTATTCTACTTGAGCTCAACTTTTTACCACAGCTGCTCCTAGTCACCCTCTACCTCCGGGAACTCCTCCCCCTCATCAGATCAATGATTGAGGGGGGTAAAACCTCACTTTACCCCTATAGACAACACCATTCACCCTATCTCTCAACCCCTCCTTCCCTCCAGAGGATTCCTAGAGCATCCAATGCATCTTCCCCATTCTTTACACCTCCCTAAAGCCAGTAGACATGCTTGGGCACGCCCAACTGCCAATGGCATGCCCTGGCATGCCAAAACGGCGCTCTGGAACGCGCTACAGTGCTCTGACGCGCTGTAGCCGCCCCCATCCCGATGCCCCGACCACCCCGGCTGTTCCCCGCACGCCAACAGGACCACCTCGACGTCCGAGACATGCTTGGCTGGTCGGCCCCTTCTCTTTCTTCCTCCTCCTGCCTCCTCTCGCACGCGCGCTGGCCGCCAGAGCAGTCCAATGGGCAACCTCGCACGCGCGCTACCCCGACGCTCCCCCGCTCCTTCTCTCCCTTCCTCTCGACCTGGACCAACCCCACAAACACCCCAGACACACCCACGCGCGCCCCTGTGGCTTGCAGCGACGGCAACGGCCTCGCCGGCGCACGAGCTCACGGTGCTCCGTGGGCCAACTATATAAGGCCTTCCCCGATACTCCTCTGCGCCCCATTTGCTTCCCCTGGCTCCCGTGCACCCCCTGGACCAACACACACCTCTCCCCGCGCCCTCAATGCGCCACCATGGCCGAAGCCGAGCCGCCGGACTCCGCCTAAATTCGTGCCATTGAGAGCTCCTCCTCCCCACCGCTCTGTTCCAGAGCATCACCAGCACCACCTCCAACACTCCCTGCACCCCAGCCCTTCCTCCCCGTGCCTGCCTCGACGTGCCCATCCTCGCCGTCGCCGGTCTCTGCCATGGCCGTGGCTCCGCTCGCCTCCGTCTTCCCCTGGACGGGCTGGCACGCGGGGCGGGTGCGGCGCCATCCCCCGAGCACGCGCGTGCCCCCAGCGCGTCCAACGGTGGCCGATAGCACCGATGGTCGCCGTCGAGCATCGCCTATGTCCCCTGTCGCGTCGCGCGGGAGGAAGGGGATTAACCCGACAACTGGGCCCCGCCTGTCGGCTGTCCAGTGGGGCAAGGGCCACTGGCGGGTGGGCCTCGTCTCGCCGTGGATAAGTGGAGGCGGGACGGGCAGCTGACGCGTCCCCGCAGCGAAGGCGCATTTCAGGGAAGCCGTCTTCGACGTCGCCCTGTCGCCCGCTTGGCCGAGCCGCTGGGCCGGCCCAGTGCACGGCAGCGCTAAGCCTCGCCCAGTGCGTTGTATAAGGGTATAAACCCTCTCTCTTTTCCTTTTTCTTTTCCAGTAAACTTCATAAATCCATAAATAATTCAATTAAACTCCAAATTTGATGATTCAAATTTCTAGGAGTTTCTAAAATCCTGATCTACCTGTTGGTGCAACATGCACATTTTTTCATAAACCTTTTCTTCACAAATATTATCAAAATGTCATTTTTCTATTTTTTGTGATAAACTTTAGAAAAACACAGAGAGCTCAAATTTGATCCAAATGCAATGGTTCAAATTCCTAGATGCTTCTAAGTTCATAACTTAGTTTTGGAACATTTTTCGTTATACTTTCTGTACCCCACAAAATAATGGCCTATTTCTTCATATTTGTCAACTTTGCAAAATCCTAGGGAATTCATTTGAACTCCAAATCTAGTGAAACCAACTCCTAGATGCTTATAAAATCATGATTTGTTAAATGGGTGCCTTTGCTCAGTTTCAAAAAATATATTTCTGTACACTTCTTTCAAATCCATAAACCCCTTGATTCCATCATATTGAAATGTTCCAAACTATCCATTGATCCAATACCTATGAAAAAACCTTGGTCATTTCTCATATGACCAGAGGTATCCTAGAAAAGTCCAACTCCTATTTTTAGAGCACTTTTATTTTTGCCTTGTTGTGTTGCTTATTATGATTGTTTCCATCGTTAGTTGATGAAATAAACGAAGTACTCGGAGATGGACCAGAAGGTTTGAGGACTCGGAAGGACAAGGCAAGTAGCCCTTTGACCATGTTTGAGAAACCTTTTTATGCATGTCATATAGTACCATAATGTTGTTGCTACGGAATCATGATGAGGTGGAACCACTTTGATGGTTTGCCACTGCACTTCCTCATTGATACTTGCATTGTGCATGACCCTACCTTCTTATGAGGGTTATGCCGGTGGGAGTAGATAGATGTGTGCTATAGTAGTTGGCTACGCAAAATGGGTCAAGGTTATGCATTGAGAGAAACAAGTGTGGTTTGACATACTTGCAAATGACCCAGTGGGTGCCACTAATGCCCCTGGGAGATGATGAGGAACTAGGGCACTACTTGGTGAAGAAGTAGTGTACCGAGGCTTGATTAAAGTGTTGTTTACAGAGATGGATTAGATTTATGTGTGACTACCGTCCCGACCAAACATGTGTAACCACTCTACCCCTTATGGGACGGGGTATTATTGATTACTTAGGCTGATACTAGCATGGTGCCCACATCACTAGTGACGGGGGAGACTTGAGGTCACTCCCGGGACGGGGTCGTGCTTGGATAGGCGACCATGACTGTTTTTACAGGGCACCGGACACACCGTTGGTCCCTTCATGTACGCGTGACGTTGAAAAGGGGAAAGTCCCATGATCTATTGTTTGTACTCGAGGGCCGTGCACCAACGAGTGGACCCTATGTTAGTGTCGTCTAGGGAAAGGTAATGACCGGGTGCTTCCCCTGAGTACTTGAGGTACTGCGGGGTCGTGGGTGACACGAAAGCTTCCCGGATCTTGTGGGTAAAGTGCGCAACCTCTGCAGAGTGTAAAACTATTCGAATAGCCGTGTCCACGGTTAAGGACAGTTGGGTGGTGCTACTTAGAATATGTCCATAAGTTTCTGGAAAACAACACGGTTTGGTAAATCTGTTGATGTGACTGTGAGAAAGTCACGATGAGCGTGAGCAAGAGTTGTTCATAACTCTTTTCTGATGTTGATGTATGTAACATCCTGATACTTGTTGCAGACGCATGCATGACCTGGATATATGTTGATCATGCTTGCATATGAAAAACTAGCTTTCCGCAAAACTACCAATTTAGCAGTAGAGCCTTGCATAAATATTCTGTCTTCACACTTGGGTTGCTTGCGAGTACATTCAAAGTACTCCTTGGCTTGCCTCTGGTTATTTTATTGGCCAGGCATGAGAGAACAGGACATGATGAAGATGTCTTGGTGACGAGCATGCGAGCTAGGACGCTTCCCAGTCAGAATGCCTGTAGGGTTAAGGCAGATAACATGGGTCCAAGTTGTTATTGAAGATTTCCGCTGCAACGATATACTCAAGACTTGACCAGAATGGTCCTATTTGTGTAATACGGTATGTATGGATGTAAGACTCTTGTTACTCAGCTTCTGTGTGTTCAGTGAGCATTGATCTCTGGGATCACTGTACACGTGCATTCGGTGATCACGACTTATGAGTCGGGGTCCCCACAATTTTCCCCTGACTCATGCTCGGACAATCCAGGGCCAAGCCAAGACTTACAAGAAACCAAAAGATCCAGAGTACCCCCTCAGAGCACAGAGGCTAGGGCCAAGCCAGAGAAGCGAGAAATCACCAAGAGAAGGGCCTCCCTTGCCGGGCAAGCGAGCCCGGCAAGGGGCGAGGCCATCCCTGAAAGCATATAGCAGAGACACCCCGGCAGGGCCTGTCGTGGGCTCACGGAGGCCAAACCACCCTACCGAACACTCAAGCACGACCCACGTCGTCAATCAATGCGGTGTCAAGCCGCAAGATGATTATGTGGCAGCCATTAGCCACATGGCAGCCAGTTCCTACAAGAAGAACCTGCAGAGGACACCCGTCCTGCGACGTATAATGAAGACAAGCGCGGAGCTAGCAAAAAGCCTGGCAAGCCTTGACGGGTGACCGGTGACGTGATATTAAGTGCCAGTTCTTCTCCTGGCTTTTTTGGGCTTCCAAAATAAGCTGCCCTCTACCTAGATTATTCTAAAAGCCAACCAAAATTTTCATTTTAGAATCCTACTAATCAAGTCTTAACTATTAGGCTTCTAAAAAATAAATTTGGTTGGGCTTCTAGAATAAGCTGGGTAAGGAGCAGCTTATTTCAGCATATTCTAGAAGCTGCCAAAAGAACTGGCCCTAAGCGGTGCATTTAATGCACCCTGTCAGCCCGCAAAGTTAGGTATGATAGCACTGTTTGGTATCATGTTAGTGCATAATGACTACTTTGCCACTCTGGTCGCCCTAGATCTATAAAAGGAGGCTCATGGCAACCGTAGAAAGGGTTGGAAAACAGATGAACACACACCCACGTACGCGCGTAGTCACTAGCACCCAAAGGCAAACCTTGCTGGGGAAGTGTACTACGCTCCACCGCCACCATTCCATCATCCATCCACCTAAGAAGGAGTAGGGTTTTATGCCTCGCGGGGGCCCGAACCTGGGTAATGTGCTTGTGTGCTCCCTGCCACGCTGCCGCGCGCTGGTCTACTCTTTGTGCAACGCGTCGTCCCCCTGCCGAACCAACAAGGGGCCTCCCGGTCCCATAGGTGGCCGTGGATATCCCGCGACACCTAACAAGGCTCAATTCTGACTAATATGCATGACACGGATGCAGATCAACTTTTTTTGGGGTATGGATGTAGATCAATGTATCGGTGCATTCAACTAAACACATGTTGCCGTCGCCTATCCTTCGTTCCGCTCGACGCTGCTAAATATTAGTGGTCCAAATAAGACCTGGCACTAGTCGATGATGGTGGTGGGGAGGAGGTTTCAGCTCATGTAGCATTCGACGGTGCGATGCGATCTATGGGCAGCAGTTTAATTAAGGCAGACGATATGGGCATGCCATGTCGATGGTGATGGTTTTGGTCCAGCCGTCAGTCCCCAGTGCCGATGCATTTTTGGCCATGACACCATCTGCAGGTATGTGGGTAGTGGCGGTTGATACGTCACCAATGTATATATAATTTTTGCTTGTTCCATGCTATTATATTATCAATCTTGGATGTTTTACAATCACTTTATATCAACTTTATATCATTTTTTGGGACTAACCTATGGACATAGTGCCAAGTGGTAGTTGCTGTTTTTTGCTAGTTTTTTTACTTTGCAGAAAATACCTATCAAACGGAGTCCAAATGCAGCGAATATTTTTGGAGACTTTTTCTGGACCAGCAAACACCTGATGAGCCAAGGAAGTACCAGAGAGGAGTCCCGAGGGGACCATAAGACAGCAAGGCGCACCAAGGAGCCCAAGCCCGCCCTCGTGAGTTGTGGGCCCATGGGGGTCTCCCACACCACCTCTCAGCTCTATAAATAACCAAATATTCGAGAAACCCTAGGAGAGTTGAGAAAAAATTGTTTCAGCCGCCGTAAGTTCCAGAGCCAGGAGATCCAATCTCGAGCCCTTTTCCGGCACTCCGCCTGAGGGGAACAAGATCATGGAGGGGTTTATCATCCTCATTGGTGCTCGTCCGATGATGTGTGAGTTGTTCACCTCAGACCTACGGGTCCGTAGGCAGTAGCTAGACGGCTTCTTCTCTCTTTGTTCTTCAATACAAAGTTCTCTTGGAGATCCATTTGATGTAATAACTTTGTGTGGTGTGTTTGTTGGGATCCGATGAATTGTGAGTTTATGATCATATTTGTTTTGCCTTAATATCCATACTTGATTATTATAGCCTCGTATTTCTTCTCCGATATTTGGGTCTTGTTTGGCAAACTTGATCTATTTATCTTGCAATTGGTAGAGGTGCTTTGTGATGGGTTTGATCTTACGGTTTCCTCACCCACTGACAAAAGGGGTAGCGAGCCACGTTTGTATCGTTGCTATTGAGGAAAGATGGGGTCTATTCCTACATGAATAGATCTTGTTTACATCATGTCATCGTTCTTATTGCATTACTCCGTTTCTCCATGAACTTAATACACTGGATGCATGCTGGACAGCGGTCGATGTGTGGAGTAATAGTAGTAGATGCAGGCAGGAGTCGGTCTACTAACCCTGGACGTGATGCCGATATACATGATCATTCTTTTGGATATCGTCATGATTATTCGCTTTTTTCTATCAATACCCCAACAACAATTTGTTTACCCACTGTATGATATTTCTCGAGA
Source organism: Secale cereale (assembly GCA_902687465.1). NCBI lineage: Eukaryota > Viridiplantae > Streptophyta > Magnoliopsida > Poales > Poaceae > Secale > Secale cereale. The sequence continues at coordinate 333,740,033 of LR738709.1, forward strand.
GAAGCCACTAATGAAATCTACGGCCCCCGGGTCTATTTTTCTTTCATATACTTTCAGATCTACATTTCTATTTGCCTTTTCCTTTATTTGCATCTTTTATTTTCAGATCTATATTATCAAAAACCCAAAAATACCTTGCTGAATTTATTTGTCGTTGTTCCATTTGCTGTTACCTATCAACCTATTTACCAATCTATTACCCGGGAGGGATTGACAACCCCTCGTACGCGTGGGGTTGCAAGTATTTGTTCTTTGTATGCAAGTACCATTTACATAGTGTTGCGTGAGTCTCCTACTGGTTCAACAACTTTGGTTTCACATCTGATGGAAATACTTACCGTTGATGTGTTGCATCATCCTTCCTCTTTGGAGAAATACCGACGTATTTCTAGCCTCATCAAAAGGAATTTCTCGTGTCGTTGTGTCACACCCTGCATTTTGTAACATGTCATTTGCATCAGTAAAGCATGAAAATTTGGACCAGCAAAATTTTTTGGCATCATTTGGCTTTTATTTGGAATTAAGTTTTTCTCTTTGTGATTTTCAAGTGCTCTTTAAAGTCAACTACTCCCCCTTGTAGATTTCACCCCCTTACCCCAAAACTTCTGCCCAATGATCATACCAAGTGTATATAGCAGTATAGTATTTTCTTATAAAATTAATTTGGCCAAAAAGTATTTTCAAAAAAATTAGTTTTCCAAAACCCCCTGAATTGAGGTTTGCACTTCAAGTGCTTGATTTAGGGTGAGAAAAATATTTCAAATAGTATATTTGAAACCTAGTAGATATAGGACTCCAATAAACCACAAAAATATAATTTTAAAAGATATTTTCCTATTTTATTTAAAAGCTTTTTTCTTAAGGCCAGAAATGGTCTTTAATAGGGAAAAATTATTTACCTATTTCAAAAATATTTGCCAAAATTCAGGGAGACTCATAGGACATATATTGTCCATATATAAGAGTTTCAACACTTGGTCATGTTCAAAATATTGGACAAATCCCTCAGTAACCCTTTCTGGATATTTCAAGCTTTTGAAATATTTACAAAGGAAATATTCTCTAAAAATTCCAGGGAAATTCTATCATGTCATATATGACATATTGGATGATCTTGCCAAGCCCCATGCCTTGGGAAGCAAGAAAACATCATCAAAACCACTCAAAACCATTCTGTCCATATTTGAAGTTTGAGCAACTTTACATTGCCAAACTTGTCCAAGTGCTCTCAAACTTGGTACACATGCTAGAATGGTCTAATAATGCATCTAGACCAAATGGCACAAGCTTTGGAGAAGGGTAACTTGATCAAAAACCTTCTGGTGATTTTCCAAAGTTACCACTTTCACCCCTTTTCGTAGTCTCCTTGAGCTCAACTTTTTACCACAGCTCCCTCAGGCTTCCCTGCACCTCCAGCAACTCTCCCCTGGCCTCAGCTCCATGATTGAGTAAGGGTAAAACCCCAATGTGCATTCTGGACAGCAGCTTTCACCATTCTACCTCAGCCCCCTCTTCTTCTAGAAGCTTTCCTGGGCATCCAACGACTCTCCTGCATTGTTTACTTACCCCTAGGGCCAATGGACATGGTGGCCGCGCCCAGAGCGCGTGAGACATGGCCATGCCGGCCATTTGGGCGCTCTGGAGCACGCTACAATGCGCTCCCGCACTGTAGCCTCCTCCAATCAGCAGCCCCCGACCACCTCGAGCTTCCCCCTCGCGCCAGTCGATGTGCCTCGACGTCCGCAATGCGCCCCGGCCCTGTCCCCCTCCTCCTTCTCCCTCATGTGGCTGCCCTCGCACGCGCGCCGGCCGCCCGCAAGCTCCAATCTCTGGCTTCACACGCGCAGGCCCTCTGGATGCTTCCCCGCTCCTCCTCTTTCCTCCAGTAGGCGTAGAACTCATCCACGATCAACCCCGACTCGTTCGCGTGAGCCTGCATGGCCTCTAGCCTTGCCCCTGACCTCGCCGGCGCACGAGTCGATGGTGGACCGGAGCCCGGCTATATAAGCATGCCCCGGGCCTTTCCACGGGCATCCATCTCCTCTCCGCACCCCCTAGAACACGCCAGCACCACCCACTCCTCTCTAGACGGGCCCGAGCTCGAGCTCGAGCTCGAGCTCCGCCGCCTCGGGTCGCCGTCGATCCGGAGGTACAGGCCCTCCCCGCAGCTTCACTCGCTCGATCTAGCACCACGAGCCTCCATTGATCCTTTTCCCCCTCTTTTCCCTCTCTGCAGCTGCCGGAAACGACCGGAGCAACCTCCACCCGACGACTCTCCGCCATCCCTCCTCGTCGCCGCCGAACCAGGCCACTCCGGCGACCAACTCCACCTCCATCAGATCGGCGACTCCACGCTAACTCCGTCCCTCCCCTTAGCTCGCCCTGCCGTGCCCCGAATCGCCGCCGGTGAGCTCGCCATCCCTCTGCCGGAGGGTTAGGGATGACAGGCGGACCCCGCCTGTCAGCCTCTCCTCGCCCGCGCCTCTCTCTCCTCTCACTAATGCCGGGCCCCGCCCGTCAGGTTTGAAACCTGGCGCGCGCGCAGGCGCCCGTGCGCTGGGCTGGTTCCCCTTTGGGCCTGCTGCACTGTGGCCGTTATGGCCGAGTTGCACATCAGCCCTTTTCCTTTTTCTTTTCTGTTAAGTTTTTAAATAATTCCACAGGATTAATTATTTATCCAAATGAATTAATTCTAGTTCCTAAAAACTTGTAAAAATCCAACCTATTTAATGATGTCACTTTGACCCATATCCATGGACCTTTTCTGTTCTGTTCAAATTTAAATATATATTTGAACACTAAAACCTCTGTTCAAAAATTCATGTACCCCATTCTGTCACTCGAAATCTCAAACTAAGAATTTTTGCCGTCTTAGTTTTCCCTCTAGTATTTTATAAAAATATATTGACATTTTTCTGAGCACTTTGGTTTTTCTGTTTTTATTATGGTCTTATTTTCCTGTTGTTTATTGCGACGATTAGATACCGTATTTGACGAGGTTGCTGAAGAAGAAGGAGGGGAAGGATTTGAAGACCTTGAAGACCAAGCCAATCCAGGCAAGCATCCCTTTGACCATGATACCCCTTGTGTTCCTAGGAACCCTTTTATTTCCGAATGCATGATGATAAGAGTGACGGTGGTGAACTAGTTGAAAGCCACCACATGATGCATACCCTACTCATGATCTTTACCATGTGCTTAGATGCAATGACAAATGATTAGTTGTGATGCTTAGGGATGCATATGAGCCATGAATCCTTCGTGGTTGCATTCTTTTCGAAAACCAATCAGGTGCCCCTAATGCCCGAGGGTGATGTTGAGTTAGGTCATCACTTGAGGAAGAAGTGGTGTGCCAAGCAAGATCTCGTGTGTGGGTGAAATGATGGATTAGATTTATGTGTGACTACCATCCCAACCAAACATGTGCAACCACTCTACCCCCTATAGGATGGGGCATTATTGATTACTTAGGCTGATACTAGCATGGTGCCCACATTACTAGTGACGGGGAAGACTTGAGGTCTCTCCCGGGACGGGGTCGTGCTTGGATAGGCGACCATGACTATTTTCATAGGGCACCGGACACACCGTTCGTCCCTTCGTTTATGCGTGACATTGTAAAAGGGCAAGTCCCATGATTTACCGTTTGTACACGAGGGCTGTGCACCAACGAGTGGACCCTATGTTAGTGTCGTCTAGGGAAAGGTAATGACCGGGTGCTTCCCCCGAGTACTTGAGGTACTGAAGGATCGTGGGTGACACAAAAGCTTATCGGATCTTGTGGGTAAAGTGTGCAACCTCTGCAGAGTGTAAAACTATTCGAATAGCCGTGTCCACGGTCATGGACAGTTGGGAGGTGCTACTTAAACTATGTCCAGAATTTTACAATCTCGGTGAAAGTATGTGTGTGTGTGTTGAGTCAAGGTGGTGACTTGACTCGTTGATAAAGAATTGAACTCTATTCATGTTGATATCTGTAACCTGTCTTCGAGGTTACCCAAATTCATTGATGCATGTTACATGATGGTAGAATAACTTAGCTAGCTTGCAGCTAGGTTGCTTATTGTTATACCTTTGCATGTTTACCTTGAACCAAATCATGGGTTGCTTGCGAGTACATTCAAAGTACTCATTGGCTTGCCACTGGTTATTTAATTGGCCAGGCATGGAGGAGCAGGAATTTGAAGAAGAATTCTATGGAGACGAACATGCGAACTAGGACGCTTTCCTAGTCAGAATGCCTGTAGGGTTAAGGCAGATGGCATGGGTTCTACTTATCTACGAAGACTTCCGCTATTCGAGTTTATTTGCTATTCAGCACTTGAGGCTTTATCTATGTAAGACTTGGCCATAATGGTCATAATTTGTGTAAGACGGTATGTATGGATGTAAGACTCTTATTATTCAGCTTCTGTGTGTTCAGTGAGCATTGATCTCTGGGATCACTGTACACGTGCATTCGGTGGTCTCGACTCTTAAGTCGAGGTCCCCACAGAGCTGGTATCAGAGCCATCCTGACTGTAGGAAGCCTTAGTTAGCATGGGCGTTAGTTAGATGAGACCCTTTTCAAAATCCTTCTGAACCTCTCTTCTTTTCTAAACCTTACCAAACCTGAGATATCATAAGCTTATTAACCCCTCCTATTTAACCTTTGTAGATGGCCGCTGTACCTGAAGAGCACCTGACCAGTGGGTTCCCCTTGTTTCTTGAGGATAGCCTCCAGGAGTGCCAGTTCCACCGAGCACCCATCCTCACCTACCATGAGCATTGGGTTAATGACATTGAGGTGGAGTACCATGTGGAAGCAATGTTGGGGATATCGCTTATCGGGAACTTATCGGTCGACCCATGATAAGGGGTAAATCGACTAGTTTATCGGCATATCGGCTGATTTATCACCATATCGGCTGATTTATCGGCCGATTTATCTTATCGGTCAGACAGGGGTAAGCGATAAATCGGCCGATTTATCGGCATATCGGAAGATATCTTGAACAGTGTGTGGAAGTGATCGTGAAGGCAAACGATCCTCCCACAAGTTGGTTCTTTGAGGGACCCCAGATGGCAACACTACCCCTCGCTGTCGAGGCTGCTGCACTCAAGGCACTAACCCTTCTCCGCGAGCTTCTTCCGGAGATGGCAGCCAAGATGACAACCCGCTTCTTGCCTTACCGGAAGGAAGGTGCGCCTCCCGGACAGTCCGCTATCGTGTATCGAGGCAGAAGGCCCTCAGGAGATGTATCTTCCAAGGATGAAGAGCCACCCTGGCAACGCTGTATGATGGCAAGGGAATATCGCAAGCTTTTCCCTGCACCACCGAAAAACACCGCCGTATCCAACTCCTCCACTCCCCCACACCCTCAAGTGATAAGGGGGCCCAGACAGATGAAGACAAGGAGGAAGGCTGTCGGGACCCCGATCGTAAGTCACACCGGTCTAGCATGTAACACACCATATCACTTTGCGGCCTCACGCACGGTATCCCCATGGGTGCCACCTTACCTGGCCCGGGACCGTTTGCGCATTTTGGCTCACGTATATGATAGTGTCGCTAGCATCCATATGACAGAGAACCCGGGCTGACATGACTAGTTATAATCCCAAGGTGGCGCTAACTTACAGGAACAGGCATACATGACCCAACAACGAACGTGTCGGTCATCAACGTATGAACCCAAGTCGTAGCAAGCTACAAGGACTTAAAGGAACAACGCGTGACATTTCCCCAAAGGGAGAGACACAGGAACGAAGAAGGACACCTGCCGGCCAGCCTAAGTGTTCCGGAGCAGTAGCAAGCTACCAGGGCTCAGTGGAAGCACTAGGAGACATTTCCCCATAAGAGAGGCTATCAAGAGGAAACAACTAGGTTGTCGGATCCCACACATACCAAGCATTTCAATAACATACACACAATATGCTCGATATGTGCAAATACAACATGGCATCACAACAAGACTCTATGAAACAAAGTATTTATTCATTAGGCTCCGAGGAGCCAGATATTACAAACATGGGTCTCATGACCCAACATTCAGAGCATACAAGCAACAAGCGGAAGCATAACATGTCTGAGTACAGACAACTACAAAAGAAAAAGGCTGAAGATCCCGACTATCTACAACACTCGTCCAAGATCATAGCTGAGGTAACAAGCTACTTGTCGGAAGTCCAAGTGGAACTACTAGTGAGACAGAAATCTCATCTGCAAAACATAAATTAAGCAAACATGAGTACAAAGGTACTCAGCAAGACTTACATCAGATCCAATCATACCTGCATTTGTATCAAGAAGGAATAGTGGGGTTTAGTTGCACCAAGCCGGCTTTGACTCAGTGGCTATCCTGTACTACGATTGCTGGTAACTCTTTGAGATGGCGCACACGAGTCCACTAATCACCACCAAATACACCACAATGGATTCAGCCCCGTCTCCCTACGAGAAGGCCATCCATAGCACTCACACTTGTCTTGAGTATTTTAGAGTATCCACTTTCAGTTCTCTATGTACCACATAAGCATCCAAGAAGTCCATAACCGTGGATCCGGCTATTCGAATAGATCATGATAAACCCTGCAGGGGTGTACTTCTTCACACACGCTCTCGCCACTAACCGCCATGTACACGTCGTGTATCTCGGCAACCTTCAAGCGGAAGCCTGGCGAGGGTGTCGGCCACGACCTGACTAACCACACAAGACTCTAGTCCAGGTTTATCGCCTATTCGGGTTCCATCCGCAAGGGAGTCCGTCCGAGGTTTCCATCACGGCCCCAAACAATGTGTATAGGGTTCCCGAGCCCACCATCCGGGTGCCACTCGGTACACCGGGCCACGTGTGCCTAGTCTGTCCCAAGCCCACCCTGCCGGGTGCCACTTGGTAGAGAAATAACACTACCTACAAACACCAGAAACTAGTTGCGACTCCTGGACAGAGATCAAGTTGATTAATAAGCCGAGAGGGGTCGAGATACCGGAACCCAATGTGTGGTAGTAGCTAGTCATTGGACCACATACACAGAACTCAGTTCTTAAGGACGGTTCCAGTGAGACAACCCACCATGTACTCCTACATGGCCTCTCACCGCTACCTTTACCAAATCGTGTTCACACACTTAACGCTCAGCATCAGAACATATCACTGCACTCCAATTCATTCCCAATGAATCAGACCTGACACACTCTAAGCAATAGCAAGCAAGGCATGGTAAGAACACTACATGGCTTCAATCAATTCCTACACATACTAGTGGGTTTCAACTATTTACTGTGGCAATGACAGGTCATGCAGACGAATGGGTTCAACTACCGCAGCATAAAGTAGCAGTTGAATCATTGTTGTCCTAATGCAATAACAGAGAGCAGGAGCGAGAGAGTGGGATTGTATCGGAATGAACAAAGGGTTTTGCTTGCCTGGTATAACAATGTGTAGAGCACTGCTCCTCTGACAGGTACTCTGGAATGGTCTCCGGAGCTGGACCTATCGAGAAGAACGGTGCCAACAATCAAACACAAGCATATGCAACAATATGATGAATGAACATGGCATCAAAATGTGATGTTGTTTGAGCTAATGCAACTAGCTTTTATTTGGTTGAGGTCCATTTGAACTAAGGGTTCAAATGCAACTCCAAATTAAACATTTATAAATGCCATTTATGTGTTTTATCATATTCAGTAGGTATAAGTTCATTTGTCATGCATGAAAATGGTACAGATGGATAGATTGAATTTTTCTGATAATTTTTCATATATGAATTATTTCATTCTGGGCTACGGTTGAATTTCTGTGATTTTTTGAGGTTTAAACAATTTTCTGGATTCTCCTAAACAAAAACAATTCTAGAAAATTGTTTATTGCGTCAGCATGACCAAAGCATGACATCAGCAGGTCAACCAGGCTGACCAGAGTCAAACCTGACAGTGGGGTCCACTGGTCAGTGACTTAGTTAATTAACTGAGTTAATTAACACTAAAACTAATCCTAACAAAAGTCAGCAGGGCCAGGCCCACGTGTCAGTGGCTCCACTAATTAACTAACTTAACTAATTAAAACTAATCTGGTCAACTAACTGAAGGGGTGGGGCCCACCTGTCATTGACCCGGGGGGTCTATTCCCTAGTCAACCCGCGGCTAACATGCCGGCGGCAGCAAATGCGGCGGAGGGCATCGGGATTGGGCCCCCGGCGTCCAAATGGACGGCTGAGGCCATCTGCAGGCTGCGGAGGCTTGTCCGCATCCAACTACACCAACGGGAGGTTGCGGGGGCGCCGGAGTTGGCCGGAACGAAGCACGAGGCGGCGTCCGGAGTACGGGCCTCGTCGGAAATGGTGCTACGGGGCACGGGGAGGCGAGAGGAGGGGTGCTACGGGCTCCTGGCAGTGTGGCAAACGCGGTGACGCGCTAGGTTGCAAGCCGTGATGGCTCTGGCCATGGCGGAGAGGAACCACGGTGGCGCGTCCACTCGGGTCCGGTGGGTGGCATGGCTACGACGAGTGAACGGCGAAACGGAGAGCCGGGTTCGAGGGAGAGGCTCACGGCGGTCGCAGCGGTGCAGATGGAGAGGTCGGAAGAGTGCCGGAGCGAGCAGGGCGGTGGAGGGGATCTCCGGCGGCTGGCGATGAAGAAGACGACAGTGACAGCTCCTCAGGGCGTCCGGCGACGCGTGGCTCATCTGAGAAGATGGGGACGAAGTGGCGGAGCTCTCGGGCACGTTTGCTGGGCGTGGGGTGGGCTGTGGCCATGGCAGCGGCGAGCAGCGGCGACGGTGGCGCTCGGGTCCGAGCGAGAGAGGGAGACAGAGGAGGGGAGAGGCGGCGAGAGAGAGCAAGAGAGGTCTGGGGAGGTGCGTGGCAACGACTAGAACATCCAGGCGGCGAGGGGGAGGGGCAGGCAGGCAGGAGGCGTGGCGTCCATGCGCGAGAGCGGCGGGCGCGTGCCCCTGCCTCCTGTCGTCGCCAGGAGGACGACGACTGGCAGCTGGGCCGGCCCAGTGCGAGGCCAGCAAGTGGCCCAGGTAAGCTCTAACCCTTTATTTCTTTATGTTTTCTATTTCTATAATTCTATTTTGATTTTGTTTCTAAACTAAATCATTTATTTTCTTCTGACACCTTTTTGCAGGGACCTAAGGAATTAATCCAAAGCCCCTCACAATAAAAATCAGAATTTTGGACATATGTAAAATATATAATAAATATATATCCAAGGCAAAATAATTATTGCATTAATTCCAAATGCCCAAAATAAATATTTATGAGCTCCTAAAAATATTGGTTTGAATTTTAGCTCTGACCAATATTTTCAGAGAGAAACATGAACATTTTCTTGGACCCTTTTGGAGCAATTTTTATTTGGGTCATTTTTCAAAAGGGTTTTCTGAGGGTTTCACAAGTCCCCAATTCAATTTCATTTGAAAAATAAACATGATGCAAACACCAAGCTAGCCTAGTGCATACCAGAACTAGGGTTGTGACAACTCGCCCCCACTCGAAAGAATCTCGTCTCGAGATTCAGGAGTCGGCGGAAAGAAGGTGGGGTACTCCAGTCGGAGACGATCTTCTCGCTCCCATGTAGCTTCTCTCTCGGAATGATGAGACCGCTGAACCTTGAGAAACTTGATGTTATGTCATCGAGTGACGCGCTCTGCTTGATCCAGAATGCGAACGGGGTACTCTCGATATGTAAGGTTATCTTGGAGATCAAGCGTTTTGTGGTCCACTCCGCGGATGGGATCTGAGAAGCAACGCCTGAGTTGAGAGACGTGGAAGACATCATGTACTCGAGAAAGATGTGGGGGTAGTTCCAACTAGTAGGCAACCTCTCCTCGTTTAGCGAGAATGCGAAAAGGACCAATGTAACGAGGAGCCAACTTGCCCTTGATACCGAAACGATGGGTACCCTTCAAAGGGGTAACCCGAAGATAAGCTTTGTCGCCAACTTCATAAGCCACTTCCTTATGATGACGATCATACTGGCTCTTTTGACGAGATTGAGCTGTTTTCAAATTCTCACGAATGATGCGAACTTGCTCTTCTGCTTCCTAGATCATGTCCGGTCCAAAGAATTGTCTTTCACCAGTTTCTGACCAGTTCAAAGGTGTTCGACATCTTCGTCCATAGAGTATCTCAAAAGGAGCTTTCTTGAGACTGGATTGATAGCTATTGTTATGAGCAAACTCGGCGAAAGGAAGACATTTCTCCCAATCCATACCGAATGAGATAACGCAAGCTCTAAGCATGTCTTCGAGAATTTGGTTGACCCGTTCCACCTGACCACTTGACTGAGGGTGGAAAGCGGTACTGAAGGAAAGATGGGTGCCCATGGCATTTTGGAAACTCTCCCAGAAATGAGAAGTGAAAAGACTACCACGGGCTGAATTGATCTCTAGTGGAACACCATGAAGTGACACTATTCGAGAAATATATAAGTCAGTGAGCTCACTAGCAGTGATACTCTCTCGAACAGGTAGGAAGTGAGCCACTTTGGACAGACGGTCAATGACTACGAAGATAGCATTATTCCCTTTCTTGGTCTTGGGAAAGCCGGTGATGAAGTCCATACCAACTTTATCCCATTTCCACTCAGGAATAGCTAAAGGCTGAAGGGTGCCAGCAGGTCTTTGATGTTCTGCCTTAACGCGACAACAAACGTCGCATTTAGTAATGAACTCAGCAATTTCTCTCTTCATCCTAGTCCACCGGAACCTCTGGCATAGGTCATGATACATCTTAGTACTACCGGGATGAATCATGAGAGGAGATTCATGAGCCTCCTTAAGGATCAGTAGTCGCAGATGTTGCTTCTTGGGAACCACCAATCGGTTCTGGAAGAAAACAACACCTCGATCATCTATGGAGAAACTACCAGCAATACCCTTGGCAATATTTCTCTTGATCCGGATAATCCCCGTATCATGCTTCTGGGCTTCTATGATATGATCCATAAGAGTAGGTTTCGCCATCAAGGTTGAAAGGAATCCGTGAGGAGCAATGTGAAGGTTAAGCTTACATAATTCCTCATGGAGAAGTGGTTGGCCCTGCTGCAACATGAGATTGTTGCAATAGGACTTACGACTTAAATCATCAGCCATGACATTGGCCTTGCCTGGGGTATAGGAAATCCCTAAGTCGTAATCTGAGATCAACTCCAACCAACGTCTTTGCCTAAGGTTCAAATCTGGCTGGGTGAAGATATACTTGAGACTCTGGTGATCGGTGTAGATCTCGCAACGATTACCAAGAAGGTAATGTCGCCATGTCTTAAGTGCATAGACTATAGCTGCAAGCTCTAGATCGTGTGTAGGATAATTTTCCTCATGTGGATGCAACTGTCAAGATGCATAGGCTATCACATGACGATCCTGCATAAGACTGCAACCTAGTCCCTATCGTGAGGCATCACAATAGATAACAAAGTTCTTAGTGAAATCCGGTGGCACAAGTATGGGAGCAGAAGTCAGGCGTCTTTTCAGTTCCTGAAAACTGTGCTCACACTATGGGGACCACTCAAACTTTTTATCTTTCTTGAGAAGTTCTGTGAGAGGTTTGGCCACTTTAGAGAAGTTTTCAACAAAGCGGCGACAATAACTGGCTAGACCAAGGAAACTCCTAACTTGTTTAACTATTTCAGGTGGAGTCCATTCAAGGACGGCTTGAACTCTCTCGGGATTGACAGCAATGCCCTTACCAGAGATTACGTGGCCGAGATAGGTCACTTCTGGCAACCAAAACTCGCACATGGAGAACTTGGCATAAAGGCGGTGTTCTCTGAGTTTTTCTAACACAAGTCTAAGATGTTCGACATGCTCTTCCTCGTTCTTCGAGTAGATCAGAATATCATCGAGGTAAACCACGACGAACTTATCTAAGTACTCCATGAAGATCGAGTTCATCAAGTGGGAGAATGTGGCTGGAGCATTGGTTAGACCGAAAGACATGACGGTGTACTCGTACTGGCCATAACGAGTGACAAAAGCCGTCTTAGGAATGTCTCCGTTTCTGATCTAGATTTGATGGTAGCCTAACCTCAAATCCATCTTGGAGAAGACTGAGGATCCAGTGAGCTGATCATACAGGTCGTTGATCCTGGGGAGCGGATACTTGTTCTTTATCGTGACCAAATTAACGGGACGATAATCTACAACCATCCGTTCCCTGCCATCCTTCTTCTTAACGAAGAGGACGGGACAAGCCCATGGAGAAGAACTAGGACGGATGAAACCCTTTCGCAAGGACTCATCAAGTTGTTCCTTAAGCTCAGCTAGTTCTAGGGGTGCCATCTTGTAAGGTCTCCTAGAAATTTGAACAGTTCCTGGAATAAGATCTATGATAAACTCTACATCCCTGTCAGGTGGAACACCTGGTAGTTCCTCTGGAAAGACATCCGGAAAGTCACGTACTACCGGGATATCTTCAAGGTCTGGGAGGGGGCTAGCATTAAGAGAATAGAGTTGACGCCTTGCAACTCTAGTGGAGACAGTGACTATCTTGCCAGACGGGTGTGTAAGCTGAACAGACCTAGTGTAACAGTCAATCTTGGCATGATGAGCTGTCATCCAGTCCATACCCAAGATGATGTTAATATCCGAAGACTTAAGGGCTATAAGTGAGGCAAGGAATACAAGTCTGTCAACAAGGATTCCATTACCATGGCTTATTCTGGTAGTTTGCCATCTAGACCCTGGGGTTTGGATTTCAACCGGAGTTGGCATATCACAAAATGACATGTCGTGCAAACGGGCATAGCCTTCAGAGATGAAGGAGTGAGATGCTCCGGTATCGAACAGAACCGAAGCCGGATGGCAATTGACAAGGAGTATACCAAGAATGACATTTGGATCATCATGAGCGTCTTTAGCTGAGACGTGATGCACACGTCCATGTTTAGTGGGAGCTGAATTGGCACTGATCGTCTTGCGTGGTGGCTTACCACGAAGAACGGACTTCTCCGGCTGGGGTGGAGTAAAACTGGCCTGAGAGCAGTCACGTGCATAGTGTCCTGGCTTTCCGCATGTGAAGCAAGTCCTTGAGGTAGGTCGTGGACCCGCATTGACAAGAGGTTTACCAATGGGCTGGGGTGGAGCATAAGACTGAGCTGGATGATGCACCTCATAAGATGGCCTCGAAGAATATCTGGGTGGAAGAGCGGAGTTTGGAACCCAAATCCGGCGCTTCTGGGAACTAGTGCAGGAGCAAGATCCCAAATCACGGGTGTGCTTACGAGACTCCTCGTAAGTGAGCTAAGCGGTCTCTGCATTGATGACCTTGTTCACAAGAGCCTGGAATGTATGGCAATGATGCAAGTGAAGATCACGACGCATCTTGGGGTTGAGACCTTTCCGGAACCTAGCCTGCTTCTTGGCGTCCGTGGAAACTTCTTCTGTAGCATAGCGGGCGAGGTTTTCAAATTCTCTACTCTAAGCATCAACAACCATCTTAGCCTAGGTAAGACAACCGAACTCTTCTCTCTTGCGATGGATGAGGGCTTGAGGAATGTGATGTTCGTGAAAAGCCTCAGTGAAATATCTCCAGGTAGGAATCTGGCCAACTGGAATCATGGCCTCATAGTTCTGCCACCAAAGACTAGCAGGACCTTCCAGGTGATAAGTGGCATAGATGACCTTGTCCTCTTCAGCTACGTTTGCAGAACGCAGCTTGTGAGTGATACTACGGAGCCAGTCATCTGCATCGAGTGGCTCAATGGGATGATAGAAGGTGGGTGGTTTCAGATGAATGAAGTCATGGATGGTTGCTGACTCTTTGCACTGATGTGTGGTGTTCTCCTTAATACATGCCAACAAGCGGTCAGACTCTCGCTTGTTCCTCTCCATCTCTAACATGACCTCTACCAACGAAGGCTGGTCGGGAGGATCCTCCTCATCCCTACCACCTATGTGGTTCTTTCTACGAGGAACTGAACCTCGGGTAACTGACGACATCCTGAGAAATGAAACCAAGGACGGAATCAGCATCAACTAGGCTATAGAAGGTAGGATAAGAAAAGGGTATCTCTCGAACTCCTAGGACAAATCCGGCAGCATAACGGCAGTAAAATGCTCTGAATGAGACATCCTGCAAAAGATAGGGCAGTACCATACTCAACAACATCACTCAAGGTTCTGTGATAGTACTAAACAATCTACACCGGAAGAACTTGAAAACAGGAGTATGACTCTCATCAAACAATCCTATGGAACTACGGAATAGTAACTCGTGATCCTGATAGACGGAAGAGAAGCCTAGTTCCTTAACCCCGTAGGAAAGGTAGGATGACTCAGATCAGAAGACATGAGGTATAAGGAGTAAAAAGAGCCTTACGTTCCCTTCCACAATCAATTCCCTTATATAACTAAAGAATTTCTAGACTCAACTTCGACTAGTTTGGCTTGGTAATCCTACAGGCAGTCAGGCTCTGATACCAAAGCTGTCGGGACCCCGATCCTAAGTCACACCAGTCTAGCATGTAACACACCATACCACTTTGCGGTCTCACGCACGGTATCCCCACGGGTGCCACCTTACCTGGCCCGAGACCGTTTGCGCATTTTGGCTCACGTATATGATAGTGTCGCTAGCATCCATATGACAGAGAACCCGGGCCGACATGACTAGTTATAATCCCAATGTGGCACTAACTTACAGGGACATGCATACATGACCCAACAACGAACGTGTCGGTCATCAACGTTTGAACCCAAGTCGTAGCAAGCTACAAGGACTTAAAGGAACAACGCGTGACATTTCCCCAAAGGGACAGACACAGGAACGAAGAAGGACACCTGCCGGCCAACCTAAGTGTTCCGGAGCAGTAGCAAGCTACCAGGGCTCAGTGGAAGCACTAGGAGACATTTCCCCATAAGAGAGGCTATCAAGAGGAAACAACAAGTTTGTCGGATCCCACACATACCAAGCATTTCAATAACATACACACAATATGCTCGATATGTGCAAATACAACATGGCATCACAACAAGACTCTATGAAACAAAGTATTTATTCATTAGGCTCCGAGGAGCCAGATATTACAAACATGGGTCTCATGACCCAACATTCAGAGCATACAAGCAACAAGCGGAAGCATAACATGTCTGAGTACAGACAACTACAAAAGAAAAAGGCCGAAGAGCCTGACTATCTACAACACTCGTCCAAGATCGTAGCTGAGGTAACAAGCTAATTGTCGAAGTCCAAGCGGAACTACTAGTGAGACAGAAATCTCATCTACAAAACATAAATTAAGCAAACAGGAGTACAAAGGTACTCATCAAGACTTACATCAGATCCTATCATACATGCATTTGTATCAAGAAGGCATAGTGGGGTTTAGTTGCACCAAGCCAGCTTTGACTCAGTGGCTATCCTGTACGACGATTGTTGGTAACTCTTTGAGGTGGCGCACACGAGTCCACTAATCACCACCAAATACACCACTATGGGTTCATCCCCGTCTCCCTACGAGAAGGCCATCCATAGCACTCACACTTGTCTTGAGTATTTTAGAGTATCCACTTTCAGTTGTCTATGTACCACGTAAGCATCCAAGAAGTCCATAACCGTGGACCCAGCTATTCGAATAGATCATGATAACCCCTACAGGGGTGTACTTCTTCACACACGCTCTCACCACTTACCGCCATGTACACGTCGTGTATCTCGGCAACCTTCAAGCGGAAGCCTGGCGAGGGTGTCGGCCACGACCTGACTAACCACAAAAGACTCTAGTCCAGGTTTATCGCCTATTCGGGTTCCATCCGCAAGGGAGTCCGGCCGAGGTTTCCATCACGGCCCCAAACGATGTGTACAGGGTTCCCGAGCCCACCATCTGGGTGCCACTCGGTACACTGGGCCACGTGTGCCTAGTCTATCCCAAGCCCACCCTGCCGGGTGCCACTTGGTAGAGAAATAACACTACCTACAAACACCAGAAACTAGTTGCGACTCCTGGACAGAGATCAAGTTGATTAATAAGCAGAGAGGGGTCGAGATACCGGAACCCAATGTGTGGTAGTAGCTAGTCATTGGACCACATACACAGAACTCAGTGCTTAAGGACGGTTCCAGTGAGACAACCCACCATGTACTCCTACATGGCATCTCACCGCTACCTTTACCAAATCGTGTTCACACACTTAACGCTCAGCATCAGAACATATCACTGCACTCCAATTCATTCCCAATGAATCAGACCTGACCCACTCTAAGCAATAGCAAGCAAGGCATGGTAATAACACAACATGGCTTCAATCAATTCCTACACATACTAGTGGGTTTCAACTATTTACTGTGGCAATGACAGGTCATGCAAAGGAATGGGTTCAACTACCTCAGCATAAAGTAGCAGTTGAATCGTTGTTGTCCTAATGCAATAACAGAGAGCAGGAGCGAGAGAGTGGGATTGTATCGGAATGAACAAAGGGTTTTGCTTGCCTGGTATAACAATGTGTAGAGCACTGCTCCTCTGACAGGTACTCTGGAACGGTCTCCGGAGCTGTACCTATCGAGAAGAATGGTGCCGACAATCAAACACAAGCATATGCAACAATATGATGCATGAACATGGCATGAAAATGTGATGTTGTTTGAGCTAATGCAACTAGCTTTTATTTGGTTGAGGTCCATTTGAACCAAGGGTTCAAATGCAACTCCAAATTAAACATTTATAAATGACATTTATGTGTTTTCTCATATTCAGTAGGTATAAGTTCATTTGTCATGCATGAAAATCATACAGATGGATAGATTGAATTTTCCTGATAATTTTTCATATATAAATTATTTCATTCTGAGCTACGGTTGAATTTCTGTGATTTTTTGAAGGTTAAACAATTTTCTGGATTCTCCTAAACAAAAACAATTCCAGAAAATTGTTTACTGCGTCAGCATGACCAAAGCATGACGTCAGCAGGTCAACCAGGCTGACCAGAGTCAAACCTGATAGTGGGGTCCACTGGTCAGTGACTCGGTTAATTAACTGAGTTAATTAACACTAAAACTAATCCTAACAAAAGTCAGCAGGGCTGGGCCCACGTGTCAGTGGCTCCACTAATTAACTAACTTAACTAATTAAAACTAATCTGGTCAACTAACTGAAGGGGTGGGGCCCACCTATCATTGACCCAGGGGGTCTAATCCCTGGTCAACCCGCGGCTAACACGCCGGCGGCAGCAAACGCGGCGGAGGGCGTCGGGATTGGGCCCCCGGCGTCCAAATGGAAGGCCGAGGCCATCTGCAGGCTGCGGAGGCTCGTCCGCATCCATCTACGCCAATGGGAGGTTGCGGGGGCGCCGGAGTTGGCCGGAACGAAGCTCGCGGCGGCGGCCGTTGTACGGGCCTCGTCGGAAATGGCGTTACAGGGCACGAGGAGGCCAGATGAGGGGTGCTCCGGGCTCCTGGCAGTGTGGCAAACGCGGTGATGCGCTAGGTTGCAAGCCGCGATGGCTCTGGCCACGGCGGAGAGGAACCACGGCGGCGCGTCCACTCGGGTCCGGTGGGTGGCATGGCTATGGCGTGTGAACGGCAAAACGGAGAGCGGGGTTTGAGGGAGAGGCTCAGGGCAGTCACAGCGGTGCAGACGAAGAGCTCGGAGGAGGGCCGGAGCGAGCATGGCGGCGGAGGGGATCTCCGGCGGCTGGCGATGAAGAAGACAGCAGTGACAGCTCCTTAGGGCGTCCGGCGACGCATGGCTCGTCTGAGAGGACGGGGACGAAGTGGCGAAGCTCTCGGGCACGTTGGCTGGGCGTGGGGTGGTCTGTGGCCACGGCAGCGGCGAGCGGCGGCGAGCGGTGGCGCTCGGGTCCGAGCGAGAGAGGGAGAAAGAGGAGGGTAGAGGCGGCGAGAGTGAGCAAGAGAGGTCTGGGGAGGTGCGTGGCAATGACCAGAACATCCAGGCGGCGATGGGGAGGGGCAGGCAGGCAGGAGGCGTGGCGGCCATGTGCGAAAGCGGTGCGCACGTGCCCCTGCCTCTTGTCGTCGCCAGGAGGACGACGACTGGCAGCTGGGCCGGCCCAGTGCGAGGCAAGCAAGTGGCCCATGTAAGCTCTAACCCTTTATTTCTTTCTGTTTTCTATTTATATAATTCTGTTTTGATTTAGTTTCTAAACTAAATCATTTATTTTCTTCTGACCCCTTTTTGCAGGGACCTAAGGAATTAATCCAAAGCCCCTCACAACAAATATCAGAATTTTGGACATATATAAAATATATAATAAATATATATCCAAGGCAAAATAATTATTGCATTAATTCCAAATGCCCAAAATAAATATTTATGAGCTCCTAAAAATATTGGTTTAAATTTTAGCTCTGACCAATATTTTCAGAGAGAAACATGAACATTTTCTTGGACCCTTTTGGAGCAATGTTTATTTGGGTCATTTTTCAAAAGGGTTTTCTGAGGGTTTCACAAGTCCCCAATTCAATTTCATTTGAAAACTAAACATGATGCAAACACCAAGCTAGCCTAGTGCATACCAGAACTAGGGTTGTGACAAAGACCCAGAAGAGCCAGAATACACGACCGAGCATTCCGCCGCTTAGGTATTATTCGCAACTCGGATATGCCAGTTCGTGACCTCTTCGGTAGGATAGGTCGTGTAACCCCTATGCAAAGTCGAGTCCTTGTATGGTTCATATGAAGCCATCTAGTATTTGCTTTTGTTGTGTTTGGATGTACGTTGTATCTTCCCTTCGGGAATATGTAAACGACTGCATCACCCATTTGGATTTTAATGAATGTGTTTGGCCCTTTCGGCCCTTGCATGAAATGATTAGTGTCACACCCACCCCCTTACTAGGCACCCATCTTTATTGCTTTCCCTCTTCCAAATCATGAGACCTTTTACCGCTCCAACAGGATGCCTGTTGTAACTCGTACTGGTACCTCTACCCAGCAGCCTGAAGCCGGAGCATCCGCCCAATCAGAGACCGGCCAAGACCAAACCCACGACCAAGCTCCACCACCACCTCCTCTGAACATGGACATGGCTCAGCTTCTCCAAGCTTTCCGAGAGGAACGCCAAGCCAACATCGTAGCCCTCCAGATGATTGCTCAAGCTGTCACCAACAACCGCTAGCCGGCGGGGAATGGCAATGGACGTTCCACGTTGGCAGAATTCAAGAAGCATGCACCTCCAACTTTCATTGAGACTGCTGAACCCCTGGATGCAGACGACTGGGTTCGCACCATTGAGGATTTGCTGGAGCTAGTCAGATGCACCGAAGACCGCCAGAAGGTGGCTTATGCTGCCCACTACCTCGGGGGGACTGCAGAGCTTGGTGGGATGGATTCAAGGTCATGCATGCTGGGCAAGACATCACTTGGGACAACTTCAAGGCAGAATTCCGCAAGGCCCATATTCCTTCCGGAATCATGACTATCAAAAAGCGTGAGTTTCGAGCCCTGAAGCAAGGAAGTGGCACTGTCAAGGAGTACATGCAAAAGTTCAGTGTTCTGTCAAGGTATGCTCCTGAAGATGTCAGCATTGATGCTGAAAAAAGGGAGCGCTTCATGGAAGGCCTCAATCAGACTCTGCAGTACTCGCTTGTCGTGTGCGACTGCCCAACCTTCCCTGACCTGGTGAACAAAGCACTCATGCTTGAAGACAAGCGGCATGCTCTGGAAGACACTCGCAAGCGCAAGATGGTCAGCAAGGGAAGTTCCAGCAACCAGAAGCCTCGCCCGCGGTAGCCAGCCCTGGTCAAGCCAACCTACCAGCAGCCAAGAGCTCCTGCACCTCGCACCAACTATCAGCCTCAGCAGTATGAAAACCCTAGGCCAGCATTCAACCCCAATAATAGTGGTGGCAACAAGATCAATAATCCAAACCAAGTCACCTGCTTTGGATGTGGTCAGTCAGGACACATCTCAAGGGTGT
Source organism: Secale cereale (assembly GCA_902687465.1). Lineage (NCBI taxonomy): Eukaryota > Viridiplantae > Streptophyta > Magnoliopsida > Poales > Poaceae > Secale > Secale cereale. The sequence continues at coordinate 333,759,898 of LR738709.1, forward strand.
GCCCCAACAAGAAGCCTGATGCCCCGCGCCCCAAGCGCAGAACCCAGGACAAGGCCGCGGGATGCCACCAAGGAACCAAGCCCCTCGCAACCCACCTAACCATGGGAAGGGGCATGTGAATCACGTCACTACTGAAGAAGCCTAGGAAGACCCGGACGTCGTGCTGGGTACGTTCCTTGTCAACTCAGCACATGCAACTGTCTTGTTTGATTCTGGAGCCACGCATTCATTTGTCACTCAAAGATTTGCATCAAAAAGTGGCATGACCCCTACACCCCTGAATAACCCCATGGTGGTACAAACCCCCAGAGCAGAGATGAGAGCTAAGATAGGCTGTAAGGGAGTCAGTATTATCATTAACGGTGTAGACTTCCTAGCAGACCTTATCATCTTAAGATCGCAAGGCTTCGATGTGATCTTAGGGATGGATTGGCTCAGTAAGAACCAAGGCTTGTTAGACTGTGCCAACCAGGCTGTCACTATGACCAATGACCAAGGAGTCGAAGTTAAGTTTGCTTCCAACTCCTCTTCTGCTCAAACCGCTCAAGTTAACTGTCTGTCTAAAGTTGGACTGGAGCAAGTACCGGTAGTATGCGAGTATCCTGATGTCTTTCCGGATGAGCTACCGGGAAAGCCCCCTGACCGCGACATTGAGTTCATCATCGAGCTCGTGCCCGGGGCAGGACCCATCTATAAGAAGTCTTATAGAATGGGGACGGAAGAATTAGCCGAGTTAAAGAAGCAGCTGGAAGAACAGTTGAGGAAGGGATTTATCCGCCCAAGTGCCTCCCCTTGGGGATCACCTGTTCTGTTTGTGGCGAAAAGGGACGGTACCATCCGCTTATGCATTGAATACCGTTCCCTCAATGAGGTTACAATCAAGAACAAGTATCCACTTCCCAAGATTGAAGATCTATTTGATCAACTCAGGGGAGCCAAGGTGTTCTCCAAGATCAACCTCAGATCTGGGTACTACCAGCTGAAGATCAGACCCCAAGATATTCCGAAGACGGCCTTTGTAGCCAGATATGGCATGTACGAGTGCACGGTCATGTCCTTTGGGTTAACCAATGCCCCAGCTTACTTCATGTATCTCATGAATAAAGTCTTCATGGAATATTTGGACAAGTTTGTTGTTGTCTTCATCGATGACATTCTTGTCTTCTCGAAGACGGAGGAAGAGCACGAGCAACATCTAAGGATGGTCCTAGACAAGCTTCGAGAGCACCAACTATACGCCAAATTTAGCAAGTGTGAGTTTTGGCTGCATAAAGTTGGATTCTTAGGTCATGTCTTGACCGAAGAAGGATTGTCAGTTGATCCCGCAAAGATCGAAGCTGTGACCCAATGGCAATCTCCAGCGACCTTCAAGGAAGTCAGAAGCTTCCTCGGACTTGCGGGCTATTACCGCACATTCGTGGAAGGATTCTCTAGCATTGCTCGGCCAATGACTCAGCTCCTGAAGAAGGACAAGAAGTTCGAATGGATGCCAAAATGCGAAGAAAGCTTCCAAGAGCTCAAGAAGAGATTGACCACCGCCCCGGTTCTGGCAACACCTGATATTCGCAAGGAGTTCGTGATATATTGTGATGCCTCTCGAACCAGATTGGGAAGCGTTCTGATGCAAGAAGGCCGAGTCATAGCTTACCTCTCAAGGCAGCTACGACCTCATGAAGAGAACTACGCTACTCACGATCTTGAGTTAGCAGCAGTGGTTCATGCCTTGAAGACATGGCGACATTACCTCCTACGGAAACGGTGTGAGATATACACGGACCACAAAAGTCTGAAGTACATTTTCACCCAGAAGGAATTGAACATGAGGCAACGAAGATGGTTGGAACTAATCAAAGATTATGACCTCTGTGTTCAATATCACCCCGGGAAGGCTAATGTGGTAGCCGATGCCTTAAGCAGAAAGGCTTGCTCCCTGAATGCCATAATTCAAAAAAGGCAGCCAACCCTGTTTGAAGAGCTGGAACAATTCAGTTTGGAATTGGTCACCCCTGGATTTCTAGACCACCTGGAAGTCAAACCAACCCTGATAGACGAAGTCAAGAAGGCACAAGGAGGGCACGCAAGCATTGAAGGCATCAAGAAGAAGATGAAGCTAGACAAGGCCCCAGGATTCTACGAGGATGAGCACGGGATTGTTTGGTACAAAGGCCGCATCTGCGTACCAAACAAGATGGAGCTGAAGAACCTAATCCTGCAAGAAGCCCACGACACTCCGTATTCCATCCACCCCGGAGGAACCAAGATGTATCAAGACTTGAAGGAAAGATTCTGGTGGCACGGGATGAAAAGAGAGATTGCAACCTATGTTGCAAAGTGTGATGTGTGCCAAAGGGTCAAGGCTGAATACCGGCGACCCGCTGGATTGCTCCAACCACTGAAGGTTCCTGAGTGGAAGTGGGATAAAGTCGGAATGGACTTCATCACTGGATTACCAAGGTCGAAAAGAGGACATGACTCCATCTGGGTCATAGTCGATAATTTGACCAAGGTAGCCCATTTCATTCCTGTCAAGACTACCTATGATGGCAACCGGCTGGCAGCTCTCTACATCGACAGAATCGTAAGCCTTCATGGTGTTCCCAAGGAGATTGTGTCAGATCGAGGAACCCAGTTCACCTCAAGGTTCTGGAAGAAGTTCCAAGAAGCCTTGGGAACCAAGTTGTCTTTCAGCACGGCTTTCCACCCACAGACTGGAGGTCAGACAGAGCTAGTAAATAAAATTCTCAAAGACATGCTCCGAGCCTGTGTCTTGGCATATGGAGCCAAGTGGGAAGATTACTTCCCTTTTGCCGACTTATCCTATAACAACAGTTATCAGTCGAGCCTTCAAATGGCACCATTTGAGGTGCTGTACGGATGCAAGTGTCGCACACCCCTCAACTGGTCAGAGACCAGAGAAGGACTAGTCTTTGGACCAGATATTCTCAGTAAAGCAGAAGAGCAAGTCCAACTAGTCAGAGAATGTTTGAAGGCAGCCAAGTCAAGGCAGAAGAGCTATGCTGACACTCATTGCCGAGATATGAGTTTCCGTGTCGGAGACCACGTGTACCTGCGAGTAACTCCTCTGAAGGGAACCAAGCGTTTCCATGTTAAGGGGAAGCTCGCACCAAGGTTCATTGGACCCTTTGAGATCACTTCACGACGAGGAGAAGTGGCTTACCAGTTGGAACTACCACCTGAGCTATCCGATGTGCACAACGTATTCCACGTGTCACAACTCCGGAAGTGTCTCCAAGTTCCGAACAAGCCTGATCTCTACAGGGATGTTGATCACCAAGCCATTGATCTTCAGCCTGATTTGACCTACCGCGAGAAGCCCATTCGCATTCTGGATGAAGCAGAACGACGGACGCGAAGCCGCACCATCAAGTACTTCAAGGTCCAGTGGAGCAACCACACAGAAGCAGAAGCAACCTGGGAACGTGAAGACTATCTTAGATCCGAGTATCCCAATCTCTTTTAAGACCTACTTTAGGAATCTCGGGGACAAGATTCTTGTAAGGGGGTAGGTCTTTCATACCCTGCATTTTGTAACATGTCATTTGCATCTGTAAAGCATGAAAATTTGGACCAGCAATTTTTTTTGGCATCATTTGGCTTTTATTTGGAATTATGTTTTTCTCTCTGTGATTTTCAAGTGCTCTTTAAAGTCAACTACTCCCTTTTGTAGATTTCATCTCCTTACCCCAAAACTTCTGCCCAATGATCATACCAAGTGTATATAGCAGTATAGTATTTTCTTATAAAATTAATTTGGCCAAAAAGTATTTTCAAAAAAAATAGTTTTCCAAAAACCCCTGAATTGAGGTTTGCACTGCAAGTGCTTGATATAGGGTGAGAAATATTTCAAAGAGTATATTTGAAACCTAGTAGATATAGGACTCCTATAAACCACAAAAATATAATTTTAAAGTTATTTTCCTATTTTATTTAAAGGCTTTTCTTAAGGCCAGAAATGGTCTTTAATAGGGAAAAATTATTTAACTATTTCAAAAATATTTGCCAAAATTCAGGGAGGCTCATAGGACATATATTGTCCATATATAAGAGTTTCAACACTTGGTCATGTTCAAAATATTGGACAAATCCCTCAGAAACCCTTTCTAGATATTTCAAGCTTTCGAAATATTTACAAAGGAAATATTCTCTAAAAATTCCAGGGAAATTCTATCATGTCATATATGACATATTTGATGATCTTGCCAAGCCCCATGCCTTGGGAAGTAAGAAAACATCATCAAAACCCCTCAAACCCATTATGTCCATATTTGCAGTTTGAGCAACTTTACATTGCCAAACTTGTCCAAATGCTCTCAAACTTGGTACACATGCTAGAATGGTCTAATAATGCATCTAGACCAAATGGCACAAGCTTTAGAGAAGGGTAATTTGATCAGAGTACCCCATAACCATTTCTGTTCAAATTCAAATTTGAACAACTTTACATTACCAACTTTTTACTTGGGGCTTCAAACTTTGTGGGCATGATCATAACCCCAAATGATGACACTACACCAAGTGGTGCATTAAGGAGGGATGATTAGCTTGACTCAAACATGGTGAAACCATTTCTGTTGATTTCTAGGGTTCACCAAAGTTACATTGGCAAGTTTCATCAAATAAGCCCAAACTTGGTGAAACACCCTATTTCCATATGCCATTTAATCCTGTTAAGTATCATGGCTAGTGGAGATCATTTGATTGCTCAAAACCACATCAAACACCTTCTGGTGATTTTCCAAAGTTACCACTTTCACCCCTTTTCTTAGTCTCCTTGAGCTCAGCTTTTTACCACAGCTCCCTCGGGCTTCCCTGCACCTCCAGCAACTCTCCCCTGGCCTCAGCTCCATGATTGAGTAAGGGTAAAACCCCAATGTGCATTTTGTACAGCAGCTTTCACCATTCTACCTCATCCACCTCTTCTTCTAGAAGCTTTCCTGGGCATCCAACGACTCTCCTGCATTGTTTACTTACCCCTAGGGCCAATGGACATGGTGGCCGCGCCCAGAGCGCGTGAGACATGGCCATGCCGGCCATTTGGGCGCTCTAGAGCATGCTACAGTGAGCTCTCCGCCGTCCCTCCTCGTCGCCGGCGAATCAATCCACTCCAGCGATCAACTCCACCTCCATCAGATCGATGACTCCACGCTGACTCCGTCCCTGCCCTTAGCTCGCCCTGCCATGCCCCGAATCGCCGCCGGTGAGCTCGTCGGCCCTCTGCCGGAGGGTTAGGGATGACAGGCGGACCCCGCCTATCAGCCTCTCCTCGCCCTCGCCTCTCTCTCCTCTCACTGATGCGGGGCCCCACCCGTCAGGTTTGCAACCTGGCGCGCGCAGGCGCCCGTGCGCTGGGCTGGTTCCCCTTTGGGCCTACTGCACTCTGGCCGTTCTGGCCCAGTTGCACAGCAGCCCTTTTCCTTTTTCTTTTCTGTTAAGTTTTTAAATAATTCCACAGGATTAAATATTTATCCAAATGAATTAATTCCAGTTCCTAAAAACTTGTAAAAATCCAACCTATTTAATGATGTCACTTTCACCCATATCTATGGACCTTTTCTATTCTGTTCAAATTTAAATCTATATTTGAACACTAAAACCTCTGTTCAAAAATTCATGTACCCCATTCTGTCACTCCAAATCTCAAACTAAGAATTTTTTCCATCTTAGTTTTCCCTCTAGTATTTTATAAAAATAAGTTGACATTTTTCTGAGCACTTTGGTTTTTCTGTTTTCATTATGGTCTTATTTTCCCGTTGTTTATGGCGACGATTAGATACCGTATTTGACGAGGTTGCTGAAGAAGAAGGAGGGGAAGGATTTGAAGACCTTGAAGACCAAGCCAATCCATGCAAGCAACCCTTTGACCATGATACCCCTTGTGTTCCTCGGAACCCTTTTATTTCCGAATGCATGATGATAAGAGTGACGGTGGTGAACTAGTTGAAAGCCACCACATGATGCATACCCTACTCATGATCTTTACCATGTGCTTAGATGCAATGATAAATGATTAGTTGTGACGCTTAGGGATGCATATGAGCCATGAATCCTTCGTGGTTGCATTCTTTTCGAAAACCCCATCGGGTGCCCCTAATGCCCGAGGGTGATGTTGAGTTAGGTCATCACTTGAGGAAGAAGTGGTGTGCCAAGAAAGATCTCGTGTGTGGGTGAAATGATGGATTAGATTTATGTGTGACTACAGTCCCAACCAAACATGTGCAACCACTCTACCCCGTATGGGACGGGGCATTATTGATTACTTAGGTTGATACTAGCATGGTGCCCACATTACTAGTGACGGGGAAGACTTGAGGTCTCTCCCGGGATGGGGTCGTGCTTGGATAGGCGACCATGACTGTTTTCAAGGGCACCGGACACACTGTTGGTCCCTTCGTGTATGCGTGACATTGTAAAAAGGGCAAGTCCCATGATTTACCGTTTGTACACGAGGGCTGTGGACCAACGAGTGGACCCTATGTTAGTGTCGTCTAGGGAAAGGTAATGACTGGGTGCTTCCCCCGAGTACTTGAGGTACTACGGGATCGTGGGTGACACGAAAGCTTCTCGGATCTTGTGGGTAAAGTGCGCAACCTCTGCAGAGTGTAAAACTATTCGAATAGCCGTGTCCACGGTCATGGACAGTTGGGAGGTGCTACTTAAACTATGTCCAGAATTTTACAATCTCGGTGAAAGTATGTGTGTGTGTTGAGTCAAGGTGGTGACTTGACTCGTTGATAAAGAATTGAACTCTATTCATGTTGATATCTGTAACCTGTCTTTGAGGTTACCCAAATTCATTGATGCATGTTACATGATGGTAGAATAACTTAGCTAGCTTGCAGCTAGGTTGCTTATTGTTATAACTTTGCATTGTTACCTTGAACCAAATCATGGGTTGCTTGCGAGTACATTCAAAGTACTCATTGGCTTGCCACTGGTTATTTAATTGGTCAGGCATGGAGGAGCAGGAATTTGAAGAAGAATTCTATGGAGACGAACATGCGAACTAGGACACTTTCCCAGTCAGAATGCCTATAGGGTTAAGGCAGATGGCATGGGTTCTACTTATCTACGAAGACTTCCGCTATTCGAGTTTATTTGCTCTTCAGCCCTTGAGGCTTTATCTATGTAAGACTTGGCCATAATGGTCATAATTTGTGTAAGACGGTATGTATGGATGTAAGACTATTGTTATTCAGCTTCTGTGTGTTCAGTGAGCATTGATCTCTGGGATCACTGTACACGTGCATTCGGTGGTCTCGACTCTTAAGTCGGGGTCCCCACACGTTGCCGGGGACACATCATCAACATCTACTAGGTTCCTAATAACAAATATCATATCTTGCAATTTACATTATTTGCCATTTCCCTCTTATTTTTATCTCCTCACTTCTAAAAAAGTTTTTGCGAAAAGAACAAAAATAATTGCCTTTTTATTTTCCTTCATTTTGTTTGCCTTTATGTCTTACTTGGTTTGTTTGCTTGTTTGCTTGCCATAATTGTTTGTTTATTGAAAATATGAAGGAAACGTTTATGGATCCTCATCCACTTGCCAATATTTTTAAAAGATCCAATTATGTTGAACCAATTGCTAGTGAGTTGAGTGCACTAGATTATCTTTATGAAGTTTTGCTAGAAATTCGTGAATCTGAAAATTGGGATGAAGTGTTAAAAGAAGAAATTTATGAAGTGATTCATGATAGCTCCTTGAATGGAAAGCATGATTGCAATGGTGTTATAATAAATTGTACTAATGTTAATTATGCTAATAATATGCAAAACCCCAAGCTTGGGAATGCTAATTTCGATATGTCTTCTACTTGTTGCAATGATCATGATTGGGGTGATTCTTCTTACGATCTTGAAAAATTATTTAAGCCTCATGAAGAATATGTTTGCGATAATATTGAAAGTGGGTTTGAAAGAGTGTCAACTTTAGGTAATAATGATCCCACTACTTTGGGGAATGATCAATCTTATTAATTTTTTGATAAAAGTGTGTCATGACTTTAGTTGATGTTAATCCCACTATCTTGGAAGATTATAAGACTTTTATGTGTGTGGATCATGAAGATAAAATTTTATGTGATAGCTGTATTGTTGAATTTGAGTATGATCTTACATGCAATTATTATGAGATAGGAAAATATGGGTGTAGAAATTTTCATGTTACTAAATTACCCCTCTTCATGTTGAGATTGCTATTGTTTCTTTCTTCTTCCTTGCATATGCTAGATATTTCTTGTCTTGATAATTTGGTTGCCTACAAAATGCATATGCATAGGAAGTATGTTAGACTTAAATTTGATTTTCATATGATTTATGATGCTCTGTTTGTGCTTCAACTATTATATTTCTTGTGAGCATCATTTAAATCTCAAGCCTATCTTAATGGATGTAAAACGATAGCGCTTGTTGGGAGGCAACCCATTGAATAAAGGGATTTTTATTTCTGTACCCCCTGGTTCCTTAGTTCTACTCATTCATCCCCACGCTCTTAACTTTTGCTCACTTTTCCCCACTCCCTTGCCCAAAACCCTCAGAACTGGTCACAGCGGATGTTGCCGTTGGGTCAATGACTTGACCGTTAACTCTGACGAGTGGGGCCGCGTAGGGCGGAGTCCACATTTTGACTGTTATGTGCTAACCAGTGGGGACGCGAAACTGACACTCACTGTGACCAGAATCAGATCCAGTCGCTTCCGCGCCGCCCCCTCCGCCGCCGTCGTGCCGCCTCCGCCACAGGCGTGCCACCTCTGCCGCATCTACCCTCACTCCCCATCTAGGATTAGGAAGCAATGTTAGGGGGTACCCCGTCCGACCCATCGATCGTGGAGATGATTGGGTCAAATCATAGGCTGATAATTCATGGATTCCACTTGGGTAAGCATCGTTTTCCTATCAAATTGATTAGGAGATCCGTAAATTAGGCTATATTTGACCACCGTTGGCGTGAATCAGAGCAATTTATCTAGAAAATTTCGGCCTAACTGCGCCCTTTATCTTATTTCAATCGAATAGGGTTGATCTTGCACTTGCTTTTGGGATGGCGGTTAGAATGGAAACTAGCGAGCTGCGTAGAACTAAACCGTGTATGATTTCCCAATTTTTCTACCCTAAAGTGGTAGAAACCAGCGTTTCGTTCACAGATTTCCGCGAGGCACTTTGTTCTGAGTATCCATGGAGCCCTGCCGATGATGTTGAAATGAGGTATTTCGACAGTACCGAGCAGAGATTTGTCCCATTAACTTGTGATGAGAATCTGGGATTGCTATTTAGTTTGAATGCTGATAGCCGTTTCGGGAAAATCCATATCGATGTGCTTCAGGCACGCAAACAACGGGGTGTTCAGACATCATCTGTCTCTGCTAATAGCGAGCGTCCTCGCACTCCTTGTAGGTCGAGACCAAGTAAACCTAGTGGTTCTGAAAGCCACAACATGTCGGCTGCCGCTAATTCTGCCACTTCTCCTCTCCCTTCTGCACCTGGTGTAGAAGTAGATGCAGAGCCTGACAAGGAAGTGCCTCGACATGATGATGAAGATGAGATTCTATTCCGTAAACTGGTAGATAGAGTCAGTAAGCAAGCAGTGGAAGATGAATATCCAGAGCAGCCTAGCATCCGTTCTAGATTTGATGACACTGACGATGAAGAGAGGGAGGAGAACATCGACTCCTTAGTTTTACAAGAATATGATGGTGAGGACATGCCAACAATTGAGTGGAACAGGGAGAATCTTGTCCTTACTCCAGGAACCATATTCGAATCGATGGTGGACTGTCGTAATGCAGTGACTACATATTGCATTCTCACTGAAAACTCTTATGAGGTTGATAGGAGTGAGCCAGGAAGATTCACTGTTCATTGCCCTTATGATAGGTGTAGGTGTAGGTTGCATGCATCCACTATGCTAAAGAGCAAATTGATTCAGGTATTACAACTGAATCTTTTTATCATATTATTTATCCGTTCTATATTCAGATCATGTGTACTGTTTCTTAATTGTATTTGACATCATTTTTCATTTTGTTTCAGATAGAAATCAACCCACATGGGCACACTTGCCCACCTGGAGGGGGAGGGGGAAAGGACAAATCTAAGCTAGCAAAGACTAGGTGGGTGGCAGATGCAATCTTGGATTGGGTGAGGGAAACACCAACAATTGGTCCAACAGCACTCCAGGGGAAGTTATTTGAGAAGTACAAGATTAATATACCTTACATGAAGATTTTCTATGCTAAGGAAAGGGCTCTTGATAGGATTAATGGTCCATGGAATGAGAGTTTTCAGTTGCTTTACACCTTCAAAGCTGAAGTGGAGACGGCTAGTCTAGGGTGTGTTGTAGAGATTGACAAGCATACAGTTAAGTACAAATTAAAAGGGAAGTCATTGGAGAAGGAGTGCTTTAGGAGGGCTTTTGTTTGTTTCAAGGCTTGCTGGCAGGGGTTTCTTAATGGTTGTAGGCCCTATTTGGTTGTCGATGCAACTGCTTTGAATGGGAGATGGAGAGGCCAGCTAGCAGCAACTTCTGCAGTTGATGGACACAACTGGCTATTCCCAGTTGCATTTGGTGTGTTGGAGGTAGAGTGTGAGGAGAGTTGGGTCTGGTTTCTACAGCAGTTGTGCAACATTATAGGTACACCCTCAGGTTTAGTTATTAACACAGATGCTTGCAAGGGTTTAGAAACTGTAGTAGGAATTGTATTCCCTGGAGTGAAACATAGGGAATGTATGCGACACCTAGTGCAGAATTTTAAAAAGAAATTCAAAGGCAAAGTTTATGATGAGAATCTATGGCCAGCATCATACACATGCAGCTTGAGGAAGCATGAGGACCATTTGAGAGTGTTGTATGCTCATGATCGTTTGGTGAAGGAGTACATGGATGAACATCATGGAAATTTGTGGTCAAGAAGCAAATTTAATGAAATCTGCAAAGTAGACTATGTGACCAATAACCTAGCTGAGTGTTTCAATTCAAAGTTCAAGTCAATGAAAGGGCTTTTGTTGTCGCAATTATTTGATAAGATCAGGCAGATGATTATGGTAAAGATGGCTCTTCGTAAAAGAATTGCAAAACACAATATGTTGGCCATCTTATGCTCCCATCTCTCTGATTAAGGCTTTCCATGCCAAGGCAAGAGGACTAAGGATGAAATGCATTCGACCATCGATATACGAGGCTGAGGTGACATACACTGACAATAAAAATAGGGAATGGAGATATCCAGTGAAGCTTGCAACTAACGAATGCAGTTGTAGGCAATGGAAGATGCGCGGGAAACCATGCATACATGTCCTACATCTCATGACTATTATTGGAGGTGAAGATGGTGAAGTAGATGAGTATTGATCTGAATATTTCTCTGTTGCCAAATTTAGGGCAGTTTATGCTGAAAATGTGCCTGCACTCTTGGGAAAAGACCAGTGGAACATAGTAGACCCAGGTTTCAGACTCTGTTTTCCTATACTGACTAGACCACGAGGACGACCAAGGAAAAACAAGATAAGAGCTGGTGAAGAGGGTCGTGTAAAAAAACAGCGTAAGTGCAAAAGATGTGGTATCCTAGGGCATATTGCTAGGCGTTGTACCAATCCAATTGATGTATCATTTGGATAAGAGGAACACTGGGAAGCAGCAAATGCAGAGGAGAATGCAGCAGCAGTGGAGAATACATCAAGTTTATAGAATGAAGCAACTGAAGGAGCAGCTTGGTATGTGTCCATTTTTTTGCATGTGCTCTACGATAATAAGAGGCACAAGACAGAAAAGACCTAGAGAGGAAGAAACTTCGATTGAACCATCATCTGATGCGGAATTTGAAACCATGGCTTAATCAGGTTTTGAAGATATAAGAGAGGACAAAGTTATTTTGTCTAAACTCCCTTTAAATATTACTAAACCCACAGATGACCGTCAACTGGTCATCACATGCTCAACAAGATCGCCACCACCAGAAGTGAAGATCAGAAGCAACAAGACAAAGCTTTCAAAAGCACAAAATATACCAGCCAGGGAAACCAGAAGCAAGACGGTTAACCCATCCCAGAACACAAGGAGCAAGGCAAAGATTTGAATTTTACTTGAATGCAAGTCATAAACTTTGACTTTAAGGAATTGTAATAAGGATTATTTCGTCAACTTGTGTTGGGGAACGTAGATGAATTTTAAAATTTTCTACGCATCACCAAGATCAATCTATGGAGTCATCTAGCAACGAGGGAGAGGGGAGTGCATCTACATACCCTTGTAGATCGCAAGCGGAAGCGTTCAAGAGAACGGGGTTGATGGAGTCGTACTCGTCGTGATCCAAATCACCGATGATCCTAGCGCCGAACGGACGGCACCTCCGCGTTCAACACACGTACGGAGCGGAGACATCTCCTCCTTCTTGATCCAGCAAGGGGGGAGGAGAGGTTGATGGAGATCCAGCAGCACGACGGCGTGGTGGTGGAAGCAGCGGGATCCAGTAGGGCTTCGCCAAGCGCAACTGGAGGAGGAAGAGGTGTCACGGTAGGGAGAGGGGGGCGCCCGGGCTTAGGGGTGCGGCTGCCCTCCCTCCCCCCCTTTATATAGGGGCCCTGGGGGGGCATCGGCCCCTGGAGATCCAATCTCCAAGGGGGGGCGGCCAAGGGGGGGGACTTGCCCCCCAAGTCAGGTGGGGCGCCCCCACCCCTAGGGTTTCCAACCCTAGGCGCAGGGGAGGCCCATGGGGGGCGCACCAGCCCACCAGGGGCTGGTTCCCTTTCCCACTTCAGCCCATAGGGCCCTCCGGGATAGGTGGCCCCACCCGGTGGACCCCCGGGACCCTTCCGGTGGTCTCGGTACAATACCGGTGACCCCCGAAACTTTCCCGGTGGCCGAAACTGGACTTCCTATATACAATTCTTTACCTCCGGACCATTCCGGAACTCCTCATGACGTCCAGGATCTCATCTGGGACTCCGAAAAACTTTCGGGTTACCGCATACTTATATCTCTACAACCCTAGCGTCATCGAACCTTAAGTGTGTAGACCCTACGGGTTCGGGAGACACGTAGACATGACCGAGACGACTCTTCGGGCAATAACCAACAGCAGGATCTGGATACCCATGTTGGCTCCCACATGCTCCTCAATGATGTCATCGGATGAACCATGATGTTGAGGATTCAATCAATCCCGTATACGATTCCCTTTGTCTATCGGTATAGCACTTGCCCGAGATTCGATCGTCGATATATCGATACCTTGTTCAATCTCGTCATGGCAAGTCTCTTTAGTCGTTCCAACACATCATCCCGTGACCAACCCCTTAGTCACATTGAGCTCATTATAATGATGTCTTAGCGAGTGGGCCCAGACATACATCTCCGTCATACGGAGTGAGAAATCCCAGTCTCGGTTCGTGCCAACCCAACAGATGCTTTTGGAGATACCCGTAGTGTACATTTATAGCCACCCAGTTACGTTGTGATGTTTGGCACTCCCAAAGTATTCCTACGATATCCGGGAGTTGCACATCCTCATGGTCTAAGGAAAGAATACTTGACATTGGAAAAGCTTTAGCATACGAACTACACGATATTGTGCTAGGCTTAGGATTGGGTCTTGTCCATCACATCATTCTCGTAATGATGTGATCCCGTTATCAATGACATCCATTCTCCATGGTCAGGAAACCGTGACCATCTGTTGATTAACGAGCTAGTCAACTAGAGGCTTACTAGGGACACATTGTGGTCTAAGTATTCACACTTGCATTACTGTTTCCGGATAATACAATTAAATCATGAGTAACAGACAATTATCATGAACAAGGAAATATAATAATAACCATTTTATTATTGCCTCTAGGGCATATTTCCAACAGTCTCCCACTTGCACTAGAGTCAATAATCTAGTTACATTGTGATGAATCGAACACCCATAGAGTTCTGGTGTTGATCATGTTTTGCTCATGGAAGAGGTTTAGTCAACGGATCTGCGACATTCAGATCCGTATGCACTTTACAAATATCTATGTCTCCATCTTGAATATAATTCCGGATGGAGTTGAAATGGTGCTTGATGTGCTTGGTCTTCTTGTAAAACCTGGGCTCCTTGGCAATGGCAATAGTTCCAGTGTTGTCACAGAAGAGAGTCATCGGGCCCGATGCGCTTGGAATAACTCCTAGGTAGGTGATGAACTCCTTCATCTAGACTCCTTCCTACGTTGCTTCGGAAGCAGCTATGTACTCCGCTTCACATGTAGATGCCGCCACGACGCTTTGCTTACAACTGCACCAGCTGACTGCCCCACCATTCAAAATATACACGTATCCAGTTTGTGACTTGGAGTCATCCAGATCTGTGTCGAAGCTAGCATCGATGTAACCCTTTACGAAGAGCTCTTCGTCACCTCCATAAACAAGAAACATATCCTTAGTCCTTTTCAGGTACTTCAGGATGTTCTTGACCGCTGTCCAGTGTTCCATACCGGGATCACTTTGGTACCTCCCCACCAAACTTATGGCAAGGTTCACATCAGGTCTGGTACACAGCATGGTATACATAATAGAACCTATGGCCGAGGCATAGGGGATGACACTCATCTTTTCTCTATCTTCTGTTGTGCTCAATCTCATACCTTGCAATACAGGCAAGAACCCTTTCTTGGACTTATCCATATTGAACTTCTTCAATATCTTGTCAATATATGTGCTTTGTGAAAGACCAATGAGGCGTCTCGATCTATCTCTATAGATATTGATGCCTAATATGTAAGCAGCTTCTCCAAGGTCCTTCATTGAAAAACACTTATTCAAGTAGGACTTTATGCTTTTCAAGAGTTCTACATCATTTCCCATCAGCAATATATCATCCACATATAATATGAGAAATGCTACAGAGCTCCCACTCACTTTCTTGTAAATACAGGCTTCTCCCCAAGTTTGTATAAACCTAAACGCTTTGATCACCTCATCAAAGGGAATGTTCCAACTCCGAGATGCTTGCACCAGCCCATAGATTGAGCGCTGGGGCTTGCATACCTTGTTAGCATTCTCAGGATCGACAAAACCTTCCGGCTGCATCATATACAGTTCTTCCTTGAGGAAGCCATTAAGAAATGCCGTTTTGACGTCCATTTGCCATATCTCATAATCATAGAATGCGGCAATTGCTAACATGATTCGGACGGACTTCAGCGTCGCTACGGGAGAGAAAGTCTCGTCGTAGTCAATTCCTTGAACTTGTCGATAACCTTTAGCGACAAGTTGAGCCTTATAGATGGTCACATTACCATCCGCGTCAGTCTTCTTCTTAAAGATCCATTTATTTTCTATGGCGTGCCAATCATTGGGCAAGTCCACCAAAGTCCATACTTTGTTATCATACATGGATCCTATCTCGTATTTCATGGCTTCAAGCCGTTGGTTGGAATCCGGGCCCGGCGTCGCTTCTTCATAGTTCGAAGGTTCACCGTTGTCTAACAACATGATTTCCAGGACAGGGTTGCTGTACCACTCTGGTGCTGAACGTGTCCTTGTGGACCTACGAAGTTCAGCAGTAACTTGATCTGAAGCTTCATGATCATTGTCATTAACTTCCTCCCTAGTCGGTGCAAGCACCACAGGAACATCTTCCTGCGCTGCGCTAATTTCCGGCTCGGAAGGGGTGACAATCACCTCATCAAGTTCCACTTTGCTCCCACTTATTTCTTTCGAGAGAAACTCGTTCTCCAAAAAGGATCCATTCTTGGCAACGAAGACCTTGCCTTCGGATCTGAGGTACAAGGTGTACCCAATAGTTTCCTTAGGGTATCCTATGAAGACGCATTTTTCCGATTTGGGTTCGAGCTTTTTAGGTTGAAGTTTCTTGACATAAGCATCACATCCCCAAACTTTTAGAAACGGCAATTTAGGTTTCTTGCCAAACCAAAGTTCATACGCTGTCGTCTCAACGGATTTAGACGGTGCCCTATTTAAAGTGAATGCGGCAGTCTCTAAAGCATAACCCCAAAATGATACCGGTAAGTCGGTAAGAGACATCATAGATCGCACCATGTCCAACAGAGTACGATTACGACATTCGGACACACCATTACGCTGAGGTGTTCCAGGCGGCGTCAATTGTGAAACAATTCCACAGTTCCTTAGGTGCGTGCCAAATTCGTGACTTAAATATTCTCCTCCACGATCCGATCGCAAGAACTTTATTTTTCTGTCACGTTGATTCTCAACCTCATTCTGAAATTCTTTGAACTTTTCAAAGGTCTCAGACTTGTGTTTCATCAAGTAGACATACCCATATCTACTTAAGTCATCTGTGAGGGTGAGAACATAACGATAGCCACCGCGAGCTTCAACACTCATTGGACCGCACACATCGGTATGTATGATTTCCAACAAGTTGGTTGCTCGCTCCATTGTTCCGGAGAACGGAGCCTTGGTCATCTTGCCCAAGAGGCATGGTTCGCACGTGTCAAATGATTCATAATCAAGAGACTCCAAAAGTCCATCTGCATGGAGCTTCTTCATACGTTTGACACCAATATGACCAAGGCGGCAGTGCCACAAGTATGTGGGACTATCATTATCAACCTTACATCTTTTGGCATTCACAGTATGAATATGTGTAACATCACGTTTGAGATTCATTAAGAATAAACCATTGACCAGCGGGGCATGACCATAAAACATTTCTCTCATATAAATAGAACAACCATTATTCTCGGATTTAAATGAGTAGCCATCTCGCATTAAACGAGATCCAGATACAATCTTCATGCTCAAAGCTGGTACTAAATAACAATTATTGAGGTTTAAAACTAATCCCGAAGGTAGATGCAGAGGTAGCATGCCGACGGCGATCACATCGACCTTGGAACCATTCCCGACGCGCATCGTCACCTCGTCCTTCGCCAGTCTCCGCTTATTCCGCAGCTCCTGCTTTGAG
Source organism: Secale cereale (assembly GCA_902687465.1). Lineage (NCBI taxonomy): Eukaryota > Viridiplantae > Streptophyta > Magnoliopsida > Poales > Poaceae > Secale > Secale cereale. The sequence goes on from LR738709.1 coordinate 333,776,835, forward strand.
TTACAAATGTGAGCAACTGCACCGGTATCAAATACCCATGAGCTACTACGAGCGCTGGTAAGGTACACATCAATAAAATGTATATCACATATACCTTTGACGTTGTCGGCCTTCTTATCTGCTAAGTATTTGGGGCAATTCCGCTTCTAGTGACCCGTTCCCTTGCAGTAAATGCACTCTGTCTCAGGCTTGGGTCCATTCTTTGGCTTCTTCCCGGCAACTGGCTTACCGGGCGCGGCAACTCCTTTGCCGTCCTTCTTGAAGTTCTTCTTACCCTTGCCTTTCTTAAACTTAGTGGTTTTATTCACCATCAACACTTGATGTTCTTTCTTCATCTCCACCACCGCTGATTTCAGCATTGAATACACCTCGGGAATGGACTTCTCCATCCCTTGCATATTGAAGTTCATCACGAAGCTCTTGTAAATGGTGGGAGCGACTGAAGGATTCTGTCAACGACCACTTCATCTGGGAGATTAATTCCCAACTGAGACAAACGATTGTGCAACCCAGACAATTTGAGTATATGCTCGCAGACAGAACTATTCTCCTCCATCTTACAAATGTAGAATGCATCGGAGACATCATATCTCTCGACTCGGGCATGAGCTTGGAAAACCATTTTCAGCTCTTGGAACATCTCATATGCTCCGTGATGCTCAAAACGCTTTTGGAGCCCCGATTCTAAGCTGTAAAGCATGCCGCACTGAACCAGGGAGTAATCATCACAACACGACTGCCAGGAGTTCATAACATCTTGGTTCGCTAGGGTGGGTGCATCACCTAGCGGTGCTTCAAAGACATATGTTTTCTTGGCAGCTATGAGGATGATCCTCAAGTTACGGACCCAATCTGTATAGTTGCTACCATCGTCTTTCAGCTTGGTTTTCTCTAGGAACGCGTTGAAGTTGAGGACAACATTAGCGTGGGCCATTGGATCGACAAGACATAAGTTCATCTAAACAAATTTAATGAACTCCCACTCACATAGACATCTCTCTAGTCATCCAAGTGATACATGATCCGAATTGACGAGGCCGTGTCCGATCATCACGTGAGATGGACTAGTCATCAACGGTGAACATCTTTATGTTGATCGTATCTTCTATATGACTCATGTTCGACCTTTCAGTCTTCCGTGTTCCGAGGCCATGTATGTACATGCTAGGCTCGTCAAGCGAAACCTAAGTGTATTGCGTGTGTAAATCTGGCTTACACCCATTGTATGCGAACGTTAGAGCCTATCACACCCGATCATCACGTGCTGCTTCAGAACAACGAACCTTAGCAACGGTGCACAGTTAGGGGGGACACAATTCTTGAAATTTTTAGTGAGAGATCATCTTATTTACTATCGTCGTTCTAAGAAAATAAGATGTAAAAACATGATAAACATCACATGCAATCAAATAGTGACATGATATGGCCAATATCATTTTGCTCCTTTTGATCTTCATCTTCGGGGCTCCATGATCATCATCGTCACCGGCATGACACCATGATCTCTATCATCGTGTCTTCATGAAGTCATCTAGCCAAACATTAATTCTACTACTATGGCTAACAGTTAGCAATAAAGTAAAGTAATTACATGTCATTTTCAGTGACACGCATGTCATACAATAAAATAAGACAAATCCTATGGCTCCTGTCGGTTGTCATACTCATCGACATGCAAGTCGTGATTCCTATTACAAGAACATGATCAATCTCATACATCACAAATATATATCATTCATCACATCCTTTTGGCCATATCACATCACACGGCACATGCTGCAAGAATAAGTTAGACGTCCTCTAATTGTTGTTGCAATTTTTTACGTGGCTGTTATAGGTTTCTAGCAAGAACGTTTCTTACCTACGCCAAAACCACAACGTGATATGCCAATTTCTATTTACCCTTCATAAGGACCCTTTTCATCGAATTCGATCCGACTAAAGTGGGAGAGACAGACACCCGCTAGCCACCTTATGCAACTAGTGCATGTTAGTTGGTGGAACCCGTCTCACGTAAGCGTACGTGTAAGGTCGGTCTGGGCCGCTTCATCCCACGATGCCGCCGAATCAAGATAACACTAGTAACGGCAAGAGAATTAACAAATCGACGCCCACAACTACTTTGTGTTCTACTCGTGCAAGATACTACGCATAGACCTAGCTCATGATGCCACTGTTGAAGAACGTAGCAGAATTTTAAAATTTTCTATGCATCACCAAGATCAATCTATGGAGTCGTCTAGCAATGAGGGAGAGGGGAGTGCATCTACATACCCTTGTAGATTGCGAGCGGAAGCGTTCAAGAGAACGGGGTTGATGGAGTCGTACTCGTCGTGATCCAAATCATCGATGATCCTAGCGCCGAACGGACGACACCTCCGCGTTCAACACACGTACGGAGCGGAGACGTCTCCACCTTCTTGATCCGGCAAGGGGGGGAGAGGTTGATGGAGATCCAGCAGCACGACGGCGTGGTGGTGGAAGCACCGGGATTCCAGCAGGGCTTCTCCAAGCGCAACTTGAGGAGGAAGAGGTGTCACGGTAGGGAGTGGGAGGCGCCAGGGCTTAGGGGTGCGGCTGCCCTCCCTCCCCCCTTTATATAGGGGCCCTGGGGGGCGGCTGGCCCCTGGAGATCCAATCTCCAAGGGGGGGCGGCTGCTAGGGGGGACTTGCCCCCCAAGTCAGGTGGGGCGCCCCCCCCCCCCCACCCCTAGGGTTTCCAACCCTAGGCGCAGGGGAGGCCCATGGGGGCGCACCAGCCCACCAGGGGCTGGTTCCGTTTCCCACTTCAGCCCATAGGGCCCTCCGGGATAGGTGGCCCCACCCGGTGGACCCCCGGGACCCTTTCGGTGGTCACGATACAATACCGGTGACCCCTGAACTTTCCCGGTGACCAAAACTGGACTTCCTATATACAATTCTTTACCTCCAGACCATTCTGGAACTCCTCGTGATGTCCGGGATCTCATCCGGGACTCCGAAAAACTTTCGGTTACCGCATACTTATATCTCTACAACCCTAGCGTCACCGAACCTTAAGTGTGTAGACCCTACGGGTTCGGGAGACACGTAGACATGACCGAGACGACTCTTCGGTCAATAACCAACAGCGGGATCTTGATACCCATGTTGGCTCCCACATGCTCCTCAATGATCTCATCGGATGAACCACGATGTCGAGGATTCAATCAATCCCGTATACGATTCCCTTTGTCTATCGGTATAGCACTTGCCCGAGATTCGATCGTCGGTATACCAATACCTTGTTCAATCTCATCAAGGCAAATCTCTTTACTCATTCTGTAACACATCATCCCGTGACCAACCCCTTAGTCACATTGAGCTCATTATGATGATGTCTTACCTAGTGGGCCCAGAGATACCTCTCCGTCATGCGGAGTGACAAATCCCAGTCTCGGTTCGTGCCAACCCAACAGATGCTTTCGGAGATACCCGTAGTGTACCTTTATAGCCACCCAGTTACGTTGTGATGTTTGGCACACCCAAAGTATTCCTACGGTATCCGGGAGTTGCACAACCTCATGGTCTAAGGAAAGAATACTTGACATTGGAAAAGCTTTAGCATACGAACTACACGATCTTGTGCTAGGCTTAGGATTGGGTCTTGTCCATCACATCATTCTCCTAATGATGTGATCCCGTTATCAATGACATCCAATGTCCATGGTCAGGAAACCGTGACCATCTGTTGATTAACGAGCTAGTCAACTAGAGGCTTACTAGGGACACATTGTGGTATAAGTATTCACACTTGCATTACTGTTTCCGGATAATACAATTAAAGCATGAATAACAGACAATTATCATGAACAAGTAAATATAATAATAACCATTTTATTATTGCCTCTAGGGCATATTTCCAACAATTTGAACTACGGTGAAAACTTGTAAGGTGTAATAATTCTATTTGTAAACTTCGAATTTGAACTACTGAGGCAAACTTTGAATTTGAACTACTGAAGCAAAATTTGAATTTTAGGCAAACTTTGAATTTGAACCAACACTTGAAGTCCATTCCCCTGTGGTGCGAGTTGCACAATTTGCTGAACTATTATAAACGTTAGGTGATCAATCCGATCTCTTTTGTGTGGTAAAACTTGTAGTCATGAGAAATGTGCTCCAAATGAGCTCCCAAGCTGAGGTAAACAACCCCATTTGTAATCAAGTTTTTTTGGCCCTACTCCAACTGAGCCAAATAAATATTATTAACATTAATTCAATCTATATAGTGTAGATTCGAAGAATCAGCATTTATTGAATTAATCTTCTATTTTTACATTTAAAAAAAATAATTTAATATAAAAACATTAAAAAACACGTTAACCATATGCAAATGAAAAAATAAGTTCAGATCCTTCTTATTCACTTTGAAATCAAGCTTTGGTGATTTAAAAAAATAATAATTTTCAAATACCGAAGGTAAACCCTACCTCCTCTCCTTGGTCACTATGAAACGTTGTACGTGATAGCTCATATGTGTGAAGGTTTTTGCATGAAAATGTCCATAGACAAAGTTTATGATTTTTGGTTGGTAACATGTCACACAAGACAACATTGTGCGAAGGTTTCATATTTTTCGATTTTTTAAAATTAGTTATGCTTAGTCAAAGCCTCTAAAACCCCGTTGACCAGCTCAAAACCCCTCTAAACCCCGCGGGGTTTCGCCTAACCCTAGCTCTGAACGTCAACCATCCAATCATACCCTAGCGCCAAGCGACAGCCCTCAGATGTGGTCTTCTAGAAGGAATTCCGATGCGTGCAGGCTTCGTGCCGTTGGATCACATGGACGGCTCTGCATCGTTGGATCGTGGGGCGATCCGCGAGAGGTGATCCGCGAGACTTGTTGGTTGTACCTCCCCTTTCTTCTGGTGCTCTGCAGCGACGAGAGGACCCACTCCTCCTCTACTTCTTCTTCTCCAGCGACGAGAGAAGCCACTCCTCTATTTCTTCTTCTCCGACGACTTTCGGCGATATGTCAAGCTCCACTTCAGCCTCCCGCCCCTCGTGGACCCAGTATGGTCCACTTCCCATGGTGTGATGTCCTGACTGCCCACGCAGCGCGCCACCGATATGGTTTACTTTGAAGGAGGTCAAGAATGGCAACTACGGGTGTGAGTTCGTGAAATGGGAGAGCAAGCTAGAGGGGCAGGTTAGATCTCATGATTTTTCTCTGATTTCTTTTTCTATTTGCTTTTAATTCTTTTTAGATCTGCGATTTAGGATTCATGTTTTCATTTCAGATCATGAAGAAATGCACACATTTTGAATGGCTGGATGACTACGTTAGGCGGATTCAATTCAATGGGGCCCCAACCTAGGAGCTCAATCTGCCACCAGCACCAACGCATTTGGTCTCTGAAAGTGCCACTCTGACAGTTGGGGATACAGATCTGAAGGGGGAAATAAAGAAGATGAACAAGAACTTGAAGCAAATGATTCAATCGAACAAGCAGGAGAATCTGATAGCTTTAGGATTTTATCCCTTTTATTTTTGGGTAGTTGCTCTAGGATTTGCTTACTTGTTGGTCATCACTCGTTAGAGATGTTATTAGTGCGGTGTCATGTGCTCTAGGATTTGGTTAAAATTGTGGATCATGTTCTCTACGATTTGCTTCAATTTGTGGATCATGTGCTCTATGATCTGTGTTGCTTAATTTGTGGATCATGTCAGTTTCGTCAGTTTTGTACACTTTCAGTTTCGTCAGACAACACCGACCGTAGAAAAAATAACGTAGTTCTATGGCCCAAATTGAAACTAAGCTCTGGTTGGGCCGTCTCATTGCGTTGATTGTAGAAGGCCCACAAAGTTATAAGAGGCCTAGAAAATGGTGCAAGCGTTGGCTCTGTTTTTTCCTTGATTATTGGACTTCCCGATGTCAAATTTATTTGTACATATCATGGAATTTTCCTTCTGTATATAGCCTACTGCAGCGGGTATTATAAACATGTTTTTGTTGCAATAAAAATATTGTATACATGAATTTTTGTTTTTGTTATTAAGAGCATGTCAGACTTAATTATGTAGATCATGATATGCATTTGAAACCACGTCTAAAATAAAGTCCGGTGGCACCATTAGCCACCATATCCATCTAGAGAGCATGTCTAGGGCTCGGCTACGGCACCATATCCATCTACCCATATCTCACGTAGCAAGCATACATCCATAACATAGAAAGTAGCAACCATAGCATACTTCTTACATAAAACATAGGGTGCCCTAAACCATAGAATACGCCAAAAACTAGTTCAAAAATTAGCTTGTTTTTGTTCATACAATATACGGATAGGGCCACCAACAATTCAAAAAAAAAATAGCTTTTCTGCTTCTTCTTTTCAACATCAACATGGCTCATTTTTCTAGCTTTAGTTTCCTTTTTGACACTTAAACTAGTCCATTATCCGCTCGTGCGAAAGCATGACCCTACTCTAAATGGACCATTTAAACTTGACCTACACAAGTACTCCCTCCGTCTTAAAATTCTTGTCTTAGATTTATCTAGATATGGATGTATCTAGTCATATTTTAGTGTGTTAGATACATTCATATCTAGACAAATCCAAGACAAGAATTTTGGGAGGAGGGAGTACACACCATGAATATAACAAGACGAATGGGCTATCCTCCAACCATTTTTACAAGGCTAACCCCAAAACTTGTTGGTTTTCACATCAAATAAGATAGAAATAGCAAGCAAAACACAGATAACCAACGACATATCAAATAGAAGGGTAGCAAGCATAACATAGTTCGGATAGATAACAAGTTCAAGGTACAACCAACGACATAATTAAGATATAAATATATAAAAGATAAAAAGCTTGCCCGAACACGCTAGGGCAAGACAAGCTCATGAGACCGGGCCTTCACCACCATCTTCATTGCGCCTCCTCTTTACTGCTCCTCTCCATGTCGTCCTCGCCGATGTAGTAGGGGGGCTGTGCATTCCGTCGCAGGTGGGGAATACGCAGTCGAAGTTTTTGAAGATGTTGTGGGGTTGTGAATGCGATCAATTCGCATCCACACCAAAACACCTTGCCGAGGAGGTAGTACGCATCAAATCTGTTGGTGAAGGTGACGGTGATCCCTATCGGCAGAGACCAGGAGTTTGGACGCACTTCCTCTAGTCAGAACATCACCGGCGAGCCCGCCGGGAGGTGTGCGAAGCCCGCACGGAGGAACCACTGCACAAACCCCCTTGCACCCCTCCAGCGTGAGAAGGCCCACACGCAGAACATGCTCTCCATGACGACGCCAGCCGGATACCGTCTCTCCGGCACGGTCGGTGGGAGCCGGTAGGTGAGGCCGTTGTACACCATCCTCGCCTCGCTCTTAGAGTGCTCTGGGTTTGGGGAAGAAGAGAAGGGTGGCGCGAATGGATGTGTGGAGAAGGTGAGGGCTGGTGGTTTAAATAGGGAAAGGGGAAGGGAAGGGGAGTGGCACCGACTACGCTTACGTTCAAATGAGCCGCGTCGATCGATCCATATGCCACTTTAATTGCCATGTTGAATAGATGCGGGTGGATCGGAAAGTGTGAAACCAAGGTTGTAATTGCTATGTTGAATAGATGCGGGTGGATCGGAAAGTGTGAAACCAAGGTTTTAATTGCCACGTTGAATAGATGCGGGTTGATCTACATCGAGGAGACACACGTGGGAGATGAGACCTACCAGCGGCAGCAACCGTCCCTGCGTCCGTGGCGGTTCCCGTGAAAAAGGGGCCGGTCAGCGCATCGTGGTGGCTGGCAGCGGCGCATGCAGGTAGGCCGGCTACGTGCATGCATAACAGGCTAGCTAGACATGTCGTGCATGCAGAACAGGCTTTTGGCATTGCGACGCGTGCACGGCCCAATAGTCTAACCACGGCCCAACTGGCGAACAACGGCACCGTCCGACACGACCCCACTCATCAGGTCCAACGGGCGACACAGTCAGCGCGGCCCCACTCGTTAGTGTTAACGTTCAATGCACTGACGAGACGGCATCCACCGTTTGTGACAAGTTCTGAGGGTTTCGGGCAAGGGAGTGGGGAAAGTGAGCAATAGTTAAGAGCGTGGGCATGAATGAGCATGGCTAAGGAACCAGGGGCACAGATGTGAAAGTCCCTTGAATAAAATTTATTTTTTCCTTTTTATTTTTGTTCTTGTGTATTTAGACAATTATGCTACTGTTATGATTGTGTTTTTATGTTTTAGCTAGTTTTTGTGCCAAGCAAAGTCTTTGGGATGATTTGGTTGGTAATTGATTTGATCTTGTTGGAAAACAAAAACTTTTGCGCCCAGTACGGAAAATTCTAAACATCACCAGAGCGTGATAATTTTCCGAGTTTTTTTACACAATATTGATATACAATTTTCCCATGTTTTCATAATTTTTAAAGTTGCAGAAGTATGGTAAATTTCCATATTTCAACACACTGTTCTGTTTTAGATAGATTCTGTTTTTGTTGCATTGTGTGCTTGTTTGGATCAATCTATGGTTTGTTTTGGAGGGAATAAGCCATAGTAAAGTTGGAATACAGTAGGTATAATGCAATATTAAAATATGAATGGGTTTGCAACAGTAATTAGAGTGGTGATTTGCTTTATTATACTAACGGATCTCGCGGATTTTTGTTGAATTTTGTGTGATTGAAGTTTTCAAGTTTTAGGTGAGATCACGATGAATGAAGGAATAAGGAGTGAAAAGAGCCTAAGCTTGGAGATGCCCATGGCACCCCAAGATAATATTCAAGAAGTATCAAGCAACTAAGCTTGGGGATGCACCGGAAGGCATCCCCTCTTTTTTCTAACGACCATCGGTATTTTACTTCGATATATATTTTTGTTCGTCACATATCATGAGTTTTGCTCGGAGCGTCTTGTATTATATGAGTCTTTGCTTGTTTTTCTTTTTAGATTGTCACAATCATCCTTGCTGGACACACCTATTTGAGAAAGCCAAAATTATTCTATGATTTGTTAGAATTTCTCTTATGCTTCACTTAAATTTCTTGAGAGCAACGGAATTGCTCTAGTTCTTCACTTATAGCTTTTTGAGCATGGCGTGCTTTAGTATTTTTGAAGAAATACTCTCATGCTTCACTTAGATTTGTTTGAGAGTTAGTAAAATTTTGAAGAAATTCTCTCATGCTTCACTCATATTACTTTGAGAGATGAAATTTTTTATGCTCATGTTCTTCACTTAAATTTCGTCGAACTTGTCAAAAGCAATTGCAATATCTCTACTACTATAGTACTAAAGTTTTTGAACTTGGGCTAGCCATCCAGAACATTGTAGAAGCAAACTGTTAGCCGTTGATTTGTTAAATAGGGCGAATCTCCATTCTTCACCAATACAAACCTCAAATGATCTGACGATTGAAAGTTCCCTGGATTCGCCACGTACGGACGCGCGGAAAAACACTCCAAGCTAGATCCTTCTAGACTCACCACGGCATGTGGCACGCCTGCGCCCATAGGCCTGGTGCTGTTGAGAAAACAATTCTTTTCAAGTCACTATCAATGAGCAGTTTGTACATGTCAAAACACTCAAAAGCAAACATACATTACGTGGTTATAAGATGATAAAAGACCTGACAAACATTTTTTAAACTCTAGCAATTAACACCACATGCATAGCACGTACCTTATACTAGTATGAACTAGTCCCAATGTGATAGAAATTCAAGAAGGATATAATAAAAACTTTCATGAAGATCATTGGACAAATAAACTTGATTCCTTGTAATAGTTTTGAGATATGATGATAGTAATATGTGAGTCATGTTGATGAGTAATTATGTTTTAGTAAGAATATTGGTGTTAAGGTTTCTGATTCCCTATGCAAGCACGAAAATAAATAGCTATGCAATGAAATTACATCCTACTTGTGTTGAATTATTTGATGTTAGTTATGTTTAATGTTCTTTTATGATGATTTTTGTTCCTTGGTTAGTCGCTTCTCAATCTATTTGCTAGTGTCGGTGTCAAAACCGACATATCTCGGGTAGGGGGTCCTGAACTGTGTATCTGAGGATCGGTGGTAATAGGGGGAACAAGGACACGATGTTTACCCAGGTTTGGGCCCTCTTAATGGAGGTAATACCCTACTTCCTGCTTGATTGATCTTGATGAACAAGGGGATTACAAGACTTGATCTACCTCGAGATCGTAATGGCCAAACCCTAGATGTCTAGCCTATGATAGTCGTGATAGCCTCTACGGACTGAACCCTCTGGTTTATATATACACCGAATGGGCCTAGGGTTGTACATAATGATCTTACATAAGAAGGAAACATTACACACGAACTTAAACTTGCCATTCTAGGCACACAACAGTCCTATCAGAACACGAGGGATAATCTTCTGTGTGGGTCTTCACGGCCCACCAGTCCAGCCCATATCGAGTAATCCAGACATCCGAGGACCCCCCTAGTCTAGGACTCCCTCAGTAGCCCCTGAACCTGTCTTCGATGATGATGAGTTCTGCATGTATACTATGTTCGGCATTGCAAGGTAGGCTCCTCCTTCTGAATACTCCAAGTTAGTCTTCCTACATAAAGGAACTATGCCGGGCTCCGCATGAATAGTACAATCCTTAGCCACGAAGGCAATATGTCAAAACAAGCACTTTGTCTTTACTGACAACTTTTTCGATGAAACGTCACATTTGACCCTTTAATATTTCGATCTGTTTCTTTGGCTCTAGTTTCGCGTTTCGAGGCATAGCCTCCATTGGCACGTCTCGTCTAAACAAAGATCATGCCCGCTATGATAGCCTGGCTTATTAGGGATGATAGACTACTCATATCGATAAGGAATTCCTTCTTTTCCGAGAGCCCATTCGGATAGAACTCCAAAGTTAAGCGTGTTCAGCTTGGAGTAGTTTCAGGATGGGTGACCGACTGGAAAGTTGGTCCCGGGTGTGCACGAGTGAGGACAAAGTGCGCAGAAAAGACTAGTATTGATATGTGGGGCCAGTCTAGATCCTGCCAGGAGTAACGACCACCGGCGGGTGTGTCCGGAGCGTTACAAGTTGGTATCAGAGCCGACCCTCGCGGTTACACGGATGTTTGCGGACAGGTGCTCGGTCATGTTGTTCATGACGTTTGTGACCCATCGTGGCACACGGCATGGCACATGCATCGGACTGGATGCACACACGTTTGTGCCAAGAGGGAACGTTCTCGTGGCAAGACGAGGACGCTGGTTCCTTTGAGTGGGGGTGTATGTGATAGCCTGGCTTACTAGGGATAATAGACTACTCATATCAATAAGGAATTCCTTATTTTCCGAGAGCCCATTCGGATAGAACTCCAAAGTTAAGCATGCTCAGCTTGGAGTAGTTTCAGGATGGGTGACTGACTGGAAAGTTGGTCCCGCGTGTGCACGAGTGAGGACAAAGTTTGCAGAAAAGACTAGTATTGATATGTGGGGCCAGTCTAGATCCTGCCAGGAGTAACGACCACCGGCGGGTGTGTCCGGTGCGTTACACCCACTTATCGTGGGATCCCCATAAACATGATTTGGGTAACCCAACCGTACCTTACGCACGATCTCGTCGGGAACAAGCGAGTTTTATGGCTTGAGTGGGGGACATTCTGTATATACCGCCTATAAAAGGACATAGATCCCTCCCTTTTACCTCACGCTTTCCTCTAGCATTTGCTTCCCAATCTCCTAGCTCCAGCGGCCATAGCTCCCATCCCTCCCACCACCACCTTATTCTCCAGCAATGGCTGGATCTGGCTCCAAGGGAAAGTGGGAGGCCTCCACCATCACGGAGAAAGACGTGAAGGGTCTCAGGAGCGCAGGCTATCTCACCACCAACATAGCGCTCTGGATTCCTGACAAGAATCAGGTGACCCCCATCCTAGGGTCCGGTGAGAGGGTTGTGTTCATCCCTCACTTTCTTCGAGGGCTCAGATTTCCCCTCCACCTCTTTGTCTAGGGTCTCTTGTTCTTCTATGGGCTAGATTTCTATGATATAGCCCAGAATTCTATTCTTCACATATTGGCCTTCATAGTCGCGTGTGAAGCTTCCTCTGCATCCCCCCACACTTTGGCCTATGGCTCAAGACCTTCAGTCTGAAGCCGAAGGTGGTCAACGGGTAACACGCGGACTGTGGGGCAGCTATGGTAAGCAAGCTCCCCAACACCACCTGGCCCAAAGGGTCTTTTATGGAAACCAACAAGGTATAGCAGCAGGAGTGGTTCTATATCACCAAACCCCATGAGGCTAACTGGGCGGCTACGCCCAAATTCAGATCCGGACCCCCAGAAAGGCTTACCTCATGCACCACCAAGGGCCTCGAGTGGGGGTCTCAATCGAAGGTGAAGACGCTCCAGAATCGCATCTTCGACATGATAATAGAGGACACCCACCTCACTAACGTGATTCAGGTGATGCTCTTTCGCCGCACCCTCCCCTGCCAGCTCCGGGCCTCCCGCTTGTGGGAGTTCAATCCGAAGGGACCCTGGACCTTGAAGCGCTTCTTCGGCACTATGCACGAAGACATATGGAAGACAGAGGAAAGCACGATTTTGCCGAAGACCTACCTGATCTATATTTCAAATATAACAGGAGCTAGAACATTTGCGTTCCGTACATGCCCTGGACGGCAAAAGTGAAGCGGATCAACTGTCCGGCCTCGCTACCCTAGGACCCAGCCACGCCACAGCTAACGGCGATGCTGGTGCCGACGCCAAAGAAGAAGTCCAAGAAGAAGGACAAGGAGGCCAAGAGCGGCCCCCGCCCTAAAGGTCCTTCGGAAGTTATGTCCGAAGAGACCGACGCCCCCTCCTCCCATGACGAGGAGGAAGAGGAGGAGCTGGAAAGCGATTCCTCCATCCAGGGGAAGAGGAAGAAGAGGGTGCCCCTGGAGATATGGGAACGGGGCGCCTAGGAGGAAGCTGAACCTCCCAGACAGGTCGTACTTGGAGTTTGAAGCTGACTTCCGAAGACAGCCCAGGGTCAAGCCCCTGGCTGAATCATAAATATCCGGACTTTTACTATTATCTTCGGTCAGTCTATTATCGTTGCATAAGTAATTCTATTTGTTTGTTTTGCAGTCCTCCCCGCACATTCCCCAATGTTTCATTCTCGTCGGGGAGCCCTCTGCCACCCGACATGGCGGAGAGTGACACACCGCTGCGGGCTAAATCGCCTATCCTAGGGGACACCAAGATGTCCTCTCTACGGACGTCCCCTATGCAAGAGGGGGAGAGCGGGGCAGACAAAAGAGTGCACGAGGTTAAGACATCGGCCACTGTCGGCCAAGGGGAAACAGTCCCCATGGGAACTGATGGCGGGGAGCCCAAGCAATCCGGGCCCCCGCCGGACACCATTCCGGTGGCCAGTATGGTTCCGGAATTGGAATGGCCATCCCCCGTGAGGGGGGAGGAGCAGCAGCTCCAGCGATGGCCTCCGTTAATCCGGAGGCGCCCAACGCTCTGGAGGAAGTACTGCAAAGTGCTTCCATCGTAGCGGACCACCGCACTCTGATGGGTGCGGTTATGGGGAAGATTCAGTCTGCCAAGAGCAGACTGAATGAAGCCTTTCATAGCCTATTAACAGGCTTTGAGGTATGCGATGTAATACTCTAAAGAACTTTATATTTCATTTGTGTAGGATATAAAACATGTATACTGATGCTAGCCACTGATGCTCTATTTGATTCTGAATGAAATCGGACAGAGGATCTGCATAGTATCTGGGAATATAACGTATAATTTTATTTGAACATGCTTCCCTATTGGCGGCATCTGCCCATGCCGCAGAGGTTTTCGAGCACAATCGGAAGCTTCAAGAAGCTGACGAGGAGCTCGACCGCATTAACAAGCGGTTTGATGAAACACAAGGTATGCGGGTTTTAAAGAATTTTTATGTCAAAAGATGATATGTTTTTATTGAGTGGTTTAACTCATTGTTTGGTGTGCTTATGATCACAGCTGGCACAGCCGAGGCCGAGACCCTTAAGGGCGCCTTGCTTAGGCCAAGAAGGAGGCCGAGGTGAACAAGACAGCCGCTAACAAAGCGGATGCCGAGGTGGAGGCCGAACGGGCCTCCCGTCATCAACATGAGGCTCGGGTGGCTGAAGTTGAACAAGAGTTGTCAAACGCCATCCGCAAGTGCGAGGCGTTGGAGCAGAAGACTTTGGACCAAACATCTGAGCTTAACAAAGCTCTCAATGTTGCCAAGGAGGCACGGAGCGAGTCCTGGAGTGCTCGCGAGGATATCCACCAGGCGCGGCAGATAGCGGCTGGTAAGGCCTTTCTTCTGCAGAGTATCTTTGGAGGTCAGAAGTATGCGTCATTGACTTGAGTGTGGAGTTCTCCAGGTGCGGTTGCAGATCTCTCGAAGAGTATCGCCGACGCCGCCCAATTCTTCAGAGCCCAGGAGGGGGACACGACGGAGAAGTTGTTCTGGTCGCAATTCCTTGCACCAGAACATCCAACACCTCTGAACGACCAGCTGAAGCAGCTGCTCGAGCTGCATAAGATGGCGTTTGTGGCCATGAAGGATTTAATAGTCCAGCTCTGGCCAGCCGAGCCAATCCCTAGTAGCTACATCAGATTGGTAAAGCGGCTCGTCAATGCGAGGCCACAGAACGACGCTGTGAAGCGCTCGACCTGTATAGAGGTTGCCCGGATGGCCTTTGCCCGCGTCAAGATGCACTGGGCGAAGATGAACGCCACCGAAGTGGCGACCACTCGCCCGCCCGAGGGCAAGGATCATCGGAGGCCGAAGAGGTACTTCGATGACATCCTAGAAGGAGCCCGCATTTTAGAGGGCCGGTGCTCAAAGGACGTGGCTTTTAATTAAGTATGTTCGGGTTGTAAAGACTATGCTTATGAACCAATATGGATATATTTTTGTGCCTTATATTTCAAGCGACTTTTCCTCCCGTGCGGCCGTTTATTTGTATATCTGAAAGTTTCCAGTCATCGGCTTCAGCCCCCATGTAGATGCTACAGGGGTGTTCGGTATTACGTGTGACCACGCTTTACCCAACGTCTTGGTCCATAAAAGAGGTGTCCGTAAAGTGAACCAGGCAATCAGACTATGTGGCTTTATTTCTTTCACTTAGCCATAGGAGTTTGACTGTGGGGCTAAGTTGTAATGCCCAGGGTGCGACTATATCTCCTACGTGTCGAGGCACGACTTAGAGACATAAGCGCATTCTGGAATGATCGCAAGCGTGATATCTTTGCACAACTTGTGTAAAAGTTCAGGGGTGAAAGTGTAAAAGATAGTTGGCTTACACTCGCCACGTCACACAATGAATACAATAGCATACATTCATCCAAATAACACAGACTATGGACGAAATCCAAACCTGAAAAGATACCACAAATCACAAGGCATGATCGCCCTAGTAAGAACCATTACTGATCGTCGGGATACGATACATAGTAACGACCACACTCTTCATCAAACTCCCATTGAAGTTTTGATCCATCTCCTGCATCGTACTCGGTTGTACCTGCATCTGGTGTGTGTTGTAGTCTGTGAGCCACAAGGACTCGCCAATCCCATTCCCGGGTATCAAAACTAACAAAGCCTTTAGGTGTGGAGAGGTAAAAGTGTTTGCAACAAGCACTAAGCAACTATCTTACGAATTCAGAGGGAGATGAGAATATGTGCCAACGGTCACCAAGTTGATCAAGAAGTGATCCTAGCTACTCACGTTCATGCATAACCCCACCGTGTTCACTTCCCGAAGCCATTCGGAAAGATACCATCACGGTTACTCACACAGGTAGTGTATTATTAAGGATATAGTGTCAAGCTATCTACAACCAGGGTGTCCCAACTTAGCCCATTACAAGCTCACGATATGCGGAGTCGCAACTCCAAAGTGGGAAGACCTCCCGTGCTCAAGATATTTCGACAAAGGTAAAACTAATCCAGCAAGACCTCCTGGCGTGCCGACACCCTGATAGTAGCCACACGTATCTCGTCTCAGGCCATGACCGGATGAGTCAACCTACAGGTATATACCAGCCCTTGGGTTTCCCCAAGGTGGCCCCGCAGTCTGCTCAGTTTGGACCAACACTCATGAGGAGCACTGGCTCGGGTTGTTGATTAGAAACTCGGGTTTGCAACTCCCTATGCAAGTTTTAGTTGTTAGGCAAATGTAGAACCAAAGTTGGGCCTTGCTGGAAAAGCTTTAAGCAGTGCAAATTATCAAGGGGGGCCCATAAACCCCAACCGTGTTAGGAACGCAAAATCAAGGAACATAACACCGGTTTATCGGGTCCTAAGGTGGCATGAGAGGAACAAAACACCAAGCAGAAGGCCAAGCCTTCCCCCCATTGCCAATATATATGTGCATTAATTTGATTAAGATATATATTGTGTTATCCCAATAAACAAGTCCGAACATGGAGCAATCTTCAAACTTCACGTGCAATTAACAACGCTATAAGATGGGCTGAGCAAAAGCGTACTTAGCCAATCAACGGTTTGCTAGGAAAGCGGTTAGAGTGTTTCATGGCAACAATAGGAGGCTGACAAACAGGAATAGGCATCGAGGCATAGCTAAAGAACGAGACAACTAGCATAGGCAAAGATAGAGGTGATATTGGGGAACGGTGATCTTGCCTGGTAAGTCGTCGGTGGGAAGGTAAGACGGCTCCTCAAACTCAGTCTCGACAAGATCCTCGAACTCGGTATTGGCTCCCGGCTCTACCCAACACAAGAGCACAACAACGGTACATGATCAATCATGGTGCCATGCACAATCAACATGATGCAAGACATGACATGGGATGCAAGTATGAGGTGCGTATGCATGAGGATGCTCTCGAGCCTAAAGGAGAATATGATGGAAATGGCTTCATCTTGGGAAACGAGGCAAGCCACTGGATAGAGGGGAAGATTTCGGTCGAAATCGATATCAGGATCATGGGAAACGGACGCACTGTTTGCAAATGACAAGCAAAACACTGCACGATGCAATCCGTCAAAAACAGCAAGTTGTCCACTAAGTGACCAAGATTAGGAATGCTACAGCACTCCAACAAGCAAGCAAAAGGCATGGCAATAACATACATAATATGCTCTTCAAGAATAACCACATGGCTACTTCTACAGCATACTAGAACATGTCGCAAACAGCATGGCAAAAGTGCAAAAGTTTATCCAGACTTAGTGAAAAATCTGGGCATGGCAGCAACAACAACAAGTAGGCATGTTTGCAAGCTTGTGCAACTCATCTCAAAGCATAGCATGGCATGTGAATGTAACCAACAACAAGAAGACATGTTTGTGAAGCTACTCATGGCAAGAACATGGTCATAGGATGCATAGAACACTAGCTATTCACATGGCAAAATTGAACTTGCTGATAACAGGCTGGCAGAAACATTTTATAGCAACTTGAGAGCATGAAAACAACAAGCTATAGCAAGCCAACATGGCAAAACAAGAGCATGGCTAGCTAGAGCATAACATATACATCAAGGAACACCCATTGGACAACTCTAACCATGCACAACAATGATGGGAGCCTCATGGAAACATGGCATAAAAATTGAAAGATTCTCACTTAGCAGAAATTTAACAAAAGTACTAGCCCCTTGTGCGTGTGCGGCTATCCAGATTATGGTGCCTACTCTACGTGGCTGGGCAAAGACCAGCCCCTCGTGTAACACGGACTAGATCACAAACGATTTGTAGTATAATACTAAGTCGCCGAATCCCCGATCGGCTCTCGCTTATCATGACAGACAGTTTTCGGCTTAATCTACCAAGGTACTTGACCGGACAAACCAGAAATACAATTGCAGTACTTCTCCCTTTTCTACCTTAGCCGAACAATGCGGAACGTAAGGTGGTAAGCACAGGAGCCAGGCAACCCAACTATAGACCCAAGACATGATTCGGAGCCGATGCATATAACGCAATATCCAGGACGTCGAACAGTTCCCTATATGTGGTCAGAGTTTGAAATGTGCTAGGTGATACAGCCCCCGGTGTGAAGTCCAAATTGAAGCACATGTGGCAATCAGAGGTAGGGAGAGAACACAGATGGTAACGTAAAATAAACTCCAAACAAAGTGGAACCCAACTGCTTCTTTTATACCTTGATTAATACTGCGAGTCGTGTGGTTACAGATAATGCCAACAACATCTTGGACATTTTATATGCCAAAAAAATAAAATAATAAAGGGGAAGGTGTACACAGAGCCTAAGATTAATGATTTCAAAAAATCCCGATGAAGCACTGCTGCACGTCTGCGCCGTTTCTCCTTTGTTGCACATCCTTAAAGGAGAGAGCTCTAATGGCCGTCTGCGAAAAAGGAAGAGGAAATCTGGAAAAGAATTCCATGCACAACCATAGATAAGGTGGGTTCTTTAATGAACCTACAAAGCAAATATATTTAGAGTATAAATAGGTTCGAGCTGTACTATGGACTGTTTTTCCGCAGTGCGCCTCCGGTGCTGCCCAAGGTATTTTAAGGGCGTAGTTGTGTACACGATGTACATATGCCACAACCTTGTAAGGGACTCGGCGGAGGCGTAACTGCTAATCAAGCTCAGGTTCTTCTGAGCTACCGCATTGCAATGCGGGCCAGACACATTTAGCAGTGTCTTTGGTCTTGACGACCGATGAATTATTTGGCTTGAATAGGCCGCCTTGAGCTTCGGCTGCTTGGGCCGCGGTATCCTCCTATGTACGGAGGGAGCGCTACATATTCCCATTAACTGTAATGACGCCGCGAGGTCCAGGCATTTTATGCTTGAGATAAGCATTGTGCGGGACTGCATTAAAGCGGGCCAAGGCAGTTCTTCCGAGTAGTGCATGGTAGCCACTTCAGAAGGGAGCGATGTCGAAGATTAACTCCTCGCTTCAAAAATTGTCTGGAGAGCCGAATACGACCTCTAGTGTTATTGAGCCCGTGCAATGGGCCTCTACGCCGGGTATCACTCCTTTAAAGGTAGTGCTGCTAGGCTTGATTCTTAACGGGTCTATCCCCATCTTGCGGACAGTATCCTGATATATCAAGTTGAGGCTACTGCCGCCGTCCATAAGGACTCGAGTGAGATGGTATCCATCAATGATACGATCGAGTACTAGGGTCGTCAAACCTTCGTGGTGGATACTGGTTGGGTGATCCCTACGATCGAAGGTGATCGGACAAGCCAACCATGGATTGAACTTGGGTGCGACGGGCTCTACGGCGTAAACGTCCCTTAGTGCGCGCTTGCGCTCCCTCTTGGGGATATGGGTGGCGTAGATCATGTTCACTGTTTTCACCTTAGGGGGAAATTGTTTTTGTCCCATAGTATTAAATGGATGAGGCTCGTCTTTGTCCTCACTTTGAGGTCCTTTCCCCTTGTGTTTGGCATTTAACTTGCGTGCCAGCTTGAAGACCCAACAATTTCTATTGGTGTGGTTCGCAGGTTTGTTAGGGGTGCCATGAATCTGGCAAGGTCTCTCTAATATTTTTTCTAGGTTGGATGGGCCGTCCCTGTTACCTTTGAACGGCTTCTTCTGCTGACCGGATTTGGAGCCACTGAATCCGGCATTCACTGCCGTGACATATGTTTCTCCGTTATTGTTTCGATGCTTGTTCTTATTGCGTTGTGGCTTGCCATTGCCATCCCTGGCTTCGGAAGTGCGAGGGTCGCTGGTACTATTGCTTCTACGAGCTAACCAGCTGTCTTCGCCCGTGCAAAAGCGGGTCATAAGTGCAATAAGAGCTGCCATGGTCTTTGGTTTCTCCTGGCCGAGGTTCACGCGAGCTATTTGTCGTGGACGCTGTGTTTGAATGCCGCTAAGGCTTCAGTGTCCGGACAATCGATGATTTTGTTCTTTTTAGTTAGGAACTAATTCCAAAGCTTGTGGGCTCACTCCCCATGTTGTTGGATTATGTGACTTAATTCATAAGAATCCAATGGCCGGACATAAGTCCCCAGAAGGTTAGCCCGAAAAGCATCCTCTAAATCTTCCCAACATCCAATGGAGTTCTCTGGGAGGTTGTTCAACCAGTGTCGTGCTGGCCCTTTCCGATTTACAGGGAGGTATTTGATGGCATGGAGGTCATCTCCATGAGCCATGTCGATGTGGAGAATGAAGTCTTCAATCCATACAACGGTATTCGTTGTTCCATCGTACGGCTCGATGTTTATGGGTTTAAACCCTTCCAAAAATTGGCGATCCATCACCTCATCGGTAAAGCACATAGGGTGTGCAGCGCCCCTGTATCAGGCGACATCGCGACGTAGTTCGGACGGCATCTGTGTTTGGTGTTGACTCCAAACTTGATTATATCATGTGTGCTTGGCTTGATAGCCACTATCCCATGTGGGAGCACGTCCTCTTGACCCGTAGATCGATCTGGCCTGGCTGGCTTTATTGTTCAGTTCCTGACGTAGGTCATACTTGTGGCCCTGAGCCTCTGTAACCTTTCCTTTACGGTGGGGAGGTGTGGGTCGGTATACGACATTGCTAGCCGCTTTGTCCCATCCACGAGGTTGTCAGACCGGTTGATCGGCCTGATCGTGCCTTGACGGAATTGGCGCAAGGGCCTTGTCGTCGAATTGTGGCAGCAACTTGCGCTTGGGATAGCTCTTTGTTTGGCGCTCACGGCTGTATCTTTCTTTAGCATCTAGCACTTCATCCCATCTGTCGTTGAGCATATCATGTTTGGCCTTAAGCCGCCGCTGCTGTTGCTTATTAAGGCTCCTTGATGTGGCAATAAGCCATCGCTGAAAGCCTTCTTGTTCGAGGGGTTCCTCTGGGATGATGAATTCCTCGTCTCCCAGGCTGACATATTCTTCGGAGACAGGTAGATAGTTACTGTCTTCGGAATCATTGTGTTCGATGAATTGTTTGGGACTGCATTGGCCATCCTCCTGCTGTCCTGCTCTAACGCTGGCTCTACAGGGTCTTCGGCATCCCTCGGAGCCTCATTCTCCTTGGTGCCGGTATTACTTTCCCTTTCTCGACGCGATCGTGAGCAGCGCAGCTGACGCCGACACTTAGGTGGTTCATCGACAGGCTTACCCTCCTGTAGATCTTCAGCGCCATCGTCGTCCTTCTCCTCGGGTGCATCCACCATGTATACGTCATAGGTTGAAGTTGTCGTCCATCGCTCGGTGATGGGTGGGTTTTGGCCTAGATCGGCTTCTATGTCATGGTCCATGCCATCAAAGTCTTCAGAAGCGTAGTCTAGTACGTCGGTTAAGTCTTCAACCGTGGCTACCAAGTGGGTGGTGGTGGGAAGAAAATTTTCCTAGTTCCGGCTCCCAGATTGGACTGGGCATAATCCGGAGGTGAAGCCTCCGTGAGGGCGAGGGATTGCATCAAGTCCAACGCCTCGTTAAGGAGTGAGAGATGGATAGAAGTCCGAGGGTCCGCAGAGTTGGGGCCGGTGTTGACCGCCAGGCCGAGCTCAGATGATGCGGATCTCGAGAGTTCGGAACCCGTATCGGGAAGCAAATCCGGCTACCTAGCCATGGGAAGAGTTTTTTTTGGCTCTGGGTCCACCGGTGGCGAGGTTGCCTTCGGGTCTCGTGTAAGAAACTTCTCAGGGGTGAAGAGTCTGGCGGGGTCTAGCCTCCTGTATTCTGATGAAGTGACCTGCTCCAGATCTAAGGCCAGGGAAAATGGGAGTGTCGACCCCGGGACGGGATCTGACAATTGGTCTAAAGTATCCTCTCTGTGTAGGCAGGGAGCAGCGGTCAAGGCCACGAATCCCTCGAAGACTAGATCTCCTTGGATATCAGTGATGTAATTCAGATTTCCAAATCTGATCTGTTGAGAAGGGGCGTAGTTGTAGATCTGCTCGAGGCGAGCATCCGAGTTGGCATGTAGCATGAAGCCACCAAACACGAAGAGCTGGCCGGGGAGGAAGATCTCCCCAGAGGCAGCACGGTCGCTGATAACAAAGCGAGCCATCGATCCTTCCATCGACAACACAACTAAACTCTCAATCAAAGCACCAATGTCGGTGTCAAAACCGGCAGATCTCGAGTAGAGGGTCCCGAACTGTGTATCTGAGGATCAGTGGTAACAGGGGGAGCAAGGACACGATATTTACCTAGGTTCAGGCCCTCTTAATGGAGGTAATACCCTACTTCCTGCTTGATTGATCTTGATGAACATGGGGATTACAAGATTTGATCTACCTCGAGATCGTAATAGACAAACCCTAGATCTCTAGCCTATGATAGTTGTGATAGCATCTAGGGACTAAACCCTCTGGTTAATATATACACCGGAGGGGCCTAGGATTGTACATAATCATCTTGCAGAGGAAGGAAACAATACACCTGAACTTAAACTTTCCATTCTATGCACATAGGAGTCCTATCCGGACACGGGGGATAATCTTCTGTGTGAGCCTTCTTGGCCCTTCAGTCCGGCCCATATCTAGTAATCCGGACATCCAAGGACCCCATAGTCTAGGACTCCCTCAACTAGCCATCACTTGTACTAAGTAGAAATACTACTTGTGCATCCAAATCCTGAAAGCCAAGTTGTGTCAAATGAGTCCACAATACCTATCTATATGCGGTATTTCCATATCTCCGGAGCAAATTTGTATGTGCAAACTCTAATTTCAATATAAACATCCATTTTGTGTGCCTGTACCACTCATGAAGCGGCGAGGGGCGGTCGATATTTTCCTTGCTAAGTAGGTTATTCTCAATATAAGTGTTTATTCACTTGTCATTGCACGAGAGTAATAGGGATGCCCAATCCCGAAATGCAAAACAATACTACAAATAAATTCCTTGGTATGTGTTGGTATGGAAGGCACCCGTGAATTCGGCCGGCCATGGATTGTGAAAGAATGGTCGAAAGAAAATAAACTTTATTTTATGTTTGGGAACCACCCATGATTTACTTAGCATGGAAGATATTTGGAACTGTTAGTCATTCTCGTTGACGAGAAAAGCATGCCACCCAAAATAATTTTATCTCTCAATTTAAGCTTTGAGCTCTGGCACCTCAACAATCCCTACTTCCCTGTGTGAAGGGCTATCTATTTACTTTATGCAATTTTATTTTTTACTTGAGTCTCATCTTCTCTTATAAAGCACCAATCACGGAACACTATTATCACACTTGATATTATCAATCTAGGATGTCTTACAATCATTTTATAGCAACTTTATATCATTTTTTGGACTAACCTATTGGCATAGTGCCAATTGTTATTTTTGCTTGTTTTTTACTTTATAGAAAATCCCTATCAAACGGACTCCAAATGCAGCGAAACTTTTGGGGGATTTTTTCTGGACCAGGATACAACTAATGGGCCAAGGAAGGACCAGAGGGGAGTACCGAGGGGACCACAAGCCACCAGGGCACACCCTGATGGGTTGTGCGGCCCACAGGGGTCTCCCGCACCGCCTTGCAACTCTATAAATACCCAAATATTCCAGAAACCCTAGGAGAGTCAACGAAAAATTGTTTCAGTCGTCGCAAGTTCCAGACCACAAGATCCAATCTATAGCCCTTTTCTGGCACTCCGCCGGAGGGGAACACGATCATGGAGGGGTTCATCATCCTCACTGGTGCTCCTTCGATGATGCATGAGTAGTTCACCTCCGACATATGGGTCCGTTGGCCGTAGCTAGACGACTTCTTCTCTCTTTGTTCTTCAATACAAAGTTCTCTTGGAGATCTATTTTATGTAATGACTTTGTGCGGTGTATTTGTTGGAATCCGATGAACTGTGAGTTTATGATCAGATTTATTTTGCCTTAATATTCATACTTGATTATTATAGCCTCGCATTTCTTCTCCGATATTTGGGTTTTGTTCTTCCAACTTGATCTATTTATCTTGCAATGGGAAGTGGTGCTTTGTGATGGGTTCGATCTTACGGTGTTCTCACCCAGTGACAGAAGAGGTAACAAGGCACATATGATCGTTGCTATTAAAAATAAAAATATGGGGTCTATTCCTACATGAATAGATCTTGTCTACATCATGTCATCGTTCTTATTGCATTACTCCATTTCTCCATGAACATAATACACTAGATGCATGATGGATAGCGATCGATGTGTGGAGTAATAGCAGTAGATGCAGGCAGGAGTCGGTCTACTAATCTTGGACGTGATGCCTATATACATGATCATTGTCTTGGATATCATTATGATTATTTATTTTTCTATCAATTCCCCAACAGTAATTTTTTACCCACCGTATGCTATTTCTCGAGAGAACCCACTAGTCAAATCTACGACACCCGGGCATATTTTCTTATCATATACTTTCATATCTACATTGCTATTTCTCTTTTCCTTTATTTGCATCTTTTATTTTCAAATCTATATTATCAAAAACCCAAAAATACCTTGCTAAATTTTCTTGGTCATTGTTCCATTTGCTTCTACCTATCTACCTATTTACCAATCTATCACCCGGGAGGGATTGACAACCCCTCTTACGCGTCGGGTTGCAAGTATTTGTTCTTTGTGTGCATGTACCGTTTACATAGTATTGCTTGAGTCTCCTACTGGTTCGATAACCTTGGCTTCACATCTGAGGAAAATACTTAGCATCGCTGTGATGCATCATCCCTTCCTCTTTGGGGAAATACTGACGTAGTTCTAGTCACATCAACGGTAGCATTTTCCGTCCAAGCGAGGCGGTTGTGGTCCTCCTCTCAGGCGTGCTGGTGGTGTCGTGGTCCTGTGCTGCTAGATAGTTGTCACGACAAGTTCGAGGGTCTTCAACCTGCAGCTGTGGTGACAACAATGAGTATTTTATCTAACTAATTCGTGCACGACAAGTGAGGACGATGGAGCAGAGGGTAGCGTCGGAGCGTCCCGAATATGGTTTCTGGAAGTGTCGTCAACCTCCTTCCTCGTCAATTTTCATCGTGTGTGCAAAGGCACCTTCACTATGCAGAACCTTTGGTGTTGGCCGGTTTTTGTCACAACTTGATTGTCTGCTTGTGCGAACATGCTCTTAACTTGTGTGGCACCTCTACACATCTAGTTGATGGGAATTGGGATTGCTGAAAGTGGTGACGATAATACATGATGACTTCGATTTAGTGGTACTTCTCAAGTGCCTGGTCTTGAGTTCCATCAGCGGACCTAGAACATTTTGCAGATTTATTTTACTACATGTAATATTTTCCTGATTTTGTTGGTTTTATAGTGCTACTCCCTCCGTTCCGAAATATTTGTCTTCCTATATATTTAAACAAGTGACTACATACAAAACAAAATGAGTGAAACTACACTCTAAATTATTTCTACATATATGCGTATGTTGTATCCATTTGAAATGTCTAGAAAGACAAATATTTAGGAACGAAGGGAGTAGAACTGATTCACCTGAAGCTGCACACGTGCATGTGTAAGTGCATCTAGTGCCACCCCTAGTTGGTTTTGGAGTATTGACGACAAACCTAGTTGAGGGACTAATGTGTTTGTGAGAATTGCAGGATAACACAGGTAGTAGTCCCTCATTGATTCGGTTTACCTACCGGAGATGACCCCTACAAATGTATGAAGACATTGACAACAGTGGTGGTACATGAAGATAATCTTATTGAAGACTATGACAAGAGAAGACATTGTGTGAAGACTATGGAGGAGCGAAGACTTAGATGTTTCGTTGTTTCCTTTTCTTCTTTGTTGAGTCATAGGAACCACCGTACTGTTAAGTGGGGTCCAAGTGAACTAAGTCAGAGTGACTGAAGTGGTGCTCAACCAAATCCTATGTCTTCGAGCGAAGACAATGAGAACAAATCTTATCCAGAGCTGGATGAGTCAGCTTTACTTGTAGCCCAAGTAAAGTTGCTGTGTGAGTGTTTGAAATCTGATAGTTGGAACACGTGTCAGTTCCTTAGTGACCCAGGGTCACTTCGGACAAATCAGGTCGGGTTGCCTAGTGGCTACAAATAGCCCACCCCCTACACCATAAATTGGTGGCTGCTCAGAGTTATTACACGGCTTTTGTCGTTTGAGAGCAACCCACTTCCGAACCATTTGAGAGAGAGATCCTTGCGAGGACAAAGCCAAAACACCCAGAGCCAAAGAGTGTTAGGCATCAGTAAAGTCTTTCTGTCTGTGTGACCTGAAGACTTATTACACTTGAGGACTGTGTTTCCTCCAGCCGGTTAGGCGTCGCATTCTGAGCATCCAAGAGTCATTGTGGATCAACGGTGAACGAAGTCTGTGAAGGTTTGGAAGTCTACCTTGAAGACTTACCAGAGTGATTGGGCGAGGACTAGGTGTCCTTAGCTCAAGGGGAATAAGGTGAAGACGCGGTCTTCTGAGTTAAATCTCAGCCTTCCTAACCAGACGTACAGTTGTCACAGCAACTGGAACTGGTCTAACAAATCACTGTCTTCCCCGAGCTACTGGTTCAATCCTTTTCTTCCCTTTACTCACTGTCTTATGTTGTGAATTCATTGCCTGCCTACCTTATCTGATTGACTTCACTAAGTGACTACTTGTTCTGATTGGCTTCATTCCTTCTTCCATCTTGATCCCTACTCCTTAGCTGCTATTAGTCTTTGTGCTTTCACTTCATTGAATACCTGACTATGGCTTGTCTAGTGTAGTCTACTTTCCGCTGCATACAAATAGGATTGGATTATCCTTTGTCTTCGAAACTACCATGTTTTGAAGCATTTCATAAAAATCGCCTATTCACCTCCCCCCTCTAGTCGATATACTGCACTTTCAATTGGTATCAGAGCAAGGTACTCCCTTGTTCTGTGTGATTCGGTTTAACCACCTGGAGTTTTAGTTATGTCGACCGTAGGAATGAAGACAGTGTCTTGCCCCATGTTTGACGGTCACGAGTATCCCAAGTGGAAGGCCATGATGAAGAAACGTCTCATGGCGACAAACAGTGAGATGTGGACCGTCACTGAGATTGGTCTTACCGATCTATGCAAGAGGGCAGAAGCTGATGACATTCGCATGTTCACTGTTCTCAATCTCACAGCGAAGGACGTCATCTGCTCCTGGCTGTCTCAAAATCAGTTCAGGAACATCATGCATCTTGATCATGCGAAGCTTATCTGGGACCGTCTCTCTGAAGTCTATGAGGGTCATCGAACTCGTGATGAATCCGGGTTTGAGGATTACAAAGAATCTCTAAAGCCGATGACTTTCGATCCAGAACCATCATCCTCTGCACCATGTCTTATGGCAAAAGGTGCCAAGGTAACCGAATGCTATCCATCTGAGTCTAGTGATGATGAATCTGGTGATGAATTTGGACCCAGCTATGTCAAACTTGCTTCCTTGCCACTAAACAACAAATTGCTTTGGAAAAGGCTCAACAAATGCTTAATAAGAGCAATGATATGTTGGGTGAAGAAATGGATCAGTCGAAAAACTTAGCTGAAAGTCTTGAGAGACTTCAGGCTAAGTTAACCACGCTTCAAAGTCATCATAACACTCTCTTATCTTATCATGAAAAGCTAAGAGTATGTTATGAAGATCTTCAAAAGGAGCGTGATTCATTACTTGCTCAACAAATCAGTGCTTCTAAGGAAGAGTTTGAATCACCATGTTTAAAATGCATTGAGCGTGATAACGCTACATCTGTTGCTGAATGTTCTACTGCTGCCATTGTTTCAATATCTTCAACTACCGATGTGGTAACTAACCCCTCTGCTGAGCATACCACTACTATTGCTGATGAAAATGCTAGGTTGAAGACTTTGCTTGAAACAGGGATGTACAAAAGCCTCAAAGGGCATCAGACTCTATGTGATGTCCTCAAAAAGCAGATACTGAACCGAAACCCTAGGAAAGAGGGTGTTGGGTTTGACAGGAAAATGAATGTTGATGGTTCATACTGGAAGTCTGAGCAGTATCCAAAACCACATGGGTTGCTGCAAAGGAACCGTCAGTGGATCCATCTACCCTATCTGGCTTCACTTGTGCTAATCCTATTATCATTGATAAATCCTTTGATGCAAACTATAAACTGTTTAAGAATCAAAATGGTGAAGTGTTTGCCAGGTATATTGGTACCAACTGCAGGAACGGGCCACCTATGAAGAAGATCTGGGTACCCAAAGGTTGTCTTGAGAAACTTCCAGCAAATGTTATCATGACACCACCTGGGAAGAAGACAAACCCCAGAACAAAGGCTTCATATGGTCCTAAGGCTTCATACAGACAAAAGACTCACCTGAGTCACCCTAACGCTAATGTTTTGCAGGAAAACTATACTCAGACCCATGAATATGAGTGTGTTTCCTCAAACCGCTATATTCATAAAGCAAAGAATTTTTCTGCTTATTCTTATGAGTATTATTCTCCTCCTGCAAGATTATTTGCTAGGGCTCCAAAGCCAACATTCTCAGATGCTGCTCTTAGACTCATTGCTTCTAAGCCACCACTGAAGATGTGGGTGGTTAAGAAGAACTAACTTTCTCTTGCAGGGAAAGGTCTCCATCCTAAAAAATCAAAGGCGTCTGATACTATTACTGGGGACCTAAAACACTTGTACGGCACAAGATCAAATACCCAAATGATTTACTATCCATTCTGCTCATGAATCACTTGCTAATCATCTTATCAGTCCTAACTTGGATCTAAGCTTTCATAATCCACTTGTACGTCAAATGTTTATGCTTCACAGTGGCTTTTGGTGAAGCCTATCCTCCTAACTGCATTGTAGGGAGTGACACCAAAGTCTTCAGAATGGATTATGGACAGTGGATGAACAAATCATATGGCTGGAGATCGAAGTCTTCTCATGGACTCAACCTTACGTCCATCTAACAAGAGTCACATCACATTTGCTGATACTGGTAAAATCAAAGTGTTGGGTCTAGGTAGAGTTGCAATCTCAAGAGATCAGCACATGGATAAAGTCATGCTTGTTGAATCTCTTGGTTTCAACTTAATGTCCGTCTCAATGCTTTGTGACTTAAACATGATTGTGATATTTGGTAAATTTCGTTGCCTTGTACTAATGGAGTTCGATAAGTCTCTAGTATTTGAAGGATACAGAAAAGGTGATCTGCATATGGTAGATTTCTCAGCTAGACCACAGATGGCCGTATGTCTTCTAGCAAAAGCTTTAGAGTGCTGGCTCTGGCATCGGAGGCTAGGACATGTCAGCATGAGGAACTTGCACACTCTCGCAAAGAAGAAGCACGTCGTAGGCATCGAGGACGTCAAGTTCAAGAAAGATCGTCTATGTGGTGCCTGTGAAGCTGGGAAGATGACTAGGGCCAAGCATCCCTCGAAGACAATCATGAAGACATCCAAACCCTTCGAGCTGCTTCACATGGACTTATTTGGCCCTACTCACTACTCCATGTTCTCTACCATAGCTTGTCTCTATGGCTTTGTCATTGTTGATGATTACTCAAGATACACATGGGTGCACATAATACTCTACAAGACTGAAGTGCAAGATGTCTTCAAACGCTTCGCGAATCGTGCCATGAACAACTATGGCGTCAAGATCAAGCATATAAGAAGTGACAATGGCACTGAGTTCAAGAACACCGGCCTTGATCTTTATCTGGATACAATGGGGATCACTCATGAGTTCTCAGCCCCGTACACACCTCAGCAGAATGGCATCGTTGAGCGCAAGAACAGAACTCTAATAGAGATGGCTCGAACGATGCTCGATGAATACAATACACCAAGAAGGTTTTGGCCCGAAGCTATTGATACTGCATGCCATATCATCAATCGTGTTTATCTTCACAAGCTTCTGAAGAAAACGTCCTATGAACTCCTCACTGGAAAGAAGCCTAACGTAAGTTACTTCAGAGTATTTGGAGCTAGGTGCTGGATCAAGGATCCACATCACAAGTCAAAGTTTGCACCAAAAGCACATGAAGGCTTCATGCTCGGATATGGAAAGGACTCACACTCCTACAGAGTCTTCAACATCTTTCTCTATAAAGTAGTTGAAACTGTGGATGTGCGGTTTGATGAAACGAATGGTTCACAAAGAGAGACCCTACCAAATGTGCTAGATGAGGCTTCACCAAATGAATCTATCAAGCTAATGGGAACCGGTGAGATCATGCCTTCTGAAGCACAACCTGACAAGGAACTCATCATTTCTGCCCCAAATCAACCTGACGACAATGCTCAGCCTGAAGACAACCCTCCGGATGATGACAATATACAGCAAGAGCAAAATCTTCGTCCAGCTCATCCTCGTGTTGCAAATGAAGTACAAGTTGAGAAGATAATTGACAGCATAAATGCACCTGTTCCACTTACTCCTTCAAGAGCAACACAGCTTGCAAATTTCTGTGGGCACTTTGCTTTTATCTCAATATCTGAACCCAAGAAAGTTGCTGAAGCTTTTATGGAGCCCGAATGGATTCAAGCAATGCAAGAAGAGCTTCAACAGTTTGAGCTGAACAACGTGTGCGAACTTGTCAAGTATCCTGACCCTCGCAAGCACAACATAATAGGCACAAAATGGATTTATCGCAACAAGCAAGATGAGCATGGTCAAGTTGTCAGAAACAAAGCTCGTATCATTGCTCAAGGATACACTCAAGTTGAAGGCATTGACTTCGATGAAACATTTGCTCCTGTGGCTAGGCTTGAAGCTATTCGTATACTGCTAGCCTATGCAAATCATCACAACATACTTCTGTATCAAATGGATGTAAAGAGTGACTTTCTCAATGGAAGGATTGAAGAAGAGGTGTATGTTGCACAACCACATGGCTTTGAAGATCCAAAACATCCTGATATGGTATACAAACTCAACAAGGCACTATATGGCCTCAAACAAGCGCCTCGTGCTTGGTATGACACACTCAAAGACTTCCCGAAGAGCAAAGGCTTCAAACCTGCATCCCTAGATCCCACACTCTTCACGAAGACATATGATGATGAACTGTTTGTCTGCCAAATCTATGTGGACGACATTATCTTCGGCTGCACTGACAAAAGATACAGTGATGAGTTTGGTCACATGATGCAAGAGCAATATCAGATGTACATGATGGGTGAGCTGAAGTTCTTCCTTGGTCTTCAAATTCGTCAGCAAAGCAACGGCATCTTCATATCTCAAGAGAAGTACCTTAAAGACTGCCTGAAGAAGTTTGGAATGCAAGACTGCAAAGGGTACTCGACGCCTATGCCAGCTAAACACCATCTGGGTCCCGACGCAAATGGTAAAGAGTTCGATCAAAAGGTATACCGCTCCATGATTGGTTCTTTGCTTTACTTATGTGCATCTAGGCCAGATATTATGCTTAGTGTTTGCATGTTTGCTCGATATTAAGCAGCACCAAAGGAGTCGCATCACTTAGCTATGAAGCGAATACTTCGATATTTGGCTTACACCCCAACACTAGGATTATGGTATCCAAAGGGCTCAGAGTTTGATCTAGTTGGATTCTTAGATGCTGATTATGCTGGTGACAAAGTTGATTGCAACTCTATATCAGGCACATGTCACTTTCTAGGACGATCTCTTGTCTGTTGGTATTCAAAGAAGCAGAATTGTGTATCACTCTCCACTGCTGAATCTGAATACATTGCTGCTGGATCTTGCTGTGCTCAGCTTCTCTGGATGAAGCAAATGCTCAAGGACTATGGTGTCCATCTGAAGCATGTGCCACTCTACTGCGATAATGAAAGCGCTATCAAGATTGCCAACAACCCAGTTCAGCACTTGAAGACAAAGCACATTGAAATTCGTCATCACTTTCTCAGAGATCATGTCATGAAGGAAGATATTGATATCATACACGTCAACACTGAAGAGAAACTGGCAGATATCTTCACAAAGCCCTTGGATGAGAAAAGGTTTTGCAAGTTGCGGTGTGAGCTAAATATCTTAGAATCCTCAAATGTCCTGTAATTAGGCACACATCCTAACACTTATGCATATTGATGACTTAGATGTGCAACACACGAAGTAAAGTATATCTAAAATCAATGAAGACTTACATTCTAAGTGTGAATACATTAACATGGAATTTGACTTCGGAGCGCCACGATAATTGTGCGTCGTGTCTGGGTCTAATACTTCCTATACGGTGGGTAAAGCCACCACCAAATCTTTGTTTGAAGTGTTTCTCGTGGCGTTACATTTGCAAAGTCTTCACACTTGGTTTATCTTCATATATATATATATATATATATATATATATATATATATATATATATATAGTTGTGTTCTGTCCTCTACAGCATTCACTTATAGCTATGTCTTCTTATTTGAATCTTTTGAACTAACTGAATGTGATCGGACCCTAACCTCTCTATGCTCTCTCATCTCACACTCTGTCTGTCCAAATCATATGCATTCTGTTGGAACTATCGAATATCTTCTCTGCGTCCTTGTCAGCAGAAGATATGGAGACAAACTTTAAATCTGATTTTAATGATCCATCCTTTATGCCTGAAACCCGGAGAAGCCGAAATGGCCACTCCGACATTTGTGGCGTACGTGGGATCGTGGAACAACTCCCAATGTGTTACATGTCCGCCACGTATCCCACAGATGTGAACCGCCAGTGGCACCTGCGTAATTGCGGTGTGTCGTCTCCCATGCTTATAAATACACGTCCCATCACGGTCAAAAATTATTCTACCACCTCTCCACCTCGACCAACCCTAGCGCCTCCGCTAGCTCTCGGCGACGCCGGCGACGAAGCGCTTCGCTGCCGCGACCTCGTCGACGCCGTCTTCACGCCGGCCGCGGATATCGTCTACTCCACCGTCACTGTAGCTGTCCTCCGTCGCCAAGTTAGGGCATGGAAGATCGAACTGCTCGGCATCCAATTCCTCTCCGTCTAAGCAGTTCATCGTGTGGTAAATTAAACGCTCTTTTTACCATCTTCTTGATCCAGAAAGATTCATCACTTTTACCACAAGAAGTTTCTGCCTACACATATATAGAGCTATCATGTCTGCATCTCATATCTTGCCTAGGACATTCACATATGCCTCAAACATAGTTAGATTCCTCACTTGTACCTATTCATGGATTCGTACAAATCTGGAACCAACTCTCATCATATAAGTGAATGTCTTCGCGCTATGAGGTCAAAGTCTTCTAAACTGATTTATTTTCTAAAGCTTCTGAGAATGCATATGACCTCTTCCCCTTCCCTCGCATCTCTAATGCTATCACAGGTACATGTCCGTGGGAGAATCCCTTGGTTCTCATAGTCTGCATTCATTTGCAGAATTCTTGTAGCATCACATTCACTCTCCTGAAGCCAGTTCCTGTCTGACCAGTAGACCGAAGCATTTGCCAGTGTTGAAGCCATTCTGTTTGAAGCCTTTCAGATTGAAACCAATGGCAACTGACAAGTCAGTTAGGAAGGGTGGCAGACAGCGCCGTGGCAACACCTCTAAAGATTTGCCTCCTGATCTAAGTGAGATGTACAAGACTGATCCAGAGAAGGATTATAATCAGAGGAAGACACGAATCCAATGGATTCGAAGATATTGGGCTGAACAGTGGTTCAAGTACAGGTTCGTGACCCAAGAGTATGCTGAAAAGAATGCCATTAAGCGTCCATGGGGAGATATTACCTACAAAAATCTTCCACCCAAGACTCAAGCTGAAGCCATTGCTCAAGGCTTCTACCCTTGCATGGTCAGAGGGCCTCAACCTGCTGATGCCGATCCTTCTTCTCTGCTCTGGTGTCGCGACGACAATTTGTTCAAGCGCAATCTTTAAAATGCCAAGAACTCAGCCAAAGAGAACAAGAAGAACTGGGGATTGGACTTCAATCCTGGCCCCTCTGCGCCCCGTGGTGATGGTACCCGTGAAGCTGAACCAAACCTGGTTGGGCCTTTCTACAACCTAGAAGGCCTCATCAGTCACATCAGGGTTCAAGGGTAGGATGTGGATCACCCTGCAGATGACGCTGATTCTGATGAAGCGCCTGCAACCCCGAAGCCCAAGAAGAAGAAGAAATCCAAGGCTTCGAAGACCACTCCACCAATTGCTTCGAGAGTGAAGCCTTTGGCCACTGCTCCACCAGCACCAAGTGTGCAGTCTGAGGAGCACTCTCGCATCTCCAAGAGCAGACAGCTAAGGAAGAAGACCTTACATAACCCCAGTCCAGCTCTCACTCCTGACGTTGTTCTGAAGACTGCCAATGAAGCCTTTGATCTCTCGAGCGATGAAGATCCTGGTGACGATGCTCTGGAGCAATTGATCAAGAGCAAGCAAGACACAGAAATCTTCAATGATTTGCTGCTCTTTGACGTGGAAGTGCTCAACAATTTCATTGATGAATGGTTTGACACCCCCAACCTCAGCTTTGACGATCTGCAGCTTCCAGTTGGCCTCAGCGTATCCTTCCATGGCGCCATTGCTTCTGAGCTAGCTCTTGCTCAGAGAATTGTTGAGCTGAAGCAAAAGATTGATTATGAAAAGGCTCAGTTCAAGAAGCATGTGAACAAGCTCAGCGTCCAAGAGATTCAGAACTTCAAGGTCATGATGCATGAGCTCAAGGAAGCCTTTCGCAAGCGGCATGACGAATCCAAAGGTTCTCGTGAGAGAATCATGGCCTTGGCTGCCAAATGCGTTCAAGCATATAATGAAGCTGAAAAGCGCAAGGCCCTTGGGCGTCCTGGCATTGACCCTAGGATGGCTGCCAAGAAGAAGAAGAAGCACGTGCTGCCACACTCCCTGTTCTCGAGGCGAACGTGTCCAACCCTCCAGCTCCTGAAGTGGAGGTTACAAATTCAGAGGCTACCACCACCAACACTGAAGCCAATGACGTGGTCATGGCTGAAGCCAATGTGGCACCTGAAGTCATAGTGGTGCCTGAAGTGATGGTGCCTGAAGCAAGTGTTGCACCTGAAGCAAATCAGCAGCCTGAAGCCTCTGCCTCTGCTCCTGTTCCGCCTCCTAGGCCCCATACAATTGAGCAAGCTTACAACCAAGATGATCAGCTCATCATTGTCCGATGGCCCATTCTGACTCCACCACCTGCTGCTGGACCGCATGCTGCTGGTCCTCAATTTGACCATCATGTTGAGCACATGCCTCAAGTCCAGAAGCCTAAGCCAAGACTGCCAAGGTTTCCAGGTATTGCCACCTCTCAAGGGTCCTTCAATGCCAATAGCTTCACTGCACACAACACATTCTTTGACAGCGCCAAGAACCCCTATTCCAAGCCAAGTATATCATCAGATAGGTTCTGGAGCCATCAGCAGCGCAGTTATTACTCAAGAGTACTCTGTGATCAAGGGCGCATTTTCCCTCATATGCGTCTTGACACTGAAGCCATTGCTGGACTGCCCTGTCGGGAGGAAGCTCTTGATTGCTTCCGTGATGCTGGCCTGCTCAACTTTGTGACTGACAATGAGCATTGGAATGAAGAGCTGCTTCTGCAATTCTATGCAACCCTCCATATTCGAGGCTACAGCAGGGATCCGAAGACATGGGTCCTTGAGTGGATGACAGGCAATGTCCATCATGAAGCCAAAGCCTTTGATCTCATTGAGCTTACTGGTCTTCCCACTCCAGGAGAATTGTATGAACCTGGCTGTCAATTGCACAATGAAGCTTTGGAGAGTATCTTCCAGAAGCGCAAGCCCAACATGAGCCAAATGTTGAGCATGATGAAGCCCTTGCCCAGCGATGCTGAATATCCAAAGGAATTCTTTGTTCAAGACCTAGAGTATCTGCCACGCACCATCTATCATATCATCAGGCGTACTCTATGGCCTATCAAAGGGCATTCTTCATCAGCCAAGCTTGAAGGCACAATGAAGACATTGGTCTTCTATATCTTCAATGGCATCAGCTTCAATGCTCAAGATTTCTTCATCCGGCAGTTGGCTGTGTCTGGCTCTGATCTGTTTGGTCTGAAGTTCTATGCTCCATGGATTATGCGCCTCATCAAGCTTCATTCAGCTACCACCTATCAGCCCTCTGCTCGCAACCATCATATATTCTTGCCAGAAGTTGATATGTCAGCTGAAGCTATATACCAAGAGCCTGTCAAAGAGCATGTTAGTCTTCACAACACTGATCACCAGAGCTTCACTCAGCAAATTGAAGGAGTTCCAGCAGTCTCTCGCATTTATCCTCTGGCTGGCCGTACTCGTCTACCTCGACATGCTGAAACTGAAGCCACTGAGAGAACCATTGCCCAAAGGCCTCAGAAGAGGTCTCGTGTTATCAATAACCGAGAGCTTCTGGTTGCCCTCCATCAAAAACAAGATAAGCATCACTACTGGCTGAAGCGTCAGATGCAAAGCCTCTTGGTGGATGTCAATCGCATTCGCAATCTTGCCACCAAGAATGCCTTTGTTGCTCATGAAACCTGTCGGAGGTCATGGAAGAGTTAACTCTGCCGAGTGCTGAAGCGGATCTTCAAGACGATGGCTTCACAGAAAGATTCAAGTTTGATCACACTCCTCCCATGAATGATGTTCTACGTCGAACTCCATCTCTTGAAGATTCTGACTACTCCTCCTCCGCTGCAACGGTTGACGCAAGGGTGATAGATGATCAAGATGATGCTACCTCACTACCACCTACTTCAGCGCGTGTCGACCCTGCATCCTCTCCTGCTCCAACTGGGAACGAGTAGAGGCTCTATGTCTTCAAACCTTTTTAGTCCTTACTGACAGAAGTGGGAGAAGCATATGAGTTGATAGTCTTCAAGCGGGTCCATATGGGCGGGTGCTTTATATTTTGCCTAGTGTTTACAACTCTCGTTTTTGCTACATTTGGTTCTTTGAGTTGTAACACTTAAACTGATGGTCGTCTGCTACGTTTTCTGCTACTCTGTAATGCGATGATAAATTCTGCATGTTCTACGTTATATTCCGCACTTAGTCATTTTTGCAGACGTCCATTTCTCATTATGCATATCATTATATTCGACATATCAATTGTGCATGATGAATTGTCTTCATAAGTTGAAGGGGATCTCCACAAGTACAACCTGCCATGTGCATTTGCATTCAAAGGCAAATCAACTATATGGACATCTTCAGGGGGAGCCTTTTGCTACTTACGAAGACAATACCTTTATCCTTTACAATTTCACATACTTTTTATCCCCGTTGAAAACTTCAACCAGTTTGTCATCAATCACAAAAAGGGGGACATTGTAAGTGCATCTAGTGCCACCCCTAGTTGGTTTTGGAGTATTGACGACAAACCTGGTTGAGGGACTAATGTGTTTGTGAGAATTGCAGGATAACACAGGTAGTAGTCCCTCATTGATTCGGTTTACCTACCGGAGATGACCCCTACAAATGTATGAAGACATTGACAATAGTGGTGGTACATGAAGATAATCTTATTGAAGACAATGACAAGAGAAGACATTGTGTGAAGACTATGGAGCGCGAAGACTTAGATGTTTCGTTGTTTCCTTTTCTTCTTTGTTCAGTCATAGGAACCACCATACTGTTAAGGAGGGTCTAAGTGAACAAAGTCGGAGTGACTGAAGTGATGCTCAACCAAATCCTATGTCTTCGAGCGAAGACAATGAGAATAAATCTTATCCAGAGCTGTATGAGTCATCTTTACTTGTAGCCCAAGTAGAGTTGTCATGTGAGTGTTTGAAATCTGACCGTTGGAACACGTGTCAGTTCCTTAGTGACCCAGGGTCACTTCGGACAAATCAGGTTGGGTTGCCCAGTGGCTATAAATAGCCCACCCCCTACACCATAAATTGGTGGCTGCTCAGAGTTATTACACGGCTTTTGTCGTTTGAGAG
Organism: Secale cereale; assembly: GCA_902687465.1. Lineage (NCBI taxonomy): Eukaryota > Viridiplantae > Streptophyta > Magnoliopsida > Poales > Poaceae > Secale > Secale cereale. The sequence continues at coordinate 333,814,496 of LR738709.1, forward strand.
CAACCCACCTCCAAAGCATTTGAGAGAGAGATATTTGCGAGGACAAAGCCAAAACACCTAGAGCCAAAGAGTGTTAGGCATCACTGAAGTCTTTCTGTCTGTGTGACCTGAAGACTTATTACACTTGAGGATTGTGTTTCCTCCAGCCAGTTAGGCGTCACGTTCTGAGCATCCAAGAGTCATTGTGGATCGCCGGTGAACGAAGTCTGTGAAGGTTTGGAAGTCTACCTTGAAGACTTACCGGAGTGATTTGGCGAGGACTAGGTGTCCTTAGGTCAAGGGGAATAAGGTGAAGACGCGGTCTTCTGAGTTAAATCTCAGCCTCCCTAACCAAACGTACAGTTGTCACAGCAACTGGAACTGGTCTAACAAATCACTGTCTTCCCCGAGCTACTGGTTCTATCCTTTCCTTCCCTTTACTTACTATCTTATGTTGTGAAGTCATTGCCTGCCTGCCTTATCTGATTGACTTCACTGAGTGACTTCTTATTCTGATTGGCTTCATTCCTTCTTCCATCTTGATCCCTACTGCCTAGCTGCTATTAGTCTTCGTGCTTTCACTTCATTGAATGCCTGACTATGGCTTGTCTAGTGTAGTCTACTTTCCGCTACATACAAATAGGATTGGATTTATCCTTTGTCTTCGAAACTACCATGTTTTGAAGCATTTCATAAAAATCGCCTATTCACCCCCCCCCCCTCTAGTCGATATACTCCACTTTCAGCATGCAAACTATAGAAGCAGCTTGACTAATTTTTCTACTAGCAGCACTACATGTGTGTCCAACCAAGAATCTTGTATATACATGAGCCTGGTAGAATCTAGCTAGACTAATTCCATCGATCAACTCGATGGAAACTCTAGTGGCGACTCGTGTAGATTGCAAACCGAAAAAATGAAAAAAAAACTCTTCGAACTACCACGTTATTTTTTGAGACAACTTCGATCTACCATGTCATATTTTCAACGCTGAGCCACAAATTTTCTTCTGTGTCTATCCATGGACAACTGGGGACCATTCCATGAATACGAATGTGGAAGCCGGCCATCCAAACCTAATCACCTGCCTCGACTGCTCGTCTGAATTTCGGACATTGCCGCTCCCCATGCTTCCCTCCACTCGCCCGCTTGCCTTGTCGCCTAATCCCTTCCCTTCTTTCGCCATCGGCCGTCCACCCTAAAACGCTTGCGATCGACCAGCCGGATGCATGGATCACCCATTGGTCCGTAGAAATAGGACATTGCAGCCTATTTAAGAGCATCTACAACCGGGATTTGCAACTCCGGCCCCTCAAATGCCCATGGACGCGACCGGGCGCGTTCGTGGACAGTGACCGGTCACGTCTCAAATTAATCACTCTACATCCGAGTCTCTCATATTTCAACTACTAGATCCATAGAAAGTATGCAAAGGAAATTACACGTACTACATACTAAATACTTCCCTAGATAATCTTCGGCGTCGGAGATGTCCACGACGACGGTGTCGGGCCCGGGCTGGACGGGTGAGTAGGAGGGCTCCAGCTCATCCTCCTCCTGCTCAACCTCATCCATGTGGGCGAGCGTCCCAGCCTCTTCCATGGCCTCCATCCCCTATCGGGTAGGAGGGCGCCTTGCCCGGATCTGCTCAAGGAGCTCAAGCCGGTGCTCCGGCATTAGAAATTGGTGGCTCCTCACCCGGCGGCCCGGGGGCATGGCTACTAGGGGGGCAGAGGGAGTGGAAAGTGGCGGCGGCGATGGACAAGCGGAGAAAAATGTGGATGGTAGGGTTTTGGAGCCACCAGTCAACTTTAAACAGACGGGCTAGGCACTTCACGGCCCGCCAGAGCGACGCCACGTGGCGACATCGGTCCGACAGAGGAGACGAGCTTTGGACCGCCGGGTTTTCAGGCGTTTCCGCATGGGAACCCACCGTCAATCCGACTTGGCGAACGCGCCCGGGCGCCTCCATATTCAGCCCATATTTGGACTAGATATGAGGGGTGCCAGTCAGTCCAGGCATTTGATGACCGTTTGAGCCGTTCGTCTGGGTCAAAATTTCATGACCGGTAAGTGAGCGGGCGGGCCGCCCGGGCGTTTAAGGAGGGTTTGGGGCGCTCGGTTGTACACTAGTGCGCGTTGGTCCTAAACAAATGGTTTTTACCCCTTTCCACAACGGCATTTGGAATTGTCGCCAAGTGAGTGTGTGCCATAGGGTGTCCTTCCCACACGACCCAGAAATCATCGGGGATAGGCCCTCCTGGGACCCTGGCTGGGGCCGTGTGCGATCGGGCGAGACATCGAAACCCAATCATTTCCGTAGGTATGTACATCCCACACGGTAATCCGAGAAAATCATTTCCGTAGGTATGTACATCCCACACGGTAATCCGATAAAATCATTTCCGTAGGTATGTACATCCCACACGGTGAATCCTAGAAAAATGTAGGTATGTACATCCCACACAGTGAATCCCAGAAAAACATTTCCCTTCGTATGTATATCACACACAATCAATCCAAGGAATACGTTTCCATTCTTATGTACATCCCACACAGTCAATCCAGGGAAAACATTTCCGTTCGGACGTAAATCCCACACAGTTTTATGTGTAGGCTCGTGTGTGAAAGGTGTACCTATCACACACAGTCTTCCTTGGTTAACTGTTTGCTTTTATCAACTACATCACACACGATTTGATGAAGAAAACTGTGTGGCATTGGGCTATCCATCCCAAGCACTTTTACTACTAGAACTGTTTGCAAAGGTCCATGACCGTCTGTTCTATTTTTATTTTTGCCTGTAATTTATTATTCTAATTGGAAATTTTGAAATATGAAACGTGCAATACAAATTCTCAGCACAATGGTTCAATAATGAATCCATAAATAAAATTGCCAGTACAATATGTTCAGTAATTACAGGATTAGGCAACAATTAACTATGATGAACCGTAGTATTTAAAGGCGGTAAATGTGAAGAGACAAGTGTAAATCATTTTGACTGCCGACGGTGTTGAAGAAGCGGAATGCCCATAATGTAACTTCCTGTATGCCATAGGCACGAATCACGTTTGTCCAACCCCTTGTGACGATCGCCCGCCCATCCTTCACCGCCTTCAGGAAGACTTCTAGAGCATTATCATGGTAGCATGAATTATATACTTTAACCTTAGTTGCCTCCACTCCGGTCATGTAGTTTGCAAGGTAATCATCAGTAAATAGCTTCGGAAACCACTGAAAAGATAAAAATATCAGATACTGAGGTCTACTAGAGTAACTTGTTGTGGGCAGGGGGAAAAGGCAACACATTACTTACCATCCTAAAGTTCACTGTTGTCTTCAACAAAGTGTAAATAAAGAGCTTAATTCCAGTCACCCGTTTCTTTCGCCTAACAGTCTTTCTTAGTTTCCTCACTTGACGTTTGTTCATGAATATCTCATTGCCCAATACGCAAAAGGGATCGAAGCGTGGATCATTACCCCTCATATATGTACCTACAAGCAACTAGTAAATGTTAGAAGCTAAACTAAGATTGCACAAATGATGTAAAATACAACTACCTATGTTCCTAAGCATAAGTTTTTTTTAGATTTCAATATGAACTACATACGGATGTATATAGAATTATAGATATAGTTTAGATTAGAATCTAGATTCACTCATTTTGCTCCTTATGTAGTCTATATTGGAATCTCTAAAAATACTTATATTTAGGAATAGATGGTGTATAAGACATGGGATGCAGGTAACCTCGATGGCAAACAACAGCATCGCCCATTGTAGCCATGTGTAAGTACATGGAAAGGCAATGTTAACTTCAACAGGGTTAACATCCACCAAAAATAGCAAATGGTAATGAAACAGCAGCATCTGTAGTGATATCTTCATTTCGAAAGAGTAGCACGGTAGCAAAGGGACGGATTAAAAAATGGATACAACTGTTAATTGCAACATGCTTAACAACATCCTAATTCATGTTTTGTAAGTTTGTAGCCATTGAAATACAACTCTTTAAAAATGTATACAATTGTTAATTGCAACAAGCTTAATGGCCATTGAACCCGGTACTGATAAAAATGCAATTGGCAGAGTTAAACATCACAGGGCAGGCGCTGCCAGAGCAGATAATGGATCAGTTGTCTATAAAAAGTTAGGGAAAATAGCTCAAACGTGTTAGGCATGTTTACTACAACATGCTTAATACATCGACAATACAAAACATAGACATTAGTTGCAACTGGTATTGGTAAGATTGAACTGGTGGGTACATACTTGGTAAGTCCTGAGAGGTAGTTGCTGGGGCACTTCATGTTGGCCAGAGCCCGCCCAAAGTCAGCGGCGGTGGAGGCGAGCTGTTCCTCCGGGTCGAAGCATGGATCAGTGCCACTGACATGTGTACCTATAGGCAACCAGTAAATGGTAGAAGTTAAACTGCAATTGCACAAATAATGTGAAATACTGTAAGACATGGGATGCAGCTAACCTTGATGGCAAACAACAGCATCGGCTGTTATGACCCTATGTAAGTACATGGACAAGCATGTTAAGTACAACAGGGCATCCACTAAAAATAGCAAATGGGGCAGCAACTCTAGTATATCTTCATTGCAGAGAGTAGCATGGTAGCAAATGGACAGATTAAAAATGGATACAACTGTTAATTGCAACAGGCTTAACAACATCCTAAGTCATGTTTTGTAAGTTTGTAGCCATTGAAATGCAACTGTTTAAAAATGGATTCAACTATTAATTGCAACAAGCTTAATAGACATTGAAACCGGTACTGATCAAAATGCAATTGGCATAGTTAAACATCACAAGGCAGGTGCTGCCAGAGCGGAGAATGGCCCAGATGTCTATAAAAGGTAGGGAAAGTAGCTAAAACGTGTTAGGCATGTTTACTAGAACATGCTTAATACATCGACCGTACAGAACATAGCCATTAATTGCAACTGGTATTGGTAAGATTGAACTGGTGAGTACATACTTGGTAAGTCTTGGGAGGTAGTTGCTGGGGCAATTCATCTTGGCCAGAGCTCGCCCAAAGTCAGGGACGGCAGAGGCAAGTTGTTCCTCAGGTCGAAGCGTGGATCAGTGACACTAACATGTGTACCTATAGACAACCAGTAAATGGGTAGAAGTTGAACTTTAATTGCACAAATTATGTGAAATACTGTAAGACATGGGATGCAGCTCACCTCGACGGCAAACAAAAGCATCCTCCATTATGACCCTGCGTAAGTACATGGACAGGCATGTTAAGTGCAACAGGGTTAGCATCCACTAAAAATAGCAAATGGGCAGCATCTCTAGTGATATCCTGAGTCATGTATTGTGAGTTTGTTGCTGGTATTGGTGAAATTGAGCTGGACACGGTAATATTTGAACATCACATAGTGTGTAGTACTGAAATAAACAAGGCACAAACATGCTTAATACATCAACCGTACAAATCATAGCCGTTGCAAGTGGTATTGGTAAGATTTAGTTGGTTAGATCTTACCTATTAAATCCTGGGGGTAGTCGCTCGGGGGCTTCATCTGGGCCAGAGCCTACACCATGTCGGCGGCGGCGGCGGAGGCGAGGTGTTCCTCAGGGCCAACACGCACAGCGGCCATCGCGCCATGGACCGCCATTAG
>LR738709.1:333820179-333890560 GCA_902687465.1 Secale cereale
TTTGGAGGCATGAGGATGTTTCGTAGGCGCCATTTAAGCAATCAAGCCAGCGACGCGATAGAGATCGGTGGGTTACCTGACTGGATCCGAGCAGAATGTAGATGTGGTTGAAGCTGTGGTTGCGGCGGCCGCGGTTTGAGATGCCGGTAGGGGGAGGCGCGATGGAGAGGGGATACTGAGGGGAAGGGGATGTGGTTGGAGGAATAAATTCTGAAATCGCGTGCCTAACAAAAATTTCGGTGCGAAATTTGAAACTTGGGCAGGGGAAACACACAACGCACACGAAGCACGTAAAATACTCGTGTGTGAGAAAAAAGAAAGTTGGCAGATCCCGTCTCAAAAAAATGTACACATGTACTTTATTTTTTCGGTCAATGGTACGTCTGGTTTATTAGGAAATATCACACAGGTAACTGACTTATGGGTCATTAATGCAAAAAAATCAGACGGCTACGTCATAGAAACCATGTGTTTTGTGATATTCTAATGATTAATGCAAAAAACGCACACGTACGCACATGCTAATCAACTCTCAAAGCCCTGAAAGGATGCTCTTACTAACATTGTACGTTAATACTACAAACTTAAAGTACTACTCGTAATTTTCTCTAATACTACAAACTTAAACTACTTCTCACATGCTGCCATCAGGGCATGCTGGCTAGACATCGGCGTTCTCCTTAACGGCCTTGTAGGCGACAGTCCACCGTGCTTCGATCTCCGCCAAGCTCTCCTCACCACGGAGTGCGGCCTCTTTTTTCTTGCGGTGGTGGGACTCTCTTTTCTTGATTGCTTTCTGCCTTTTCCGTTGCTTCTGTGCGGCTTTTGCCGCCTCTAGATCCACCACCCATTCGGCTATGGCAACCTCAAAGTCCGCCCATGTAACTGTCTGGCCGCCGACGGCGATGAACTTGGCGCGGCGAGATGCCATCGCTTCCTTACCATGTGTGCGGTCGTGGGCGACGAGGAACCCGACGCGGCGGGATGCCATCGCTTCCTTACCAGTTACTATGCGCCGTGGTGCCATGGGCGATGCCTGGAGAGAGCTCTGGGACGGAGGGGCCGGGCAGCCGTACAGTGCGGTGGTATTCAAGAGCTCAACCACAAATGACAACAGAAATTTGGCTTCCCTTACAATTTTTGCTCGTTCATTATCGCACATGGTTCATCTCTGTCGCTTCTGAAAACAGTGTGCCCTGAGCCTATTATGTGTTGCATTATGATTGGCCGGAACCCCACCCACGTGGATCTCGCGTGTGCACCGTTGGATGCGCCGCGATCGAACGGCAATCCACGTCCCTCACATCACAACCGTGCATCAGTAGCTGGATTGGATTTATATGCGCGAAATGCCTAGAAAATGCACATAATCCCCTAAATATGGTAAATGAGCCCGGAAAATGCCAAATTAGAACACGGTCGTTTGCAGGGTGTATGTTCATCGTAGAAAAAAACTCCAGGGCGAAGAACGAAGAAAATTTGGATTCCCCTTCAATCTTGAGGATTTCCCTTTCGAAAGCATGGAACTTCCTCGGTGATGGTTCGATTTATGAAGGGCGTGCATGACAACATAAGCCAAACCTTCTCAAAGTTTTACCAAGGCATGGTGAGGTCATACCATGGCACCATGCCAGGCGTCATGTTTTTTAAGCATATTCATTTTTTCTATAGTTGAAAACCCAACAAATAGACATTTGTGGTTTACTATTGCCACACATTTCATCGAAATGTCTGTCCATTCCTTGTAAAAGGCATGAGAATTTACTAAATGGCACGAGCATGGTTTTCTAGGCTGTTCTTGTGGACCCTTTCATGCATCGATTGATTGAACTTGAATTATGTGCATTAATGCCTAGGAAATGCACATAATCCCCTAAATATGGCAAATGAACCCAGAAAAGTGCTAAATTTGAAAACGGTGATTTGCAGGTTGTATGTTCATCGTAGAAAAAAAGTTGTGGACAAAGGACAAAGGAAATTTGGACCCCCCCCCCTTCAATCTTGGTGATTTCCCCCCTGAAACCATGAAACTTCCTCGGTGATGGTTAAATTTATGAAAGGCGCGCATCACGACATAAGGAAAACATTCTCCAATTTTTACCACGGCATGGTAAGGCCATACCATGGCACCACACCAGGCGTCATTGTCGGCGTTCTGGGAACAGGGGTACCCAGACTTGCCTGCCTGCGGCCCAGGGCGTGGTTCATCAGGAGGCCTTGCACGGCCCAACATCTTCAGCGAGCATTCAAGACCCTTGCGTTGGGCCGAGCCTTGCGGGGCGAACAACACAAGGCATCCCCTGGGGCGGGCTCGCCAGGCCAGCTCACGAGGATCAGAGATATCGAGGCGAGGGAACCTCGCGAGGTCCTCGTGACGTGAGCAGTGACGACCAAGGCCAGGCGGGCGCCAGCGGGCGCAGAAGTGCTAGTTTCCTCTTTGGTGCTAAAGGATCAGGTGCAGGCAAAGAGTCCCGAGGCATTGGGCAAAGGTTTCCATATCGGTGCAACAAGACCAGGACAGCCGGACAGCAGGACGGAGGTCATCGCGGAGCCCACGACAACGTCACCTCCAGAGCCTTTGGCAGGCAAAGAACACATTTCGTCACGATAGCTTGTACTAGATGTCCCCCTTCAAATTTGGCCGTTGTGGGATTCCTTCTCGCTCAATATTTGGGAAGAGGACCCGGGTCACTATAAATAGGACTAGCCACCACCATTGGGATCATCTAATCAGACGGAGAGTTGATCTCATCTAGAGTAGATGAGATAGAAGGACACACACTGATACGTCTCCAACGTATCTATAATTTTTTATTGTTCCATGCTATTATATTATCCTTCTAGGATGTTTTATGGGCTTTTATATACACTTTTATACGATTTTTGGTACTAACCTATTAACCTAGAGCCCAGTGCGAGTTTCTGTTTTTTCCTTGTTTTTGAGTTTTACAGAAAAGGAATATCAAACGGAGTCCAATTGACATGCCAATTTTTGATGATTTTTTCTGGACCAAAAGAAGCCCCCGAAGTAAAAGAGTTGGGACAGGAGAGCCACGGGCTGCCCACGAGGGTGGGGGGCGCGCCCACCTATCTCATGGACGGCCCTGAGGGCCCCCTGACTTGTGCCCTACGCCAAAAAAATCCTATAAATACTGAAACCTTCGGAAATTAACCTAGATCGGGAGTTCCGCCGCCGAAAGCTTCTGTTGCCACCGAAAACCAATTTAGACCCGTTCTGGCACCCTGCCGGAGGGGGGGGGATCCCTGTCCGGTGGCTATCTTCATCATCCCGCGCTCTCCATGACGAGGGGGGAGTAGTCCACCCTCGGGGCTGAGGGTATGTACCAGTAGCTATGTGTTTGATCTCTCTCTCTCTCTCTCTCTCTCGTGTTCTTGAGATGGCACGATCTTGATGTATCGCGAGCTTTGCTATTATAGTTGGATCTTATGGTGCTTCTCCCCCTCTACTCTCTTGTCATGGATTGAGTTTTCCCTTTGAAGTTATCTTATCAGATTGAGTCTTTAAGGATTTGAGAACACTTGATGTATGTCTTGCACGTGCTTATCTGTGGTGACAATGGGTTATCATGTGAACTACTTGATGTATGTTTTGGTGATCAACTTGCGGGTTCCGTGACCTTGGGAACCTATGCATAGGGGTTGGCACACGTTTTCGTCTTGACTTTCCGGTAGAAACTTTGGGGCACTATTTGAAGTTCTATGTGTTGGTTGAGTAGATGTTTCTGAGATTGTGTGATGCATATCGTATAATCATGCCCACGGGTACTTGAGGTGACAATGGAGTATCTAGGTGACATTAGGGTTTTGGTTGATTTGTGTCTTAAGGAGTTATTCTAGTACAAACTCTATGATAGATTGAACGTTACTACGGACTCTTGAATAGATTGATCAAAAAGAATGACTTTGAGGTGGTTTCGTACCCTACCATAATCTCTTCGTTTGTTCTCCGCTATTAGTTACTTTGGGACTCTTTGTTGCATGTTGAGGGCTAGTAATATGATCCAATTATGTTATCCTTGTTGAGAGAACTTGCACTAGTGAAAGTATGAACCCTAGGCCTTATTTCCTATCATTGCAACATCGTTTATGCTCACGTTTACCGCTTGCTACCTTGCCGTTTTTATATTTTTAGTTTGCAAAAACCTATATCTACCATCCATATTGCACTTGTATCACCATCTCTTCTCTGAACTAGTGCACCTATACAATTTGCAATTGTATTGGGTGTGTTGGGGACACAAGAGACTCTTTGTTATTTGGTTGCAGGGTTGTTTGAGAGAGACCATCTTCATCCTACGCCTCCCACGGATTGATAAACTTAGGTCATCCACTTGAGGGAAATTTGCTACTGTCCTACAAACCTCTGCACTTGGAGGCCAAACAACGTCTACAAGAAGAAGGTTGTGTAGTAGACATCAAGCTCTTTTATGGCGCCGTTGCCGGGGAGGTTAGTGCTTGAAGGTATATCTTTAGATCTTGCAATCGAATCTTTTAGTTTCTTGTTTTATCACTAGTTTAGTTTATAAAAGAAAACTACAAAAAATGGAATTAAGTTACCTCATATGCTTCATCTTTTAAATATCTTTCGTGAAAATGATGGAAAGGAAAATTGTGCTCAAGTACTAGAAGAAGAATTGCATAGAATGCTTGGCATAAAATATGTGCATGATGAGCATGATTGTAATATTGTTAGTATGAATTCTCTGAATACCCATGATGCTGATGATATGTGAAGCCACAAGCTTGGGGATGCTATGTTTGATGAAGATGATATGTTTAGTCCCCCAAGTTTTAATGAGCAAATTTATTATGATGAAAGCATGCCTCCTATTTATGATGATTATATTGATGAAAGTGGATTTGGAGATGTCATGACTTTATTTAGTGATGAATCCACTATTTCGGAAGAGGTTTCTATTGATTATGAGAACAAAGTTGCTATCTATGATGATTATTGTGATGACTTGTATGCTATTAAGAATAATGATAACCATGAAACTTGTCATCATGATTTTAGTTTTCAATTGGATTATGCTTCACATGATAGTTATTTTGTTGAGTTTGCTCCCACTATTATGAATGAGAAGAATTTTGCATATGTGGAGAGTAGTAAAATTTCTATGCAAGTAGATCATGAAAAGAATGCTTTATGTGCTGGTTATATGGTTGAATTCATTCTTGATGCTACTGAAAATTATTATGAGGGGGGAACATATGCTTCTACATATTGCAATAATATCAAGTTTCCTCTCTATGTGCTTAGAATCTTGAAGCTATGCTTGTTTGGCTTTCCTATGCTAGTTGATTGTTCCCATAAATTGTTTGCTTACAAAATCCCTATGCATAGGAAGTGGGTTAGACTTAAATGTGTTATTCATATGCCTCATGATGCTCCTGTTATGTTTCAATTCTTATCTTTTATGCGAGCATCATTGAAACCATCATGCCTAGCTAGGGGCGTTAAACGATAGCGCTTGTTGGGAGGCAACCCACTTTATTTTAGTTTCTTTGTTTTTTCTTCTGTTTAGGAATAAATATTTCATCTAGCTTCGTTTTAGATGTGGTTTTATGTTTTAATTAGTGTTTGCGCCAAGTAGAACCTTTGGGAAGACTTGTGTGAAGTTTATATGATCTTGCTGTGAAAAACAGAATCGTTAGCGCTCACTAGAATGGTCATCAGATTTTACTGGAGCGTGCTATTTAGTTGATTCTTTTTGAAGATGATTAATAGACAAATTCATCACGTTTACCAATTTAGTATGAATTTTTTGGAGTTACAGAAGTATGGGAAACCTGCAGATTACTACAGACTGTTCTGTTTTTGACAAATTCTGTTTTTCGTGTGTTGTTTCCTTATTTCAATGCATCTATGAGTAGTTTCGGAGGGTATGAACCATAGAAAAGTTGGAATACAGCAGGTTTAACACCAATATAAACAAATAATGAATTCATTTCAGTACCTTTGAGTAGTGGTTTGCTTTCTTATACTAACGGAGCTCACGACATTTTTGTCTAAGTTTTGTGTTGTGAAGTTTTCAAGTTTTGAGTATTGCTTTGATGGACTATGGAACAAAGAGTGGCAAGAGCCTAAGCTTGGGGATGCCCAAGGCACCCCAAGTTAAAGTTCAAGGACAACCAAGCCTAAGCTTGGGGATGCCCCGGGAAGGCATCCCCTCTTTTGTCTTCATCCATCGGTAACTATACTCGGAGCTATATTTTTATTCACCACATGATATGTGTTTTGCTGGGAGCGTCAATTTAGTTTATTTTGCTTTGCTTGCTGTTTGAATAATATCCCAAGATCTGAAGTTCTTAAATGTTAGAGAGTCTTCACATAGTTACATAATTATTCAACTACTCATTGATCTTCACTTATATCTTTTGAGTTGAATAGTTTTTGCTCTGGTGCTTCACTTATATCTTTTAGAGCACGGTGGTGATAATATTTTGAAGAAATTGTTGAACTCTCATGCTTCACTTATATCTATTTGAGAGTGCATTAAAACAGCATGGTAATGTGTTTAGGCTATAAAACTAGTCTTCATGTGATAGACATCCAATATCAATGTAGTAAAAACTTTCACACTAAGTGCATTGAATATGATGAGAAGTTGGATGCTTGATAAATGTTTTGAGATATGAGGATAGCAATATTAGAGTCATGCTAGTGGAGTTATTATGAAATTGAGAAATGCTTGTGTTAAGATTAGTGATTCCCGTAGCATGCATGTATGGTGAACCGCTATGTGACGAAGTTAGAGCATGAGGTATTTGTAAAGTGTCAACCTTTGTATGGAGGTCGGGGGCTCGCGATGGTTAACTCCTACCAACCTCCCCCCCTAGGAGCATGCATTGATTGCTTTGTTTTGATGACTCGTAGATTTTTGCAATAAGTATATGAGTTCTTATGACTAATGTTGAGTCCATGGATTATACGCACTCTCACCCTTCCACCATTGCTAGCCTCTCTTGTACCGCGCAACTTTGAACGGTACCATACACCCACTATATATCCTTCCACAAAACAGCCACCATATATATATTCCTCAAAACAGCCACCATACCTACCTATCATGGCATTTCCATAGCCATTCCGAGATATATTGACATGCAACTTTCCACCGTTCCGTTCATATGACACGCATCATATTGTCATATTGCCATGCATGATCATGTAGTTGACATCGTATTTGTGGCAAGGCCACCATGCATAATTTTTCATACATGTCACTCTTGATTCATTGCACATCCCGGTACACTGCCGGAGGCATTCATAAAGAGTCATACTTTGTTGTAGTATCGAGATGTAATATCGAGTTGTAATGAAAGTGTGATGATCATCATTATTAGATCATTGTCCCATGGGAGGAAAGGCTAAATCAATAAAGCCCCTCCACCCAAAAAAATAAAAAAAAAAGGGAAAGGCCAAAAAAAAGGCCCCAAAAAAGAAAAAAAGGACAATTGCTACTATCTTTTATTCCACACTTGTGCTTCAAAGTAGCACCATGTTCTTCATGATAGAGAGTCTCATGTTTAGTCACTTTCATAAACTAGTGGGAATTTTCATTATAGAACTTGGCTTGTATATTCCAGCGATGGGCTTCCTCAAATACCCTAGGTCTTCGTGAGCAAGCAAGTTGGATGCACACCCACTAGTTTCTTTTGTTGAGCTTTCATACATATTTAGCTCTAGTGCATTCATTGCATGGCAATCCCTACTCACTCACATTGATATCTATTGATGGGCATCTCCATAGCCCATTGATACGCCTAGTCGATGTGAGACTATCTCCCTCATTTTTGTCTTCTCCACAACCACCTCTCTATTCCACATAGTGCTATGTCCATGGCTCACGCTCATGTATTGCATGAAAGTTGAAAGGTTTGAAAGAATAGAGTATGAAAACAAGTGCTTGGCTGAAACCGGGGTTGTGCATGATATGAATATTTTGTGTGATGAAGAGGGAGCATAGCCAGACTATATGATTTTGTAGGGATAACTTTCTTTAGCCATAGTATTTTGAGAAGACATGATTGCTTTGTTAGTATGCTTGAAGTATTATTATTTCTTATGTCAATATAGACTTTTGTCTTGAATCTTTCAGATCTGAATATTCATGCCACAATAAATACAACTAAATTGAAAACTATGTTGGTTAGCATTCCACATCAAAAATTCTGTTTTTTTATCATTTACCTACTCGAGGACGAGCAGGAATTAAGCTTGGGGATGCTTGATACATCTCAAACGTATCTATAATTTTTTGTTGTTCCATGCTATTATATTATCCTTCTAGGATGTTTTATGGCTTTTATATACACTTTTATATGATTTTTGGGACTAACCTATTAACCTAGAGCCCAGTGACAGTTTCTGTTTTTCCTTGTTTTTGAGTTCTACAGAAAAGGAATATCAAACGGAGTCCAATTGACGTGCCAATTTTTGATGATTTTTTTGGACCAAAAGAAGCCCCCGAAGTAAAAGAGTTGGGCCAGGAGAGCCATGGGCTGCCCACGAGGGTGGGGCATGCCCTGGGCAGGAGGCGCGCCCTCCTATCTCGTGGACGGCCCGGAGGGGCCCCTGACTTGTGCCCTACGCCAAAAAATCCTATAAATACTGAAACCTTCGGAAATTAACCTAGATCGGGAGTTCCGCCGCCGAAAGCCTCTGTTGCCACCGAAAACCAATCTAGACCCGTTCTGGCACCCTGCCGGAGGGAGGGAATCCCTCTCGGGTGGCTATCTTCATCATCCCGGCGCTCTCCATGACGAGGGGGGAGTAGTCCACCCTCGGGGCTTAGGGTATGTACCAGTAGCTATGTGTTTGATCTCTCTCTCTCTCTCTCTCTCTCTCTCTCTCTCTCTCTCTCTCGTGTTATTGAGATGGCACGATCTTGATGTATCGCGAGCTTTGCTATTATAGTTGGATCTTATGACGCTTCTCCCCCTCTACTCTCTTGTAATGGATTAAGTTTTCCCTTTGAAGTTATCTTATCGGATTGAGTCTTTAAGGATTTGAGAACACTTGATGTATGTCTTGCATGTGCTTATCTGTGGTGACAATGGGATATCATGTGATCTACTTGAGGTATGTTTTGGTGATCAACTTGCGGGTTCTGTGACCTTGCGAACCTATGCATAGGGGTTGGCACACGTTTTCGTCTTGACTTTCCGGTACAAACTTTGGGGCACTCTTTGAAGTTTTATGTGTTGGTTGCATAGATGTTTCTGAGATTGTGTGATGCATATCGAATAATCATGCCCATGGATACTTGAGGTGACAATGGAGTATCTAGGTGACATTAGGGTTTTGGTTGATTTGTGCCTTAAGGTGTTATTCTAGTACGAACTCTATGATAGATTGAACGTTACTATGGACTCTTGAATAGATTGATCAGAAAGAATAACTTTGTGGTGGTTTCGTACCCTACCATAATCTCTTCGTTTGTTCTCCGCTATTAGTTACTTTGGAGTGACTCTTTGTTGCATGTTGAGGGCTAGTAATATGATCCAATTATGTTATCCTTGTTGAGAGAACTTGCGCTAGTGAAAGTATGAACCCTAGGCCTTATTTCCTATCATTGCAACACCGTTTGTGCTCACGTTTACCGTTTGGTACCTTGATGTTTTTATACTTTCAGTTTGCAAAAACCTATATCTACCATCCATATTGCACTTGTATCACCATCTCTTCGCCGAACTAGTGCACCTATACAATTTGCAATTGTATTGGGTGTGTTGGGGACACAAGAGACTCTTTGTTATTTGGTTGCAGGGTTGTTTGAGAGAGACCATCTTCATCCTACGCATCCCACGGATTGATAAACCTTAGGTCATCCTCTTGAGGGAAATTTGCTACTGTCCTACAAACCTCTGCACTTGGAGGCCCAACAACGTCTACAAGAAGTAGGTTGTGTAGTAGACATCACACACCACAAGCTCACCTGAGCACAAGAACCCCTCCCTTCAGGAGGCAGTTCATCCATGTACTAGTTCTTCCTCGGCCTATAAGGCAATCCACCACATCACACTGGATTAGGGTATTACACAACAACGGTGGCCTGAACGAGTATAAATCTTGTGTCCCTTGTTCTTCGAATCTGACGAGCTAGGCCTAGGGTTGTTGAGTAGATGAGCTAGGGCGAAAGGAGAGATCTTCGTGCGCACCCCAGAGTTCAAACCTTAAGGGTTTTGTCGAAACCCTAGATTCGACATTTGGTGCGCCAGGTAGGGGTGTGCCAGAAACTTCCCTTCCATCGACCAGCGCTCCGTCGTTCCAGCAGCTCCATGGTCGACGGTTGCAGAGCCCATGCTGAGCGGCGGGCTGCCCTTGCTTCCTGTATTGCTCAGACTGCTCCTGTCGGCGGACCACCCCGCCATTCTCCATCGCCTGCCCCCAACGCCGCCACCGGCCCGGCGCGGCATGAACCGTAGGCATCATCCCTGCACCCCTCTGTGCGGCGTGATGGACGCACTGCTACTCCGTCACTGACTCCAGTGGTCTCTTCATCCCATGCTTGCGGCGGACCCGCGGACGCGTAGGCTACGTTGCTCATGGCACGCGAGCTCCTGCGCTACCGCCCCGTCGACGACTTCTACGAAGAATGGCTTGACCGCATCGCCGAGCTCGTCAGCGCCGCTGGGGGCTCTCCAGCGCCGTCCCTCTCCCTGACTCGTCCACCTCCCCATGAGGACGTCGAGGCCCACGAAGCTCCACTGCTACCCTCGCGTCAAGGCATTGTCCAAGACCCAAGGCACGTGGCCCCGCGGCATGACCGCCCTCGCGCGGCGCTAGTGCACGAAGAAGGAAGCTGACAAGAGATCCAGCAGCCCCGCGGAGGAGCGGCCGTGCTCCCTCCACCACTGCGCCGAGACCGCCCCCCTCCCCCCGTCGTGGTAGCGCGCGAGGACCGAGATCAAGTTCCACCTCCCCAACAAGCTCCGGTGTCAACAGCAGGCTGCAAGGCCCTCGCCCCCCAAGCTGCGCAACGTCAACTGGCCTCAGAAGTTCAAGCCCGACCTGCCTCCACGCTACGACGGCGCCCCTCACCCTGCGGAGTTCCAGCAGCTCTACAAGCTGAGCATCGAAGCATCCAGTAGCAACAAGAAGATCATGGCGAACTGGTTCCCCATGGCCCTCAAGGATGGCGCGCGCTCATGGCTCTTGAACCTGCCCGCTGGATCGATCTCCACCTGGAGTGAGATGCGCGAGCGGTTCATTGCCAACTTCCAGGGCAGCCGAGACCGTCCCCCGGCCGCAGGTGACCTGCGGCGTATCAAGCAACAACCAGGAGAAACCCTATAAAAGTTCATCCAACGCTTCAATAGTGTCTGCGTCAAGATCCCCAAGGTCACGGACGAGACCATAATTTCAGCATTCTCAGATGGCGTCCGCGACGTCAAGATGAAAGAGGAGCGCGCCATCCACGAAGATTTGTGGACGTCCTTGGAACTTTTCAACCTCGCGACCAAGTGCGCCAGGGCCGAGGAGGGGCGCCTCTCACTCGTCGAGCTCCCCGCTGCTGAACCCGAAGACAAGAAGGCCAAAAGCAAGGACGTAAAGCGCAAGGGAGCGGCAGTGCTTGCAGCCGAACCAGAAATGAAGCACGGACGCGACTACCCAGAGCCACTCAAGAACGGCCAAGCCTTTTGCGCCTTCCACAACATGCATAGCCACAACACTCATGACTGTCAAGAGCTCAGGGCCCTCCGCGAAGGACACGTCATCCAACGCCCCGAGCGCGGCTGCCGTGGCTACGGCCACGGGGGAAGCTGGACCGAGGGACGCTGGGATGATCGCGGCCCCCGCCAGGAGTGGCGTGATCAGCCTCAGGAGGACCGTTGGTGCGGCCAGCCCCGCGAGGACACTTGGAGGGACCAGCCCCGGGAGGACCGTCCTGGGCAGGGCCGGCCTGCCACATCTGTCACCGCCAAGGAGAAACGACGACCATGACGAGGGGGCTGGGGGCTTCCAGGAGCCACGTGCCATCGCTTGCATCTTGGGCGGAGCACAGGCCCTGGCTTCTCAGCACCTTTTCAAGCAATTCACCCGTGAAGTAAACACAGCTCTCCCCAAGCTCGAGGCTACTCGCCCACTCAGGTGGTCCAGATGCCCCATCACCTTCAGTTCAGCAGACTAGCTCAAGTGCGCAGCTATGGCTGGCGCCCTCCCGATGCTTTGTTCACCCGTCATCAGCAACGTACAAGTTACCAAGACCCTCATCGACGGTGGCGCAGGGCTCAACGTCCTATCCATTGAGACATTCGATAGCCTCCAAGTACCCTATGATCAACTGCTGCCTACCAAGCCCTTCTACGGAGTGACTGACGGCTCCACCACCCCCGTAGTGCAGGTCCGCTTACCTGTAACCTTTGGCAAACGCGACAACTACTACACTGAGCTCATCGACTTCGATGTCGCTAGTATCCACCTCCCTTACAATGCCATCCTCGGGTACCCAGCCCTAGCCAAGTTCATGGCAGTGACTCACCACGACTACAATGTTCTCAAGATGTCGGGGAGCGGCGGCGTCATCACCATTGCCTGTGAAGAGAAGTACGCAGTGTGCTCACTCGAGCGCACTTACCAGGCGGCAGCAGTCGAGGATCCAGACAGCGATAGCATCATCTACCTACCAGAGGTCGTCCCCAAGAAGAAGAAGCAGTTGCTCGCCCTGGAGCCTCATGGGGATGCGGCGCAGGGTGGCAACACCTCGGGGCCTACACCTAGGGAGGGGCCTCCTCCCTCTCTCGGATAGGAAGGCATGCCCGGCGCCCCCCTCAGCCAATGTCACGAGGAAGGCACTCGGGCACCATGTGGAGGAGTGCTTCGCCGCACACTTTCCTCCAAAGGCCTCAAGGCGTGAGGCAGCAAGCGCTCGGGAGTTCATCAGCCAGACCGTTGAAGACCTACAGGAGCCGAGAGCCATGTGGGGCGAGTGTGCCCGCCTCCTCTAAGGGCAATTGTCGGTCCAGGCTCAGGAGACGGGATGCGCGTCTGCATCAACGTCCCTGCACTCAACAGGATCGCATCTCAGGAGCTCTACTAGCCTTCCCAGGTGGGCCGGTGCCAGGGTCCCCCTCACAACTATGGTCGCATGCCCTTTGGCCTACCGAACCAGGCGGCCCTGCACTAGTGCCACATGCGGGAAGTCCTGGCGGCTCGCGAGGCTAGGCACAAGGAGATCCAGGAGGAGTTGGAGTCGGCCCTCCGTGAGATCTGGGGAACCCCGGAGCCTCGCGAGGGGCCGGAGCCAGGCAGCACGTAAGGAATGGCGTCTGCGTTGAACATCCTAAGCTACACCAACACTACTTCATCGACTATGCTAGGTGACATCTTTCAGTTTTCGTTCAAATGGGAGCGCCCCTCGGGCTGCATTATCCCCAGGCCGCAAAGGTTCATCCTGGTGCCATGTATCTCCCTTGCATTTTACCTAAGCTAGTGTCGTCATCTCTGTCATGTTGCGTTCGAATCACTCATCTGTCTGACCATCACCCCTTTGGGTCTCCTTCGCCACCTAATGGACTTCTGCTCATCTCGCAACGGGGAGGCATACGTTGGCACGGCGCTTGTGCTCGGGTCCGTCCCTGCAATGCTGACAAACCCGAGGGGCCGAGCTCTGACCCGCGGCCCGCTCCACAAGCGTCACCTCACCAGGTCCTCGGTGCCTTCGTCTCCCTGTGGAATTATCGGAAGCCTAGCACGGGCGCGGCCCTAAGTTATTCTTCTGCAGGCTAACCCACCGGAGTCTCAGGAGCACGGCGACAGGGAGTTCCGCCGGTCTCCCCTCCTCACGAAGTTCGCTTACGCGTTAAAGGGGGGGTCCCTGAGCATCGCGTCTCAAGGGCTCTTACTGATTCTCTAGCCCTCACCCCTTGGCCTTGACCACAGCATCGCGACCGGGCATACCAACGGCGGCTGAGCTTCGCTCGAGGGTCGGGACCCGAGGATGTAGAGCATCAGGAAGGATGAATGGGAGGGGAGCCGGCTCAGAGAGCTTGAGCCTGTTCGTACGTCAAGGGGGACCCTTGGGAATCGCGACCCAAGGGCCTAACTGTTCATGTAGCCCCTCACTCCCTGGTCTTGTCCTAGTTTCCGGTCAAGGCCAGCGGCGGCTGAGGTATGCGCGGGGCCGGGCCCTGCCGACGCAGAACATCAAGGCCTGAGTCCAGCATTCCCTTCCTTCAGGTTTGTTCGTACGTCAAGGGGGACCCTTGGGCATCGCAACACAAGGGCCTATCTGGTCACATAGCCCCTCACTCCCTGGTCTTGTCCTGGTTACCGGTCAAGGCCAGTGGCGGCTGAGGCACATGCGGGGTCGGGCCCTACCGACGCAGAACTCTAGGACCAGCAGGAGGGAATCGCGAAATCTCAGCCTCATGAACAAACCAAGCACGCCGTTTGGAGAACCACCTCACGTTAGTCAAGATAAGTCATTAATTCCTCGATGCCCCATCCTCGCTCGCAGAGCGGGATTCGGTAGTCGCGCGTCAGCAACGCCGACTCGCTTTCTTAACCTCCGGAAGCCGCTTGCACGCCAAGGGGGACCTCTTGAGCATCGCGCCTCAGGAGCTCTTAATTGACCTCGGCCCGCTCACCTCCTGGCCTTGACCACGGCATCGCGACCTGGCATACCAGCGACGGCTGCAGCTTGCCTTGGGACTGGGGCCTGCCAGCGTAGGGCATTATGCAACCGAAAGGGTAAAAAGGGGGCGATATTGCTGAAATGAGCCTCGCGAATAGGGTGTGCTAGAAGAACAGCATGATAGAAACAAAAGCATTACAAGTTCTTTACATACCCTCATGGGGTTCAAGCTGGCAATGGTTAACCATTACATGTGTCCCAGTGGGTAATTACTCTATTAGGGGATGGGGATGTGTCGGGTTTTTTGCCCACGGGGAAGCTGGTGGGTCAAATGTCTTACCGAGCACATAAGATGGGGATGGGGATGGGATAGCATCACCCATACCCGTTACCAACCATACCCATGAGTGCCTTACATTTGGGCCCTAAAATAGGTAGACCCAGGTAATTCCCGACCATACCCACCTAAATTTCTACTAATCCCATCCATTGGGCCCAAAAAGCTCAAAGAAATCGCTAACCTAGCTACACCATATTGTTTATTGTGTTGAAATGTTGTTTTTATACTTAAACGCTACTGGAGGTGATTGTTCATTGAATGTATGGGTATCCGCATGCGAATGAAAAACCCGACGGGGATGGGGATGGGAAAGTTTTGTTCCCCACGGGTGGGTATGGGGACGGGGACAGGCATGGAGTGGTAGTCGCTGGGACGAGGATGGGAGTCCAATACCCGCCTGGGTAATCCCCATTGCCAGCCTGACATGGGGTTGGCTTTGAATCCTCGCAGGGAACGCCATAAAAGGTCTTCATGGGATCCTAACAATGGCCACCTTCGCTGACACCATCATCAACAGTGGGCCATGATGGCCCGCCTCCGACCTTGGGCGGATCGCAACAAGCGACGTGCTCGCGAGCCCGACCCGTTTCTGGTGCTCCGCGAGCTCGGTGGCGCGTAGCTGTCGTCGCTCGTCTCCGAGGACTCGGCAGACTTAGAAGAGCTGTTGGAGCCCCGGAGGCCATCGTTGTCGTTGGATGAGCTAGTGGCGGGATTGACGTCTGGCGCAGCGCAAGCCGCAGCATCACCCCGGCGGCCACCTCCAGAGCAACATTCCAGGCGGCGTCCCTCCTCATCGACCACCTTGAAGCACAGCGTGGAGGCACCATCGAACTTGAAGTGGATGGTGAGGGCGCCATCCAAGCCGCAGGCGTGGGCGACCTCGCCCCATCCACGATTCATAAAGACCTTGCATGGCGAGATGACCTCAACCTCCGCCCTCGTCGTCGGGGCCCGGCACTCGGCGTGTCGCAACCACAGCCCGAGCGGCCCCCTCGGCGGCGCCTCCGCGGTGAAGAATGGAGGGAAGCGAATCCAAGATTTAGGAGGCATCTCCGCCCACACTACGAACTCACACGAGGAGCCTCTGGCATGTGCTTGCGGGGCAGCAGTGTGCACCACTACGGCACAGTCGGTGCGGCCATGGCGTGGGCGGCGCTGAGCGCCAACTCCCTGACCTTGGCCCGGTGCCCTGGCGTAAGGGGGCAATGGATAGCCAGGGGAGGCCGCTCATGCCAAGGCCTCGCCACTTCCGGTCTCATGGCGGTGCCATGAGGACGGAGTGGTCTTTTCTTTGGAGGGAGTACCTCTGGCTCCTCGCGAGGAGTCTTCCCCTTCTCAGTGGTGGAGAATCGTCGGATCGGCGCCATGAGCGCCTCGGCCGAGCACAGGGCAAGGAAGAAGAAGAGGCGAGAGGAACGAAGAAAGAAGATGGGCAGTGGGGGCTCCGCTCACCGCCTTATTTATAGCCAGGAGAAGGCCAACCGCCGGCCTCCGTAATCGCAGGTAATGATGATCTGCTATGCATGCAGGGACTTGTCAAGTCACGTAGTCATCGAGGCTGCGTGGGGAATTGGAGGCACCCACGTCCCATCAATTGCCACGCGTCAGACAAGGCCGCAGGCTTTGGGGGCCCACGGCGCTCCGCACTTGGCCCGCGGGTTCGCCGCAAAGCCGAGCCCGACCGCGCCTTGGGCTCGGGGGCTACTGTCGGTGTTCTGGCAACGAGGGTACCCAGACTTGCCTGCCTGCGGCCGAGGGCGTGGCTCATCGGGAGGCCTGGCACGGCCCAACATCTTCAGCGACCATTCAAGACCCTCGCGAGGGGCCGAGCCTCACGAGGCGGACGACACAAGGCATCCCCTAGGGCGGCCTCACCAGGCCAGCTCGCGAGGATCAGAGATATCGAGGCGAGGGATACCTCGCGAGGTCCTCGTGATGTGACAAGTGACGACCAAGGCCAGGCGGGTGCCAGCGGGCGCAGAAGTGCCAGTATACTCTTTGGTGCTAAAGGAGCAGGTGCAGGCGAAGAGTCCCGGGGCATCCGGCAAAGGTTTCCATATCGGTGCAACAAGACCAAGACCAGCTGGACAGCAGGACGGAGGTCATCACGGAGCCCATAGCGGCGTCACCACCAGAGCCTTTGGCAGACGAAGACCACCTTTCGTCAAGATAGCTTGTACTAGCTGTCCCCCTTCTAATTTGGCTGTTATGGGATTCCTTCCCGCTCAATATTTGGGAAGAGGACCCGGGTCACTATAAATAGGACTAGCCACCGCCATTGGGATCATCTCATCAGACGGAGAGTTGATCTCATCTAGAGTTGATCAGATAGAAGGACACACACCACAAGCTCACCCGAGCACAAGAACCCCTCCCCTCTGGAGGCTGTTCATCCATGTACTAGTTATTCCTCTGCCTATAAGGCAATCCACCACATCACACTGGATTAGGGTATTACACCACAACGGTGTCCCGAACCAGTATAAATCTTGTGTCCCTTGTTCTTCGGATCTGACGAGCTAGGCCTAGGGTTGTTGAGTAGACGAGCTAGGGCGGAAGGATAGATCTTCGTGCGCACCCCAGAGTTCAAAACTTAAGGGTTTTGCCGGAACCCTAGATCCGACAGTCATGTTTTCCAACCATGTGTTTTATTTTTTGTATAGTTGTTAACCGAGTAAACGACGCATTTATGGTTGGCTATAGCCACACATTTCCTTGAAATATCTGCCCATTCCTTGTAAAAGGCATGAGAATGTGTTAAATAACATGAGAATGGTTTTCCAGACCATTCTTGTGCACCTTTTCATGCACCAATTGTTCGAATTTGAATTATGTCCATTAATGCCTAGAAAATGCACATAATCCCCTAAATATGGTAAATGAGCCCGGGAAAATGTCAAATTTGAACACGTTGCATTTGAGGCAGTATGTTGATCGTTGGAAAAAAAACTGAATGACAAACTAGGATGGAAATTAGGATCCCCCTTCAATCTTGGGGATTTTTCCTCACGAAAGCATGGAACTTCCTCGGTGATGGTTCGATTTATGAAGGGCGTGCATGACGACATAAGCCAAACCTTCTTAATATTTTACCAGGGCATGGTGAGGTCATACCATAGCACCATGCCAGGCATCATGTTTTTTAAACATTTATTTCATTTTTTTTCTATAGTTGAAAACCCAACAAAAAAACATTTGTGGTTGACTATTGCCACACATTTCATCGAGATATCTATCCATTCCTTGTAAAAGGCATGAGAATTTACTAAATGGCACGAGCATGGTTTTCTAGGCCGTTCTTGTGAACCCTTTCATGCATCGATTGTTTGAACTTGAATTATGCGCATTAATGCCTAGGAAATGCACATAATCCCTTAAATATGGCAAATGAACCCAGAAAAGTGCCAAGTTTGAAAACGATGATTTGCAGGTTGTATGCTCATCATAGAAAAAAATCTCGTGGACAAAGGACAAAGGAAATTTGGATCCCCCTTCAATCTTGGTGATTTCCCCATCGAAACCATGAAATTTCCTCTGATGATGGTTCGTTTTATGAAAGGCGCGCATCACGACATAAGGAAAACATTCTACAATTTTTACCAGGGCATGGTGGGGCCATTCCATGGCACCATGCCAGGCGTCATATTTTCCAACCATGTGTTTCATTTTTTGTATAGCACGAGCATGGTTTTCCAGACCGTTCTTGCGCACCTTTTCATGCACCGATTGTTCAAATTTGAATTATGTGCATAATTAATGCCTAGAAAATGCACACAGTCCCCTAAATATGGTAAATGAGTTCGGGAAAATGTCAAATTTGAACACGTTTCATCTGAGGCGGTATGTTGATCATTTGAAAAAAACTGAATGACAAACTAGGACAGAAATTTGGATTCCCCTTCATTCTTGGTGATTTCCCTCTTGAAAGCATTGAACTTCCTCGGCGATGGTTCGATTTATGAAGGTCTTGCATGAGGACATAAATCAAACCTTCTCACCTTTTAACCAGGGCACGGTGAGGCCATACCATGGCACCATGCCAGCCGTCATGTTTTTCAAGCACATATTTCATTGTTCTATAGTTGATAACCCAGTAAATGACGCGTTTGTGGTTGACTATTGCCACGCATTCCATTGAAATCGCTGCCCCTTCCTTGTAAAAGGATTGAGAAGTTACTAAATACCTCGAGTATGGTTTTTCCAGACCGTTCTTGTGCACCCTTTCATGCACTAATTGTTTGAATTTGAATTACGTGCATTAATGCCTACAAAATGCACATAATCCCCTAAATATTGTGAATGAACCCGAAAAATTGTCAAATTTGAACACGGTGATTAGCAGGGTTTATGTTCATCGTAGAAAAAGCTCATGGATGAAGGACAAAGGAAATTTGGATTCCCATTCAATCTCGGTGATTTACTATCACACACGATTCATCTCCGTCGCCTCTGCGAATCGTGTGTGTTCATTCACACATGCAAAAGGAAAAGAAAACCCTCGCCCACTTCGTCCCCACTCACTCTCCTCGGACTCCTCCGCAATTTTGCACCCTAAGCTCGACGGCTGTTGGCGGCGGGCGTAGGTTGCGCTCCAAACGGCACCGGATTTCGCCTCCACCGCTTTCCGTCGCCTATCTGCACCGACATTCTAGATTTTGGTCGACTGGGGTTTTCTGCGGGATTGGGCCGTGGATTTTTCTCATGGAGAAGGTAATCAACTTAATTCGTGAAATATTCACTCATCTCTTATCGCAGTCCATCCGTCACAGTTAATCAACCGGCGGAAATCGCCGTGGAATCATTGTTGTTCTAGTTGATTCGTGGGTGTTCATTCATGTGTGCATAGTGTGAGCACAAATCGGGCAACTGTGGTCGTGGCCAGTCGGAAACGAAGTTCTATCTCACCATTCCGGATGACTTCAGGGAGCGCTCGGTATGTTCAATCTCAACCAACCACTGTCGGCATGGCCTAAATTTGTGAACATATACCGTCTGTTGCTACATTATCTATATATTTGCATCAAATCTTTGTTACATTATCTATTTTTTATTCTATATTTTTGTACTTTGCTTGCATCTATATAAGGATATGTTCTATTAGTTACTCCCATATTTGCATCTTGCTCGGTTATTTCAGCATATCTAATTTACGATCTTAATTTTCATTTCAAGCAGTACATCCCTTGCTTTGCAAGAACAGGAGTAGAAGGAAATCTTGGGCTTTACTTTGCTGATGACTCCCAGGATGTCATATTGACAACGCAACATCGATTTACAATAACGATTAGCGTAAAACTTGATAAAGATGGTCACTCCTATTTTAATGCGGACCTTTGGAGAAAAATGTCTAAGTGTTATGAACTGAAAGCTGGCAATAAAATTCTAGTGCGTGCACCACAGCCTGGTCAATTAACATGGATGTTTACTTCTCCAACGTCATCAGCCGATCAAAGTCTGATCGAGGTTAGTGTCCTTTCAACTTTCTCCATGCTATCATATTACTATTTAAGCAACTAATTGTGATATCATATTATGACTCCGTTCCTAGGCAGTAACAAATTATGTTTACCAATTTATGCACACTATATATTCCACTGCCATGTTCTGAATAAATAATACCTCTACCACCTTTTAAGCAGGATATGTTGCATGCATAGTGAACGATCTGTATGTTACTAAGCGTGCCAAATTTCACTGGAAGGACTTGAAGCATGTCATAAACTTTGTTGATAATCTAACAAAGATAGCACATCGTATGAATGCTGGATTTTGGATGGGATTAATTAGACCTATGGACACACTGAACAAGACCAATTGTGTGCACAAAGCATTGGTAAAAAGTCTTATTTTAATGTTGATGCTCATAAACTATATATCCTCAACGATATGTTACAATTGTTTTTTATTCTACATGTCAACAGAAATTGCCCCCTGTGGCCGTTCCTGGATCGATTTTCTGGCGTGGTCGAATTACACTTGTGCCTGCTAATAACGCCAAAGTGATTGCAAGGTACTGCATTTCCCGCAAAAATGGAACCATTCAAATTAACAAGTTCTCGCTTCTCGTGGCAATGCATCCATATTGGAAAATTGGCGACATTGTTCTACTCCTGCTCTACCAAGGCACAGGAGGGCTCTTCATTTTCATTGACGAGATGTTGAGTCGCCGTGATCAAGCTGCTTCCAGTGGATAGTTGTGGTTGTTGGCCCTCAGCCTCTTAAAATGTGCTAGCTGTTACTATATATGTTAAGTATGTAGATATGGACCATATGGTTGTTGGCCCTTAGCCCCTTAAAATGTGATAGTTAAGTATGTAGATCCTCCTTTTGTCGAATAGTGTAACCACTATATATATGTTACTCAAATGTTGTTACCCAAGTTCATAAAATTTCATGGAAATTATTAGTATCGTACACGGTTCATTGAGTTTAACCGTGTGCCCGATGTCCAGAAGGCATTTGCATATTAACTGTCCATATTGCAAATTCACACACATGTTTACATAAGGAAACGTATGTGTAACATACTAATCAGCACGCACAAGTACTCGCAGACACATAGTGTGCGATACTCCTAGCCACCGCAAGCAACTAGTTTGCATTTTTCAAAGTTTTTTGTAGAGATAGAATCACACACGAAGTAACTGTATTAAACGTCTGTGTTGTAATTTCTCATCGCAAACAGTTCATCCGAGTCGGCTGTTTGCCACGTATCACACACATCTTGTTTACACGACTCGTTTGTGTTCTTTTGGCTCATCGCAAACAGTTCATCCATGTGAACTGTATGCTACATATCACACACGTCTTATTAAGTTGAACTATTTATGTTGTGTTCCCTAATCGAAAACAGTTCGTCCGAGTTAACCGTATGCCGTATATCGCACACACATTGATATGGCTGGCCGTTTCTGTTGTTCTACCTCATCGCAAACAGTTCGAATGGATTAACAGTGTGTCCTGCATCGCACACATTGTTATGGCTGTCCGTTTCTGTTGTTCTGCCTCATCGCAGATAGTTTGAAAGGATTAATTGTATGCCCTGCATCGCCCATGCAACTTAAGTCTTAACCCTTACTTTCCTTTCTCTTACCGGTCTGTGTCTGTATTCCGTTCCTCTAATCGAGACTTTCTTTTGGTATGATTTTGATACGAGTTTTCTATCAAAACTCTATGCCATCAATCACTATCCCCGGGGATAGAATCCAGCTCCCGGCGTACCTGATAACTACGCTCATATACGTCAATTCATGGAAGATGCTCACATTGTTATGACTGCCCGTTTTTGTTGTTCTACCTCATCGCAGATAGTTTGAAAGGATTAACTGTATGCCCTGCATCACACACGCAACTAAAATCTTAACCGTGTTTGATGCATCCATCATCGCAAACGTTTTGCACCTTTTTGACGGGTTTTTACACCACCGTTTGCGATTATTGTATCACACACAGTTTCGGCAAAGGGTATCTGATCGTAGTGTCGCGTTAGCAGTCTCCTTCAGTAGTGGTAGATGCTCTAAGCCCACATTCTTCTACGATTAAAGACATAGAAACTATTTATCCTTTGAACAAAACAACCATCACCATTTTGTTGTAATTGTAGGACTCTTTACTTCTTGTTTTGTTGTACTTGCAAAGCTCAACACAAAGAGGATTAGTAGTATTATGTCCATTTTGTTGAAAACATGAGGTCAAAATAAAGAAGGTTGCAGCTGAAGGGCAAACCCAAGTTATTCTTGTGTATCTTTCATGTAAGACTATTTGTATTGTAATTTCACAAATTTAAAATTATTTTTGTGAAACATAATATTGTGAGTCTTGATTGAGCATTTTTTTAATTGATTGAGCTATTTGTGTTATTCTTTTTCCATATATGATACTAGACCAATGTGGCACGCGTTGCCGCGCCCTTCCATTTTGACAATAAAATAATAGTCATTTCAAACATAATATAGGTAGAGGGACTTGAGTTGGAAGTTAAATTTGCATGAACCTACTTCTTTGTTACTCCCTCCGTCCCATAATATAAGACATTTCTGAAAGCTATGTTAGCTTTCAAAAACATCTTTTATTATGGGACGAAGGGAGTAGTAAAAAAGAAGTGGGTTGCCGTGCCAAATAAAGAACGGTAAAAATGTTTAGAAAATCTGAAAGAGTGAGCTAGCTTCTCATTTGGTGTTCCTTTGCTTCGAATGGATGCTTTGTTCTCCGTAAAAAGTGCAGGATGGGAAACATTTCGTATGGAATGAGCACTGTGATTCCTTTGTAACGAACGGCGTTGACGGAAATAAAAATAGGGGAATCAAAACCTAGAAAATTCCTCCACTTCACCCGTGAACTGAATGGGGCCTTAAAGGTTAACATACTGATCGTTGTCTATTTTGAACCACCAAACAACATGGAGTCATTCACTATAGGTAACCAGATCATCGAGTAAAAATAGTAATGGTCCAAAATGTAAATACATATTAAATGGAGGTGTTTGAGCAAACATGAAATATAAACCTTGATAGAAGTTATATTTATGGCCCCTCCATATCCTAGAAAAATTAAAACAATGATTATACAAAGCTTTAAACAAAACTTGGAACCGTGATTCGGAGAATCAAAACAGAAAAAATGCATCAAAACACCTGACCCACGATAGCGAGCTCAGTGAAGGGGACCATACAGACAACATTAATTTGGACTTGTACAAGGAGCAAGTCACTTCGTTACATCATATGGTCATCGCTATTTTGACTACTGAGACTGATAAATAAATGAAAATACCTTTTTTGCAGGGTATCAGAGAACAGCGACATGTGACTCCTGCACAAGGGGTGATGGCAAATGGGATCAAACAATTCATCGCTATTAAGGGCTGATTCGAAGATCATCTGTAGAAAATTTACCAACGAAATATAACTCTGAGACTTCTATTTTCATAGGAGAAATAACAACCAATGCCATGAGGAGATTCAAATTCATGAAAGTGAATGAGCAGATCACATTAAGAATTGACATCTCATAACCAGATCATAACATAAAATTGGAGATTGGGCAATGCATCAAATCGTTGCTCGGAACAGTACAGGAAAGCAATCTATTGACGGCTAATGGGAGCAATCGGGTAGTTGTGATCTTACCCTATCAAACTGGCCATGGTGGGCATTGTCCAAAATGCATTTAAGATGGAGTTTTGGCAGTACAGTACTCCAACAGAGCCGCAAGCAAAAGAAGCCCTTGATCTCAACTCACATGTGAAACTGGAAACCAAAACGCTTGTTGCCGTCGTGGTGTTGCAGCGGACATCACCTGATGCCCAGCCGATATAAGGCAGGAGAGAACTATTGAGTTTTGTGCAGGGAGAGGCATCGCAGTGGCCAGCGGGGATGGTCGTCTTGAGACTCGAGGACCTCCTCTCCTCATGCCCATGGCAGAGGAGAACGACAAAGAAGTTTAGCCAGAATAACAGCCGGCGCACCCTGATTATCGGCGGCACCTCCTCACCCATGCGGATCCGTCGCCCGCGCTCAAAGTTTGCCGCTGATCATGGGAGTGGGAGAGACAATGCCAAAGTCTCTGCCTTTCTTACGGAAAAAAATTCTATGAGACCAGGTCTCATAGATTAGCAGGTGAGACCTACTATGATGAATGACACGTGGCATTTACAAATCACAAAGCACCTCCCCCACCCCCACCTGAAATCAGGGGGGGAGAGATTAGATGTTTTGTGATTTGTGAATGCCATGTGTCATCCATCAGAATGGGTCTCACGTGCATTATATGAGACCTGGTCTTATATAATTATTTTCCCTTTCTTACAGAGGAAGAAATGGGTGAGGAGGAGATGCATCAAACAGGGAGAATTGGAACGTGGTTACCTAAAGCATCACCCATCGCTGCTGTGATGAAGAATGTTTGCGAAAGTGGGAAAGGAACGGCGGCAATGTTGCGATTATATAGGCTCGCATGAATGGAAAAGAAAAGATGAATCGCCATTGCCATTGTAACAGACTACCCCGGAACATCGATTGGCATTAATGGTGGATTAACCTTTCAATCAATCATCCTTGGCGACTCTACTTCACGGTTGTTCGCCTCCGCACCCCATCCCCATCCCGCCGCGCCGCTTGCATCGTGTCCGTTGTGTCCATGCAACCGACCGGACCAAGGAGGCGCTGTCCGTCGCGTCCGTGCAAACGAACAGACCGAGGAGGCACTGTCCATCGCGTCGATGCAAACCCAGCCAGTTGCCATTGCAGTCCAAGCCCCACATCGATCGGCATCCAGGTTGGTCGAGAGGCGCCGCTAGGTGAGGCTGTGAGTGAAGGAAACCAGGGTCGCGAGCGTCCAGTCTAATTTAGGGTTTTCCTTTTCGCGTTGCAGGGGAGCCTAATACAGGCCCAGTAGGCCCAATTGAATCTCAGAGGGCCGAAAAAACCACCGGAGCAGCGGCCCAAAGAGGGTGAGCGCTCGTTACGCTATGTACGAAACATGTACGTGCGATTTAGGTGCGATTAAGAGGCAATTGGACGACCGAGGAAGCCTAGAACTGATGATCCAATGGATACAAATGCTAATGGGCTGAGAGAGGAGGAAAAGTGCACAGTTATAATGTATCTAAATGACACTTAGATTAGGCAGATTTTTTTAAAATGTGCACACCCTTCATTTTATTCCTGGGTCCGCCACTGTTGAGTTCCATGGTGGAAATGATAGGTCAGATGGTAGTTGGTTATACCTAGCAGTGGCGGTGTTTTTACATCGTTATATTGTTGAAGGCAATACTGGAATTTGCTCATACCTCATCTTTAGGTGAAAACCAAGAGTATGACCGGTTAGAACGGTGTTTTATTGTCGTTCCCTTCCTGAAGAGGTTGTAGTTAGAGAACCTTTCTCCTTGTCCTCGTGATGTCGAGACATGATTAGTGTTGATGATCATAGTTGTAGTGTGATGGCTCTTTTAGTCGAGTCATAGTTTTTTTTTCCTTTTTTTATTCGCCTAAACATTTTCTTTTAAAGTAGGATTAACCCCCTCTGCATCGAGCGATGCATACAACCATCTTTATTGCATTATTCATCAAGGTCTTACACACACAAAATACATAGATCAACCCAAATCCATCTTCTTGGCAAAAAAAACCGCCTACCTACAAGATTGATGATGTGCCATGATCATGCATCATGCACACCAAGGAATTCGGTGGCCTAGTCAAGCCGTACGCTGGCTAACCGGGAGCACCAACCGGTCTAGCAGACCCTCGGCGTGCACCGCATGCGCACTTTGTAGAATCTGTCGACATCGTCTTTCATAGTCTCATCTTCAAGAGAAATCAATGCACTGATCATGCCAGACCCTTCTGCCGTCAATGCCACCACGATGCCAAACAACATCTTTCTCGCCACGCCGATCGAACTGTATCCAGCACAGAGACCCAGCTGCACCTTGCCGCCAAGACTTGCCCTCGTCAATGCTAGAGATGACACGTCGCTCCACCTTTGTCACCGA
Organism: Secale cereale; assembly: GCA_902687465.1. Classification (NCBI taxonomy): domain Eukaryota; kingdom Viridiplantae; phylum Streptophyta; class Magnoliopsida; order Poales; family Poaceae; genus Secale; species Secale cereale. The sequence goes on from LR738709.1 coordinate 333,846,620, forward strand.
CGAGAAGCAAACGAAGACCTGCGCCCGGCCACCAAGCCAAAAAGTTATCCATCCGCCGGTGTAGAACCCCAAAGATGTGATGCCCCCATGGGGGTGACGACACAGGAACCTTGCCATCAACCGATCCAGAAAGCCCGAATCTAGTGTTTCCCCTAGGGCACATAGGGAACGTGAATTGCCCCACAACGCCTGCAATGAGGTACGACTCCCGTGGGCGCCGCCGTTGACGGTTCTGGCCAAGGCCGAACCAAGCTTTCGCTAGAAAGTTCACACACATGCATGGGTGGACCACCAGATCAACCTCATCCATCATCCTGCATGCCCATGGGCGACATTTATCGTCGGGAAACCGCACGATCGGAACAGCACCACCGCTCGGAACCGTCGCCCCGCCTGGGTGAGCCATTGATGGCGGATGGGCCCTCACCATTGCGCCGCCTACGCCAGACGGCGCACATGTCCAGGACACCCACAGGGATATCCACTTCAACTGCATCCAGAGACGCGACAGAGGAAGGCCCGGCCGCCGCCATCATTACTCGCATGGGTTTTTCCACGCGGAGCTCTGGCGGCGGTGAGGAGAAGGGTCCTGGCGGCTCGAAGCCCTATTTCGGATCGGGAGGGGATCAGGAGGGAGGGGATCGAGGGAGAGGGGTGGCGGCGGCTCAAGGAGGGAGGAGATCGGGAGCCCAGGTCGATTTCCTATTCGCCTAGACATAGTTTCGATCTTATATGACTTTGTTCTTTGACATATTCCTTGTGTTAATTATGTGCATTCTAATCATGCAGAGACCGAGTGTACGTGTATTGTATTTGTATCACTTTGATATTTTATTTTGCGTCAACAAAAATCAACTTTTGGCCAAAACTAAACACGTGCTCAAGACAGGCGAGTGGAAAGTGTAAAATATGTGAATTGCAGGATGTATTGATCTTCGTGCATAGGCACGTATATATGATGTACAAAGGTGGGCCACGGACCTCAACTATACAAGGAACTAGGAGGCGGGCCCAATACATAATATGCACATAATACATATACTCAACACTCCCCCGCAATCGAAGCGGCACCGCTGCTGACGCAAAGACTGGACCGGAACTCCTCAAATGACGACGTAGGCAAGCCCTTGGTCATGATATCGGCAAATTGTTGGGAAGTAGGGACCTGTAAAACACGAATATGCCAAGGGCCACCTGTTCCCGAACAAAATGAATATCCAACTCAATATGCTTGGTCCGCCGATGATGCACCGGGTTGGCGGAGAGGTAGACCGCCGAGACGTTGTAGCAGTAGACCACCGTGGCACGGTCAACCGGACAAGAGAGCTCCTGAAGCAGCTGGCGAAGCCAAGAACACTCGGCGACAGCGTTGGCCACCGCACGATACTCAGCCTCAGCACTAGAACGAGAGACCGTAGGCTGCCGCTTGGACGACCACGAGATAAGTGAGGGTCCAAGGTAGACACAATAGCCCGAAGTGGAGCGACGAGTGTCAGTCCAGCACGCCCAGTCTGCATCGGAGTAGGCGGTGAGAGCGGTGTTGGCGGAGGCGTGAAGCGCGACGCCAAGATCCATAGTGCCACAGATATAGCAGAGAATCCACTTGATGGCAGCCCAATGAACGTCTCGAGGATCATGCATATGAAGACACACCTGCTGCACGGCATACTGGATCTCCGCTCGAGTCAGAGTGAGATACTGGAGAGCACCAACGATAGACCGATAGAAAGCAGCATCCGAAGCAGGAGAACCATCCGTGGCAGAAAGCTTGGCCTTCGTATCAACAGGCGTAGTAGCGGGCTTGCAGTTAAGCATGCTGACGCGCTCCAGGAGCTTGTGAGCGTACTTCCGCTGATGAAGGAAGAAGCCATCCGGGCGGCGCACGAGCTCGACACCGAGGAAGTAGTGCAAAGGACCGAAGTCCTTGATGGTGAACTCGGCGCGAATACGAGTCGTGAGCTGACTGAGGAGACCAGCCGTACATGCCGTCAGGATGATGTCGTCGACATAGAGCAGCAAGTAGGCCCTGTCAGAGCCCTGATGATAGACAAAGAGCGAGGTGTCCGAGCGGGTAGAGCGGAACCCAAGCTGGTGGAGAAACGTCGTGATGCGCTGGTACCAAGCGCGCGGAACCTGCTTGAGTCCGTACAAGGACCGCGAAAGCAGGCACACGTGGTCGGGAAGCGTCGGGTCAACAAACCCGGTGGGCTGCTGGCAAAAGACTTACTCCTCAAGGTGACCATGGAGGAAGGTGTTGGCGACGTCCATCTGGTGCACCGGCCAAGCACGGGAGACCGCAAGGTGGAGAACCGTGCGTATTGTGCCGGGCTTGATGACCGGAGTGAAGGTGTCGGTGAAGTCGATGCCAGCACGCTGTCGGAAGCCACGAACAACCCAGCGCGCTTTGTAGCGATCAAGGGTACCATCACGACGGAGCTTGTGTTTAAAGAACCATTTCCCGATAATCACGTTGGCGTGCTGGGGACGGGGAACAAGCTGCCATGTCCAGTTGGGCAACAGCGCATCAAAATCGTCTTACATCGCAGCCATCCAGAGCGGGTCACGAAGAGCGGCTCGAATGGAGGACGGTAACGACGACGACTCAGAGGTGGACGCCGCATGGATGTAGTCATCTGAGGCATAGCGCGAGCTCGGGCGAACAATGCCCGTGCGGGCGCGGGTAAACGGACCTGCCACAGACACGGGGGGCGTCGAGGGGGCCACAGGTGCCGGGGGGACCGCGGGCGCCAACGTCGGGAGCACGGGGAGGCCGCGGGCGCCAACGTCAGGGGCGCCGGGGATGCCAGCGCCGCGAATGGATGAGGCGCGCCTCAAAGCCAGGGGGCGGGCCAAGAGAGGCGCGCGAGCGCCCTGGGAGAGACATCAAGGAGCCCGCATCACCGTTGGCGGAAGGAACAGCTGGGGGTACATGGTGAAACGGAAACACATGCTCATCAAAGTAACCATGTCGGGAAGTGAACACACGGTGGGAGACATGATCGTAGCACCGATATCCCTTGGAGTTGGAGGGGTAGACGATGAAGATGCAAGCGACAGAACAACGTGCAAGTTTGTGAGGAGCGGAGTCGGCAATGCTAGGATAGCAAAGGCACCTGAAAATACGCAAGCCATCATAAGATGGGGCCGTTCTGAAGAGAAGATGGTGAGGTGCATAGTTCCATCGTGGTCGACAAGGGCGAAGGATAAGGGGAAGAGAAGAAGTAGCGAGTGCGTCCGGCCAGAAATGAGGCGACGCGTTAGCATGGAATAGGAGCGTGCGAACGCAGTCGTTCAGAGTGCAAAGGACGCGTTCTGCTCAATCGTTCTGCTAGGAAGTATATGGGCATGTGAGGCGAAAAACAGTGCCGTGGTGCGACAGAAAGGTGCGGAAAGCAAAGTTGTCAAACTCTTTTCCATTGTCAGTCTGAAGAGCAAATATGGGACGCCCAAACAGCATGCTGACATAGGAGTAAAAAGCCGTCAAAGTGGAGAGTGCATCCGACTTTCTGCGCAAAGGAAAAGTCCACACATAATGAGAATAATCATCAAGGATAACCAGATAATATAAATAGCCCGAATTACTAGGAACTGGAGAGGTCCACACATCGCTATGAATCAACTGAAAAGGGAAAGAAGCTATGATGGTGCAGTTGTTAAACGGGAAGCGAACATGTTTGCCGACACGGCAGGCATGACAAGTGTGATCCTTTATCTTATGGCAACTGAAACTGAAACTCCTAAGGATATGATGAAGTGTGACAGGATTGGGATGACCCAAACGAGCGTGCCAGAGATCGACGCCGGCGGAGAGAGCAACCGGAGCGGTGGTGAAGGCGGACGACGAATGCACCGGATAGAGCTCGTCGAGGCTGTCACATCGATGAAGTACCATCCTGGTTTGAGTGTCCTTGACAGAAAACCCAAGCTCGTCAAACTCAACAGTAACAGGATTTTCAGGAGTTAAATGACGAACCGAAACAAGGTTCTTAATGAGATGAGGTGACACAAGTATGTTAGACAAATTAATAGGCATGGAATTAGAAGGAAAAGAAGTGTGCCCGAGATGTGTGATAGGGAGTGTGGAACCGTCGTCGACAACGATGCAGCGGTCGGTGGTGACGGGAGTGAAGGAGGCAAGATTACTAGGATGAGCGAACATGTGAGCCGTAGCCCAGGTGTCCATGTACCAATCATCACCTCCGGTGTAGTTGTTCGGCGTAGGAGCGGGATGCACTGCGGGAAGGGCCACTGGACCCCAGGGCGCCGGCGGCAGGGCCAGCGAGGGGACAGAGATGCCATGGGGAGGCCGTAGCCACCGCTCGGCAGCGGCAATGGGTACTCTACAGACTGTATTGAAAGCAGCCCTGGCTGCGACTGCGGTGCCGGGTAGGCCGGATGGCCCGCCGGAAAAACTTGCTGGCGTGCTGACAGATGTTGCATGTGTTGGGCGCTGTCTGGCTGCTGCCCAGCGGGCGAGTGCTGGCCTGCTGACGATCTCCACCAGTACCCGGGAGCTCCATACACGGGCGCGTCGAACGCCCTACGCAACAGCAAGGGGGTCGACGGGCAGAGTCGACGCCAGCGGCGGGACGATGACAGACTGGCCGAGGAGCGCCAGCGGTGAAACGGCGACGTGTGCTTGCGGCGGAGCCGAGCCGTGCGGCAAGTCGGGACAGGCTGGCGGGGTCGCGTCGTAGGGCGCCGGCGGAGGGACGGCAGAGGCGGCGGCGAACGGGCCGGGTGATGCCATCGCTAGTCCGACGGCGACTGGCTGCTGGCGGCGCGGCTCGGACGACTCGATGGAGTGACGGAAGCAGGCGAGGGGCAACAAGGGCGAGCTGGCGGTCGAGGCAACTTGTCAGGTGCGGGAAGCGGAGTTCGGGCGGCGCGGGCAATGCAGGCGTGCGGGAGGCGATGCAGCAAGCCGGCTCGCAGGCTCATCGCGGGTGGCGGGCTAAGCGGGTTCGGGCGGGGGAGCGAGCGGATGAGCGCCGGGTGTCGGGTTGCGGGCGGGCGGGCTGGTGGATCGGGCGCGGGTGGTCGCGGTGACTTGGCGGGCGCGGGAAGCGGGGTTCGGGCGGGTGGATCGGGCGCGGGCACGGGCGGACGGCTGGTGAAGCGGGCGTAGCGGCGGCCGGCGCGGAGTACGCGCGAGCGGCGGCGGCTAGGTGGCGGAGGCGGCGGCGGGCGGCGCGGGAGGAGGCACGCGGGTGGCGGCGGGGCGGCGGCCGGCGCGGGCGGCGGTGGCGGCGCGGAGGAGGCGCAGCGGCGGTGGCGGCGAAAGAGTATGGTTTTGTCCCGGAAACTAATACCATGTAAAATATGTGTATTGCACGATGTATTGCTCTTTGTGCATAGGCACGTATATATGATGTACTCCCTCCGTCCGAAAATACTTGTCATCAAAATGAATAAAAGTGGATGTATCTAGATGTATTTTAGTTCTAGATACATCCTTTTTTTTCATTTTGATGACAAGTATTTCCGGACATAGAGAGTATAAATGTGGGCCACGGACCTCAACTATACAAGGAACTAGGAGACGGATCCAATATACAATATGCACATAACACATATACTCAACCGAAAGTATAGAAATTTTTACATATTCATTTGAATTTGACTGAAAGTACAATGGATGCCACTCCACCGACACGACTTTGCCCAGCAACATGAGAAACATACCCACCGCCGAACATTTATTTGTAGTTTTCACTTTTAGTATCTTCAACACAACCAAATAAGCGGGCAAACTCACAAACACGGATAGAGAGGCACAATTTCAAATCAATCAAAATACACGCGTGCAGGCACACGCACACGGATAATCTACTCCATCTTGGAGGACCCAATGATTCCAACTTCAACTTCAATGCAGCACTTTGTTTTCACGAGGTAACCATTTGAAGAGTCCTTGAAATCTTCCAGCGATATGAATTTGTCCCATCCCCATTTGGCAGAATTTTTTGAGAACTGACACCGGCCTACAGTTCCAGAAATTAGTATGTGTCAATGAGGAAATATGATGATAATAATATAGCATGTCAACTCCGGTTCATTGCACAGAATTTCAGCTTAAAAACAAACCTGTTATTTTTCTGTGCTTGCCAGTTTCCTGGTCTTTGATGCGCATGCTTAGTTCTACCAGGATTGCCGAGTTCTGATGTGGCGTACTCATGTTCAGGTACAATGAGAGGTAGTTCCCGTTGTTACCGGATCCAGATGGATAGATAATGATAGAGCTGAAAATTTTGAGAGCATAAATAGTTGAATCCATGAGGAAAAGGTAGAACTATGTCGAAAAAAATTATATCTAAAAAATAGTATGACAGCCTTTATGCTGAAATGTTCAAATGGAAAATCAACGAAATTCTGTATGAAACTAGTACTTAGGAATTGAAAGTGAGCCATGTTAAGGATTGCCGGTAGTCATCACCATTTGTGTCCACCTATTTCAAACTCTGGAGACTTGTCCAGGCTCTTTAACGCAAAGAAGTCCTTGATGTCCCAGGTGTAGACCTCGGGATCACTGAAGCTGTTGTTCATCTTCTGGACAAACAACGTCTCTGACATATCATTAGCTTTGGAGGTGACAATTTTAATGAACTCGACACCAAAAACACAGCTATTGTTGACGACGAATCCAGAGGAATGTTTCTTCAGTGTGCTGAGGGGAATCATGCATGAGGTCCCAGAGCTTGTGCTTGCAGTCTGGAAACTGTGGGTCACTGCAAGCAAAGTATTCAAATGCAAAGCCTGAACAACTGATTCTTTCTTTTTTGAGTCAGGTCATAAGTTATCGATCTACTAGCCGACTAGCTAGGAAAGTTAAAGAACCAGCTTCTTTACAGAATAATTTGCCAAGCTACCTTGATTTTCATGGTGCTTTCCATATCGCTGGTCATATATCAAGAACTTGAACGATGCCTCCACCACCGAATCAGATTTCACGGATTTTCGGGCCAGCTCAAGCCTAAGAGAAACATACTCATTTTTATCGCCGCTCTTTCTGTCCCTAGGATTCAGTTTCAAGTACCTGGGAAACAAGTCAAAGGAAAGGAAGAGATGACAGACTGGTGAGAATTGGTTCATGACATGGATGCATCGAGCCATTCTGGCCATGCTCTGTCAGCATAGCTGAAAGGGAATAGCAAAGTGATTGTACCAGTTAAGCCCCATGATCTCAAACACCGTGGAGTAGGTCCATCCTCCATCCTTATCAAGAAGCGATGAGAAACCATCGATCCTCCACTTGAAGGTCGTCGTCTGTGCCACTGGAGAAGGCACCACATGTCCTGCTCCTGCCCCCTGGGATTTTTGGCTCTGGCCCTGGTTTGGTCGGCCTGGAACAACAATTTTTCCATCAGTGCCAACATGTAAATATGACAACAGAAGCTTGTACTCGAACTACGGACCGCGAGATGAAGAAGCACCCATGGTTAATCCCGTAGCGCAGTCTTGTTAATGTGAAGTACTGTTGCTCTTCTTGTTTTCTACACAAGATATGTCATTGTGCACTATATATATATATATATATACTGTACATCTGTAGAATGGAATCTGTGTACTATAATTGCTCAGAAAATGGGGTGATGTTTCTGCTTGCTTTTTTTTTTTTTTTTTGAAAGGGTTTCTGCTTGCTTCTTCTTGGGAACTTTGGACAGAGGCAGCCCCTTTTCTTTATGAGCTTGGACTGAGGCAAGCTGATGCAAGGAAATTGTACCATATCTCACCGGGAATTTCCTCGCGTCTGTCTGGTAGTTGTGGAAATGATCAGGTACAGTACAAGTGCAAGGCACTTGAAATTGAATAGGTTTCCCGGCGCCAAAAGTCTGGGTCAACTAAATAAAATATCCTCCTGTCCTAATTTTATTATGCTCCAGATGACACAATTTGCCCAAATCTTGTGTTCTTGCCAGCCCATCTAACTTCAAAGGTGCATTGCACAATGTGAATAAACAACTCATATACGTATACCAATTCATCTTTTGTTTCTATGTCGTCATCTTAAAGTGTCACCTCGGATAACATCCTCCTCTCAATGTGGCGCTTCCATTTTCTCGAAATTATTACCGTTACATAAAAAACAAAGTATTGAACAAGTAAGTTCATCTTTCATGTATGTTTTCAGGTTCCATGCAAGCATCGAATGACGATTCTTATTTCAAGGTTATGTTGAGTTTAGTCCCACATCGGTTATGGGTTCATATATTTTTTTTTCCCATGTCAAAAGGTTTCAGAGCGATTTAAAGGTTTGGTTTCAATGCGTTTTTGGTTTGGATCGTAGGAACAGCACACACCTCATATCGAGTGAATGTTTTTTTTTTATCAAGAGTGATTATACAAACTCATTACTCCTATAAAAAATGTTGGAGTACCCACCTCCTGTGAGGAGCCCCTCCGTGTAGTCCGTTGCGCGAGAGCCTCCCGCGGGTGGCTCTCTGGTGATCTCATGGCAGTCCAATTTGCCCGGGCGCTCCACATTGGGATGGCTTACCTCATGGGTGATTCAGTGGTGGAGGCGATTTTCTCCCGGTCTCATAATACGTCAGTTGTTTTAGCGTCCGAACCATCTTGTGGGATTTGCGAAGATGCTCTTAAGGACATCTCTAACACCGACTCTCAAACCTACCGTATTTGTCTAGACCCAGCTGTCAGGACCGCGCAAGGCATCCAACGTCGACCCCATCAGTCTGCGGAGCAGTCCAGACCATAATTTTCCCGCAAAACGGAACCAAACTTGTGGGGGCTTTAAGAGAGTCTGGACACGACCCACGTAGGACTCTGACACCCCCATGCCGACCCCAAAACTAAGGCGGAGCCCATACTTTTGTAGCCGGCCGCACAGTTTCCATGGTGAAATCCCCCACTTTCTTATTCCCCCGCAGCTCTCTACTCAATTTCAGCCCTTTCTCCCACTCTCTTCTTTCCTCCTATCGCCAACGCATGGACCCGGAGGAGACCCTATCAGTGACGGAGGTGGTGGAGGATTCAAGCATCACGCTCACCCGGAAGATCTAACTCGGCGACATGGCAAAATCGCTGCATCAAAGCGAATGTCTCAAAGGAAGAAATAATCAAGAAGCAGAAGGCCGACAGAACGCGTGCTAGAGGCAGACGAGGCGGTGGGCGTGCTGGTCGCGAACGTGGTGGAGGTCAAGGCCTGGGCCGCAGTGTCCCGCAGTTGTCACTGATCGTACATACGCCGCCATGGCCGGAGCATTACAAGGCTCCGTACTTCTACGCCACCAAGCAGCTCGGTAGGCAGTGTATGGCAACCGCCACAGGGCAAAAGCCTTTCATCATCGACATTAACGTGGCGGCGTTGCTTTTATTGGAGTATTCATCGTCGCAGCTTACCCAGATGCGGACGACGAATGTGGAGAAGATGGGTGCCCGCATGTTGTTCGCTGGTATACCTAAAGCGGGAGAGCAAGTGTACTTCTACGCCGCCAAGCAGCTCGGTAGGCAGTGTACGGCAACCACGACAGGGCAAAAGCATTTCATCGTCGACGTTAACGCGGCGACATTGCTTTTCTTAGAGTATTCATCGCCGCAGCTTACCCAGATGTGGACAACGAATGTGGAGCAGATGGGTGCCCGCACGTTGTTCGCTGGTATACCTAAAGCGGGAGAGCGGGCGTACTTATACGCCACCAAGCAGCTCGGTAGGCAGGCAGTGTACGGCAACCGCCACAGGGCAAAAGCCTTTCATCGTCGACGTTAACACGACATCGTTGCTTTTCTTGGAGTATTCATCGTCGCTGCTTGCCTAGATGCGAACGACAAATGTGGAGCAGATGGGTGCCCGCACACAGTCCGCTGGTATACCTAGAGCGGAAGAACATGCGTACGACGACACGGATAGGGAGATGTTCGACATCATCCACGAGGGAGGCGGAGGAGGAGGTTGCTATGAGGATAGACAGGTGGATGACTCAGAGCCCATCTAGTGATCGGCCGGTGATGTGATCCGGCGCGTGCTATGTATCGGACGTATTTGAAATTTCAAATTGCTTTTTATGGACACACATGCAGTAGATAACTTTGGATGGTCGGCTTGTGCATCAGCGTTTGCGGACTCGTTCCCCATCCGGGGACGGATGTCCGTTTTGTGCGTCAATGTTCACGATGCCCTAAAGAAAAAATGACGAGGGCATTTCGGCCCGGGCTCGAGACCACCGCCGCCGTGCCACCCCATGCCCATTATTAACGTGAGATAATTGCATCTATAGTTCTCGTACTCACTGGCGACTTCCAACTCAGTCGTGGAACTTGCGTATGCCCTAAATAAAAGATGATGAGGGCATTTCAGCCCGGGCTCGAGACCACTGCAGCCGTGCCGCCCCACGCCCATTATTAACGTGAGATAATTGCGTCTATAGTACTCGTACTCACTAGCGACTTCCAACTCAGTCCTGAAACTTACGTATTGCTTCAATATGGTCCCGATATATGAAAATACGTGTTCAATACGGTCCCTGAGGTTGAAACCAGTTTGGCTCTACACGTTACATATGTACTGCGTACTTTGCTGTATGCCACATCAGCCCGGGCCCCGCGCGTTAGGATGGACCCACCCGTCAGCTTGAAACCCACCGTACTGGATAAGGCGCTGCTCCGTTTCGTCCTGGGGGAAATTCCCCAATTCCCACACCCGCAATCCCTAGCTACTGATGGTCGGCGTGAGCATCACCTCCACCACCATGTCCCTCATTGCGGCGAGTGAATAGGGCGGTAATTCGTCGGCGTCGCTCGTCGCCTGCGATGGATTGAGGCATAGCTTGCTTGCGAGGGCATATCCGCAGGAGGTTTGGTGGCGGGGCGAGCCGTGTCTCCGACCGGAGAGGAGCCATGTCCTGCTCGCCCGCACTCCATCCAGGAATACAGTGGAGGCTCGCTATCACAGTCTGGTCCTGCTGGCCACTGCGGCAGGTGAAGGCGAGGAGGTTGTGATGTCGGCTGCCCTGCTGGCGGTCATCGAGGAGCGCTACGGCGTGCTGCCGATAAGGTGAGGATCGAGGTTGCCTTCTGTTGGGGAATGTAGTGTTTCAAAACTTTCCTACGATCACGCAAGATCTATCTAGGAGAAGCATAGCACGAGTGGGGAGAGTGTGTCCACGTACCCTCGTAGACCGAAAGCGGAAGCGTTTAGTAACGCGGTTGATGTAGTCGAATGTTTTCATGATCCAACCGATCCAAGTACCGAACGTACGTCACCTCCGTGTTCAGCACACGTTCAGCACGATGACGACCCTCGAGCTCTTGATCCAGTTGAGGACGAGGGAGAGTTTCGTCAGCACGACAACATGGTGACGGCGATGATGAAGTTATCGGCGCAGGGCTTCGCCTAGCACTACGACGATATGATCGAGGTGTGTAACTATGGAGGGGGGCACCGCACACGGCTAAGAGATTGTCTGTTGTGTCTTTGGGGTGCCCCCTGCCCACGTATATAAAGGAGGGAGGAAAAGAGGTCGGCCCCCTAGGGCGTGCCAAGTGTAGGAAGTCCTACCAGGACTCCCAAGTCCTAGTAGAATTCCCTTTCCTTTTCGGAGTAGGAAAGAAGGAAAGGAGGGAGAGGGAGAAGGAAAGGGCGGGCCGCGCCCCCACCCCTTGTCCAATTCGGTTTGGGCAGGGGGGAGGCGCGCGCCACCTCCTGGCCCTTCTTCCCTCTCTCCACTAAAGCCCAATAAGGCCCATTAACTTCTCCCAGCGAATTCCTGTAACTCTCCAGTACTCCAAAAATACCCAAATCACTCCGAACCATTCCGATGTCCGAATATAGCCTTCCAATATATTGATCTTTACCTCTCGACCATTTAGAGACTCATCGTCATTTTCGTGATCTCATCTGAGACTCCAAACAAACTTCGGTCATCAAATCACATAACTCATAATACAAATCGTCATCGAACGTTAAGCGTGCGGACCCTACGGGTTCGAGAACTATGTAGACATGACCGAGACACATCTCCGGTAATAACCAATAGCGGAACCTGGATGCTCATATTGGCTCCTACATATTCTACGAAGATCTTTATCGGTCAAACCGCATAACAACATACGTTGTTCCCTTTGTCATCGGTATGTTACTTGCCCAAGATTCGATCGTCGGTATCATCATACCTAGTTCAATCTCGTTACCGGCAAGTATCTTTACTCGTTCCGTAATAAATCATCTCGTGACTAACTCATTAGTCATTTGCTTGCAAGGCTTATTATGATGAGTATTATCGAGAGGGCCCAGAGATACCTCTCCGACACTCGGAGTGGCAAATCATATTCTCGATCTATGCCAACACCACAAACACCTTCGGAGACACCTGTAGAGCATCTTTATAATCACCCAATTACGTTGTGACGTTTGATATCACACAAGGCGTTCCTCCGGTATTCGGGAGTTGCATAATATCATAGTCAGAGGAACATGTATAAGTCATGAAGAAAGCAATAGCAGTAAAACTAAATGATCATTATGCTAAGCTAACGGATGGTCCTTGTCCATCACATCATTCTCCTAATGATGTGATCCCATTGATCAAATGAAAACACATGTCTATGGTTAGGAAACTCAACCATCTTTGATTAACGAGCTAGTCTAGTAGGGGCATACAAGGGACACTCTGTTTTGTCTATGTATTCACATATGTATCAAGTTTTGGTTAATACAATTCTAGCTTGAATAAAAGACATTTATCATGATATATAAGGAATATAAATAACAACTTTATTATTGCCTCTAGGGCATATTTCCTTCAGTCTCCCACTTGCACTAGAGTCAATAATCTAGATTAAATAGTAATGATTCTAACACCCATGGAGTCTTGGTGCTGATCATGTTTTGCTCGTGGAAGAGGCTTAGTCAATGGGTCTGTGACATTAAGATCCGTATGTATTTTGCAAATCTCTATGTCTCCCTCCTTGACTTGATCGCGGATGGAGTTGAAGCGTCTCTTGATGTGCTTGGTTCTCTTGTGAAACCTGGATTCCTTCGCCAAGGCTATTGCTCCAGTGTTGTCACAAAAGATTTTGATTGGACCGGATGCACTAGGTATTACACCTAGATCGGATATGAACTCCTTCATCTAGACTCCTTAATTTGCTGCTTCCCAAGCAGCTATGTACTCCGCTTCACACGTAGATCCTGCCACGACGCTCTGCTTGGAACTGCACCAACTGACAGCTCCACCGTTCAACAAAAATACGTATCCGGTTTGTGATTTTGAGTCATCCAGATCAGTGTCAAAGCTTGCATCGACGTAACCATTTACGACGAGCTCTTTGTCACCTCCATAAACGAGAAACATATCATTTGTCCTTTTCAGGTATTTCAGGATGTTCTTGACCGTTGTCCAGTGATCCACGCCTGGATTACTTTGGTACCTCCCTGCTAAACTTATAGCAAGGCACACATCAGGTCTCGTACACAGCATTGCATACATGATAGAACCTATGGCCGAAGCATAGGGAATGACTTTCATTTTCTCTCTCTCTTCTGCAGTGGTCAGGCATTGAGTCCGACTCAACTTCACACCTTGTAACTCAGGCAAGAACCCTTTATTTGACTGATCCATTTTGAACTTCTTCAACACTTTATCAAGGTATGTGCTCTGTGAAAGGCCAATTAAGCGTGTTGATCTATCTCTATAGATCTTGATGCCTAATATATAAGCAGCTTCACCGAGGTCTTTCATTGAAAAATTCTTATTCAAGTATCCTTTTATGCTATCAAGAAATTCTACATCATTTCCAATCAAAAAAATTCATTCACATGTAATATCAGAAATGTTACAGAGCTCCCACTCACTTTCTTGTAAATACAGGCTTCTCCAAAAATCTGTATAAAACCATATGTTTTGATCACCTCATCAAAGTGTATATTCCAACTCCGAGATGCTTGCACCAATCCATAGATGGATCATTGGATCTTGCACACTATGTTAGCACCTTTGGGATCGACAAAACCTTCTGGTTGCATCATATACAACTCTTCTTTGAGATATCCATTAAGGAATGCAGTTTTGACATCCATTTGCCAGATTTCATAGTCATAAAATGCGGCAATTGCTAACATGATTCGGATAGACTTAGGCATCGCTACGGGTGAGAAAGTCTCATCGTAGTCAACTCCTTGAACTTGTCGAAAACCTTTCGCAACAAGTCGAGCTTTGTAGACAGTAACATTACCATCAGCTTCAGTCTTCTTCTTAAAAATCCATTTATTTTCAATGGATTGCCGATCATCAGGCAGGTCAACCAAAGTCCACACTTTGTCCTGATACATGGATCCCATCTCAGATTTCATGGCCTCAAGCCATTTTGCGGAATCTGGGCTCATCATCGCTTCCTCATAGTTCTTAGGCTCGTCATGTTCTAGTAACATCCAGAATAGGGTTACCACACCTCTCTGGTGCGGAACGCATTCTGGTTAACCTACGAGGTCCAGTAGTTACTTGATCTGAAGTTTCATGATCGTTATCATCAACTTCCTCACTAATTGGTGTAGGAATCACTAGAACTGATTTTCTGTGATGAACTACTTTCCAATTCGGGAGAATGTACAATTACCTCATCAAGTTCTACTTTCCTTCCACTCACTTCTTGTGAGAGAAACTCCTTCTCTAGAAAGGATCCATTCTTAGCAACCAATATCTTGCCCTCGGATCTGTGATAGAAGGTGTACCCAAAAATTTCTTTTGGGTATCCTATGAAGACACATTTCTCCGATTTGGATTCGAGCGTATCAGGTTGAAGCTTTTTCACATAAGCATCGCAGCCCCAAACTTTAAGAAATGACAACTTGGGTTTCTTGCCAAACCACAGTTCATAAGGTGTCATCTCAACATATTTAGATGGTGCCCTATTTAACGTGAATGCAGCTGTCTCTGAAGCATAACCACAAAGCGATAGTGGTAAATCGGTAAGAGACATCATAGATCGCACCATATCTAATAAAGTACGGTTACGACGTTCGGACACACCATTATGCTATGGTGTTCCAGGTGACGTGAGTTGCGAAACTATTCCACATTGTTTCAAATGAAGATCAAACTCGTAACTCAAATATTCGCCTCCGCAATCAGATAGTAGAAACTTTATTTTCTTGTTACGATGATTCTCTACTTCACTCTGAAATTCTTTGAACTTTTCAAATGTTTCAGACTTGTGTTTCATCAAGTAGATATACCCATATCTGCTCAAATCATCTGTGAAGGTCGGAAAATAACGATACCTGCTGCGAGCCTCAACACTCATCGGACCGCATACATCAGTATGTATTATTTCCAATAAGTCAGTTGCTCGCTCCATTGTTCCGGAGAACGGAGTCTTAGTCATCTTTCCCATGAGGCATGGTTCGCAAGCACCAAGTGATTCATAATCAAGTGATTCCAAAAGCCCATCAACATGGAGTTTCTTCGTGCGCTTTACACCAATATGACCCAAATGGCAGTGCCACAAATGAGTTGCACTATCATTATCAACTTTGCATCTTTTGGCTTAAATATTATGAATATGTGTATCACTACGATCGAGATTCAACAAAAATAGACCACTCATCAAGGGTGCATGACCATAGAAGATATTACTCATATAAATAGAACAACCATTATTCTCTGATTTAAATGAATAACCGTCTCGCAATGAAGAAGATCCAGATATAATGTTCATGCTCAACCCTGGCACCAAATAACAATTATTTAGGTCTAAAACTAATCCCAAAGGTAGATGTAGAGGTAGCGTGCCGACGGCGATCGCATCGACTTTGGAACCATTTCCCACGTGCATCGTCACCTCGTCCTTAGCCAATCTTTGTTTAATCCGTAGCCTCTGTTTCGAGTTACAAATATGAGCAACCGAACCAGTATCAAATACCCAGGCGCTACTACGAGCATTAGTAAGGTGCACATCAATAACATGTATATCAAATATACCCTTGTTCACTTTGCCATCCTTCTTATCCGCCAAATACTTGGGGCAGTTCCGCTTACAGCGACCAGTCCCTTTGTAGTAGAAGCACTCAGTTTTAGGCTTGGCTCCAGACTTGGGTTTCTTCCCGGGAGTAGTAACTGGCTTGCTATTCTTCTTGAAGTTCCCCTTCTTTCCCTTGCCCTTTTTCTTGAAACTAGTGGTCTTGTTAATCATCGACACTTGATGCTCCTTCTTGATTTCTACCTCCGCAGCTTTGAGCATAGCGAAGAGCTCAAGAATTTTCTTTTTCATCCCTTGCATATTATAGTTTATCACGAAGCCTTTATAGCTTGGTGGCAGTGATTGAAGACCTCTGTCAATAACACTATCATCATCAACTTTGACTCCAAGTTGAGTCATGTGGTCGTGGTACCCAGACATTCTGAGTATGTGTTCATTGACGGAACTGTTCTCCTCCATGTTGTGGCTATAGAACTTGTTGGAGACTTCATATCTCTCAACTCGGGCATTTGCTTGAAATATTAACTTAAACTCTTGGAACATCTCATATGCTCCATGATGTTCAGAACGTCTTTGTAGTCCCGATTATAAGCCGTAAAGCATGGCACACTGAACTACCAAGTAGTCATCAGACCGCGTCTGCTAGACGTTCAAAGCGTCCACATGAGCGGGCGGGGGCTTGTCACCTAGCGGTGCTTCAAGGACATAATTCTTATGTGCAGCAATGAGCATAATCCTCAAGTTATGGACCCAGTCCGTGTAGTTGCTACCATCATCTTTCAACTTAGCTTTCTCTAGGAACGCATTAAAATTCAAGGGAACGGTAGCACGGGCCATTGATCTACAACAACATAGATATGCAAAAACTAGCAGGACTAAGTTCATGATAAATTAATGTTCAATTAATCATATTACTAAAGAACTCCCACTTAGATAGACATCCCTCAAGTCATCTAAATGATCATGTGATCCAAATCAACTAAACCATGTTCGATTATCATATGAGATGGAGTAGTTTTCAATGGTGAACATCTTAGGTTGATCATATCTACTATATGATTCACACACGAACTTTCAGTCTCCAGTTTTCTGAGGCCATGTCTGTACATGCGAGGCTCGTCAAGTTTAACCCGAGTATTCTGCATGTGCAAAACTGTCTTACACCCGTTGTATGTGAACGTAGAGCTTATCACACCCGATCGTCACGTGGTGTCTCGGCACGACAAACTGTCGCAATGGTGCATACTCAGGGAGAACACTTGTACCTCGAAATTTTGTAAGGGATCATCTTATAATGCTACCGCCGTACTAAGCAAAATAAGATGCATAATAAGATAAACATCACATACAATCAAAATATGTGACATGATATGGCCATTATCATCTTGTGCTTTTGATCTCCAGCTCCAAAGCATCGTCATGATCTCCATCGTCACGGGCTTGACACCATGATCTTCATCCTAGAGTCGTGGTCGTCTCGCTAACTATTGCTTCTACTACTATCGCTAAGTCATAGTGATAAAGTAAAGCAATTACATGGCGTTCGCAAGTCATACAGTAAAGAGACAACCATAAGGCTCCTGCCGGTTGTCGATAATTTACAAAACATGATCATCTCATACAATATCGTATAACTCACCACATCTTGACCATATCACATCACAACATGCCCTGCAAAAACAAGTTAGACTTCCTCTACTTTGTTGTTGCAAGTTTTACGTGGCTACCACGGGATTCGAGTAAGAACCATTCTTACCTACGCATCAAAACCACAACGATTTTTCGTCAAGTGTGCTGTTTTAACCTTCAACAAGGACTGGCCATAGTCACCCTTGATTCAACTAAAGTTGGAGAAACTGACACCCGCCAGCCACCTATGTGCAAAGCACGTCAGTAGAACCAGTCTCATGAACGTGGTCATGTAATGTCAGTCTGGGCCGCTTCATCCAACAATACCGCCGAATGAAAGTATGACGTTGGTGGTAAGCAGTATGACTATTATCGCCCACAACTCTTTGTGTTCTACTCGTGCATATCATCTACGCATAAACCTGGCTCATGATGCCACTATTGGGGAACATAGTAGTTCAAAAATTTCCTACGATCACGCAAGATCTATCTAGGAGAAGCATAGCAACAAGACCCTCGTACACCAAAAGTGGAAGCGTTTAGTAACATGGTTGATGTAGTCGAACGTCTGCATGATCCAACCGATGCAAGTACCTAACGTACTGCACCTCCGTGTTCAGCACACGTTCAGCACGATGACGTCCCTCGAGCTCTTGATCCAGTTGAGGATGAGGGAGAGTTTCATCAGCACGATGGCGTGGTGACGGTGATGATGAAGTTACCGGCGTAGGGCTTTGCCTAAGCACTATGAAGATATGACCGAGGTGTGTAACTGTAGAGGGGGGCACCGCACACGGCTAAGAGATTGTTTGTTGTGTCTTTGGGTGCCCCTTGCCCGCGTATATAAAGGAGGGAGGGAGTGAGGCCGGCCCCATATGGCGCGCCAAGTGTAGGGAGTCCTACTAGCACTACAAAAAAAATACACTTCCGTGATGATACATGTTTGTCACAGTAGGTCACTTTTGTGTCATGCATGTACATCCATGACGATTTTATGACACAATCAAGATAGTCATACCTGTGCTGTCGTAGAAGTGTTCCATGACATTACCAAAATTATCATAACGAAAGTGTCCACTTCCATGATGGTAAATCGCGCGTCACAGAAGTGCTTTCATCAAGGGTGACCGACACGTGGCATCCTGTAATGCCAGAATAAGATTATACCTCCTACGTGTCGAGGCACGACTTAAAGGCATAAGCTCATACTAGAATTATCTCAAGTATGGTATCTTTGCATGACTCATGTAAAAGAGGGATGAAAATGCAAAAGAGTAGTTGGCTTACACTCGCCACGTCACACAAAGCATTACATAAACAATCATCATCCAAATAACATCAGAGTCCGACTACGGACAAAGATCCAAATGAAAGATACCATAAAACACAAGGTCCGATCGCCCGTAGTAGGAACCACTACTGATCGTCGAAAACGTCACATACATATGGCCACTCTCTTCATCGAGCTCCCAGTGAAGTTTTGAACCATCTCCTGCTCTGAAGTCAGCGGTACCTGCATCTGGTGTTGTAGTATCTGTGAGCCACGAGGACTCAGCAATCCCATAACCATGGGTATCAAGACTAGCAAAGCTTTATGGGTATGGAAAAGGGTAGTGGTGAGGTTGCAGCAGCGGCTAAGCATATGTATGGTGGCGAACTTACGAGTACCAGAATAAGATGAGCATCTACGCAAACGGTCGCAAACTAGTAATGATCGCTAAAGATCCTGAACTACCTACGAGTCAAACATAACCCCACCGTGTTCTCTTCTTAAAGGGAAAAGAGACAGACACGGTTACTCACACAGTTGTGTGTTTTACTTCGGATCCTCTGTCATGTTTTCTACATCCGGACATTAACAAATTCCAATCTGCCACATAACCGCGGGCACGGCTTTCGAAAGATCATAACCCTGCAGGGGTGTCCCAACTTAGCCCATCACAAGCTCTCATGATCAGCAGAAGTAATAATAATATTACCACCCCTTATCTTAGGGACAATCCGACCAGGCTCGGAATCCCGGTGCACAAGACATTTCGACAATGGTAAAACAAGTCCAGCAAGACCTCTCGGTGTGTCGACCCCCTGATAGTAGCCGTGCGTATCTCGTCTCAGGCCATGACCGGATGGGCGATGCTACAGGTAAAACCATATACCTCGGGTTTCCCCAAGGCGGCCCTGCAGGCTCCCCGTTTGGGACCAACACCATCAGCACTAGCCCCCCTGCTATGTAGAAAAGAATCCCCGAGGATGCGACCCCCTATGCAACTTTAATTAATTAATTAAGTTGTTATTATGAGGCAAATTAAAACCAATGTTGGGCCTTGCTGGAGGAGTTTTATTCAAAGACGAAGTGTCAAGGGGTCCCCATATACCCAACCGTGTAAGGAACGCAAAATCAAGGAACATAATGCCGGTTTATCGGCTCCTATGGCGGCATGAGTGGAACAAAACACCGAGCAAAAGGCCAAGCCTTCCACCCATGCCCAGTATATAGGTGTGTTAATATATATAAGACATATTGTGATATTCCCAAAGCATCAAGTTCCAACATGGAACGATCTTCATCTTCACCTGCAACTAACACACTATAAGAGGGGCTGAGCAAGCGGGTAACATAGCCAAACAATGGTTTGCTAGGAAGGTATCAAAGGTTAGAGGTTTCATGGCAACAAGGAGAGGCTGACACAAATGATGGGTAGCGCGACATATAACGATAGCATCGAGACAACTAAGCATGGCAATGATAGTAAAGGTATCCAAGGTGATGGTCACCTTGCATGGGATTCCGCAAGGAAGAAGAACAAGTCCATGAAGTACTCGAACAAATCCTCACAACTCCGGAACGAAACCGAAGCTAACGAGAAGAAGCATACCGAAAAGAAGCAAACAATATGGTCAACACACATATCATAACCATGGCATAATGCTCCAACAAGTATGATGCATGTCCGGTTTAGATATGCATGGCATGGCAAAGTGCACAAACAATACTACAAGTTAAGTGGAGCTCAATATGCAACAATTTGCATATTGACGAAACACCCCATTTTATTTATTTAGTTGACTCTCGTTTATCTACAAGACAAGATTAAATGTTTTTAATAAACATGGCAAGAGGTGAAGCATAAGTAAAACTACACTATCTAGGCTTTTTAAATGAGGCCGGAAATAACAACAACAATTCCGGAAAATCCCCATGACCAATTTAGCAATTATTGAAGCAACAACAATTTAACATTCAAAGGTTGTTATCATGATGCGGATGACATGATCAAATTTTATGTAATTTTTAGTAAAATTTAACATGAAGAGATATGAAGTATTTGTCACCGTGGTGGAAAGAAAGGGGCCACGGTGACGAATCCGAAAATGATGCCATGCAACATTTCGGTTCCGGCAACTCGTTGAGAGTCCGGTGCAAAAGATGACGGAGAGCGTGAGCATGTCATGCAAAGACGGTGGGGTGATACCGTTGCCGGGTTCCCACGGTTTGGCGACAAGGCAACGAGGGGTACTTCGAACACGGTGCAACAAAGGGTGCATCTCATACATCGCAAGCAAACGTTCTCGGGTGTCGTCTCGCGGTATACCTTCGGAGCGGTTCGGGTTCGGAGTGGAAGTAGGTGTTCACGTATCGTTTCAGAGAGGTACTTGACAAATCGAACGTCCTGGGGGCGACGGTAGTGGTACATGCACGTAGTGGGAAGTAGTTGTTCTCGTTTTGAAGTCGTATTCATCTCATCACGGAAGTAGTGGTACACATCATCGGAGAGGAAGTAGTCACTCGGGCGTCGAGGTACTTGGCGCATCGTTGAACTTGGCGTAGTCGAACTTGACGGGTTGTCGATGTCGTGGTACTTGGGGTCTTCGAGCTTGCCGGTCTCGACGAACCCAACGGGGTACTTGATGTTCTCGGGTCTCGGCGATGGTAGTCGTACACCGTCGTCGAGGAGGGACTTGACGAATCTGAACGGTTACTCGCGGTCTTGACGAATCCCAGTGGCACCAGGAACACGTACATAGCAGTTCCAACTTGGAGTTTTTGTACCATATCTGACCGGTCCAGGGGGATGAAACCCACGCAACTGATGCATGCACGGCTCAGCGCTCGCTCGAGGAGCAGAGGAGGTGCAAGCGGTCGGCGGGGTCTTGGGGCGCCGCAAGCTAGGAGGACCGGCGGAGCAGGGGACGCGAGCTCCTGGATCTCGTCGGCGATGACGGTCATGGCACGCGGGTGCTCTGCGCGGAAGGAGAAGGGGCTGCGCTCAGCGGCAGGGCTGACGTCGAGGAGGACGGCGGTCGGGATGGCGAGGTGCGACGGCGGCGATGGGCGTCGAGGACACCGGCGGCGTTGGCCTTGAGGACGCGACGGACGACCCGACGCGGAGCCAGCGCGCGAGGCCTGCCGGCGGTGAGGGCTTGGTGCATGGCGCTGAAGGGAGAATGGATGCGGGGAAGTGGTGCGGCGGCTCGGCGGGCGTCGAGGAGACGAGAGGGAGAGGGGGAGATCGAGGGAGCGGGCGAGTGGGATCGGGAGCGGGGTGGCTAGCGGCGCTGCACAGGGGGGAGAAGAGGATCGGTAGGAGAGCGAGGGGGTAAGCAGAAGGGCCGGCTAGGGTTAGAGGGTGGAGGACGGCTGGGCCTTGCTAGGCTGTAGACTGGGCCTAGGAGGCCTTGAGCCACATGGGCCGGCCTAAGAGAGGGATGCGGCTGGACTCTCTTGCCTCTCTCTCTTCCTCAAAAAAAAAACAACACAAAGAAGAGAAAAAGAAAAGAAGGAAGGGTTGCAAAAGAATTTGGACAAGCGGGTAATTTCCCGGACTCACAAAAATGAGCACGGTCCACGAAAAAATAGGAGAGGCATGAACGCAAGAGTTAAATTCAAACTCATTTGAATTTAATTCAAATGGTTTGAATTAGGGCATGGCTTAGAAAGTGTCCAAAAATGTTGAGGTTTTTGGAGGAACCTCGATAAACGGAAAAAGAATTATAGAGAAGGTTTTGACGATGAAACTTGAAGTAAAAGAGGCATAGGAAAAATATGCAAGTGTGTTTTGGTGAATTCCAAACAATTGGAATAATTTAATATAGCTCCCTAATAATATTGAGAGGTCTTTATATGTTATAAGGAGAAGTCACCATAGTGAGTATCCCTCAATTTAAATGGACCGAGGATCCATACGGTTTATTTAGTTGAGTTTTAAAACTAAAAGACTTGATGGCATGATGACATGATGCAATGCAAAAAAAAAGCAAGCACAAATGAAACACACTGGAGAACCTGGAACATCTGGAATCTTCTGGAGCGTCGGTCTTCGGGCATCACAACTCTCCCACACTAATAGAGGATCTCGACCCGAGATCCTAGAGATGGCATCGGGTAAAAACGGAAGAGGAAGAGGTAAAAAAAGTTGCTTCTTCGACAAACGAGTGAAACCACGAACCTGAGAGGTTGACCAAATTGAAAGAAGAATACAACGGAGATGAACGAATATGAAAACACTCCGTTAGAAAAGAGGAACAAGGAGCATTATGAGAACCTTGTAGGTTGAAAGACATGGAACAAGAGCTTACGAACCAAAAGAATATGAAACCGCAATGGTATAACCAAGGAATAAGAATGACATAATTTGGACAGCACTCCGTCTGAAAATGGAAGGAATTGGACATGAACTAGAGGAGATGGGATGATACTTGATGACATCAACCACACACTGTCTCCGAAACTATTAAAAGAATGGCACAAGGAGTAAGAAAGATTTCAGATAGCACTCGGGTGGAAAAGAGAGGCAAAACTTGATAAGATGAGGCAACTTGAACGGAGGACACGACCTCCTGTTAAATGGACTAGAAAGGACACGAGCATGATCTTGATAAAATGAGATGATGGTTCGAAGAGAGCAATATCACAAAGCCTCCGGAACGAAAGAATAGATGCTAAAACATTGGAAAGACAAGAACGGATAAGAAATGACAACTTCTCCCACAAATGAATTTGAAAATCATCCTTACTAAGAAGGGTTGAACGGAGTTGTTGGAAATTCAACAACGAAAAGAATCAGCTTGATGTGGGCTTATGGAAAACATCTCGAAATTATGAGGTGACAACCATCCACTAACGGAAACCAATTATTGGTAGAAATCAACGAAGAGATGAAAACTCTTTCACCAAGAGGATAAATGAAGAATTTGGTTCATTTATAAGCACCATAATAGCAACAAACCTTATGGAAAGCTTTTAGGTGAGACACAACCCAAGATAACTCCAACGAATAAAATTTAAGGGTTGAAAAGATTTCATGAACGAAGAATAAGATGGTTTCATTCTTGATAACTCGTGAATCATGAAACATGAAGGAAATTGTCAGGAATGACATAATACCACCTGAAAAGATAATGTAGAAAGGATTTCAATTGGAATGCATGATGAAGAATGCTTGAGCTCCCACAAGAATCTTGATGAAGACTTCGAGGATGAGTTAAATCATGATGAACCACCATGAGGAACTCCGGTAATGAAAGCATGAGAAGTGAAGGATGAAAATCATAAGATTGAAGCCTTGCAATGGTTTAGATGGAGCTTGGAAATGATATAATAGAATTAACTTGGAGCTCCGGAAAACAAGATGAACAACTTAGAACCGTGAATATGATATGATGAACAAGCGCCGGAAAAAAGAGATTAATCACTTCGAGGAAATAAGAATAAGATTTATTGTATGCTTATCCTTCATCAAATTAAATTGATGACCAGCAACGGATTTGGCCTACTACTTATTCTTCTTGAAAAGGATTGGAGAGAGATATAGCCAAACTTGAGAATAATCTTGAACGACTCAGCGGTAGGATCATGAAAAGAACAATTGAATTAATACGATAACAACGGAAGAGTAATCTTGAAAGAACCACCGTAATAATATGGATACGAATGAAGAGACATCAATAAAGAATATTTGGAGGACAAGTTGAAAACTGAGAACAAAGAAATATTCTAAAATGATGGCCTTTGGAGGATCACAATGGGAAGAATTCATGAAATGCTTCGGATGGTAAAAAAGAATTCCTCACAATCGGAACAATAATGAGGATGGCATGAAGCTAAAACCATGAATCTTGAGATAACGTGCCAAGATTTAAGAGAAACACTTCTTCGGTCTTCAAATGTTGAGACTGAAGACGAGAAATGCCATGAAGAATTTCCAGATACTCCGGACGAATGACAAGAGGAAGGTAGAGCTAAAGATGGAAATAATTGAAAACAAGCTTGGAGAAGGCGTGTGACTGATGGAAATCATTCTTACGTCACACTTTGAAAAGAATTCTCCGGAAAAAGAAGAGTCAGGTAAGATCCTAGAAAAAGACCTGTGGGTTAGGCCCACTCAAAAGAAATCACCGTTGAAAAAGATTGCTTAAGAGATATTGCACCGGTTGAATTAAATGGCTTGAATAAGATGACGATCCTCAAAATAGCTTGAACGGATTAAGAATTGAAACACGAATCTTCTGAGATACCTTGTACACTCCGGGGAAGAGTTAGAGAGAGTTGAATAAACAAGAGAGACTTCGAATAAGAAATTCAACATGAAAAAAAAACATGTGAAACAAGAGGAAGGATATGATCAACACCAAGGCTTGAATTAAATCCACCGGAGAAGAAACACGAATGGAGAATAATGAACTTGAACTCTGGAGCATCTTCACGATAAATCGCCGGATAAGAACATTGAAGGAAAAGAATGAAGAAACCTCACATGAATAAAATGGATACTTCATTTGAGATTTCTTGCTTCGAGAAGAAGAAGGGTGGGACGGCGGGGAAAAACAAAGACAACTTGAGACGAACAAAACAGACACCATTGAGAAAAACCAAGAATTGGTCTTGCACAAATTAAAGGATCGGGTTAACTTGAGGAGAAGCACGCCGGTTGAAAAAGAATTTACATGACAATCTTGATGATCAAGAAGGACTAGCACTCCCATAGAAATATGAGAACACCGCTTAGGAAAGGTATGGAATCAACATTTGACATCGAAGCAACTCAAATACCAAAACCAAAACAAAAACAAAGGATAGATATGTTGCAACATAATCTTCACAATATCATTCAAACAGAGAATTGAACGAATGAATTCCACAGCTTAAATGATACATCAACTTGTCGAGAAGCCACTTGGGAGAAAAAAAGGTAAATAAAAACAACAAGGAGCAGATAGAACAAATACAAGATAGAAGTTTCGTTCCACATGTTCGTGCTGAATGCTCATGGAACGTATTACAAAAGGGTTTTGCAATCCCCGGATCAGCATAGCCAAGGACCCTTTAAGATGCAACTCCCGATTGGAACAACGCCCATAAAACCTCTTCACTCAATGTTGAACCCTGAACTCCATATCATGCACTCGTTGGAAGAATGCCTACGAGCTACTAGATGAACCCACCTATTAATTTCCGAAAGTTTCCGGTTATGCAATCGGGTGTTGGGGATACAGGGGAAGCACCGCACCCTCAACTCTAATCCTACATCCAGCTGTATCCATCCTTCAACACATAACCAGTTATTTCCGGAAACCGTTTACCTCGGACCTTCGAAACGCATCTGCTATACAAGCTATGGCAATACTCCCGAACTACCTTCCCAGTACTGGGTGATGTCGAGGTTATCTTGCCACTAACCGCACAGAAGTGTTTTCGATGTCGGTCGTCTTAAGTATTCCAGAACTGTTTCGATAGATTTGTGACAACAACACCTCGGAGCTCAACTCCCCGGGACACTTCCACAACCCCTAAATGACAGGAGGCATCGAGAACAATGTTCTCGTCACAAAGACATTAGAACAATCCAAACAATACTCGCGTGATCCTAAAAAAATTAGTGAATTTTTTAGAGTAGAAAAGATAGAGTAATCACCAGGAGTCTTCACCAGAGATAAAGGGATGAGGAGTAAAAAGAAATCCTACTCTCCGATATATATATATATATAGGACTCAAAACATTTTCATGTGTGTGCCTAGACTCAACCGTCAACGATTCGATCAATCAGTGGGGGCTCCTAGGTCGGAGAAGGCTCTAATACCAACTTGTAATGCCCAGAATGAGATTATACCTCCTATGTGTCGAGGCACGACTTAAAGGCATAAGCTCATGCTAGAATGATCTCAAGTATGGTATCTTTGCACGACTCATGTAAAAGAGGGATGAAAATGCAAAAGAGTAGTTGGCTTACACTCGCCACGTCACACAAAGCATTACATAAACAATCATCATCCAAATAACATCAGAGTCCGACTACGAACAAAGATCCAAATGAAAGATAACATAAAACACAAGGTCTGATCAACCCTAGTAGGAACCACTACTGATCGTCGAAAACGTCACATACATATGGCCACTCTCTTCATCGAGCTCCCAGTGAAGTTCTGAACCATCTCCTGCTCTGAAGTCAGCGATAAAACACAAGGACTCAGCAATCCCATAACCATGGGTATCAAGACTAGCAAAATCAAGGAACATAATGCCGGTTTATCGGCTCCTAAGGTGGCATGAGTGGAACAAAACACCGAGCAAAAGGCCAAGCCTTCCACCCATGCCCAGTATATAGGTGTGTTAATATATATATAAGACATATTGTGATATTCCCAAAGCATCAAGTTCCAACATGGAACGATCTTCATCTTCACCTGCAACTAACACACTATAAGAGGGGCTGAGCAAGCGGGTAACATAGCCAAACAATGGTTTGCTAGGAAGGTGTCAAAGGTTAGAGGTTTCATGGCAACAAGGAGAGGCTGACATAAATGATGAGTAGCGCGACATATAACGATAGCATCGAGACAACTAAGCATGACAATGATAGTAAAGGTATTCAAGGTGATGGTCATCTTGCCTAGGATTCCGCAAGGAAGAAGAACAAGTCCATGAAGTAGTCGAACAAATCCTCACAACTCCGGAACGAAACCGAAGCTAACGAGAAGAAGCATACCGGAAAGAAGCACACAATATGGTGAACACACATATCATAACCATGGCATAATGCTCAAACAAGTATGATGCATGTCCGGTTTAGATATGCATGGCATGGCAAAGGGCACAAACAATACTACAAGTTAAGTGGAGCTCAATATGCAACGAGTTGCATATTAACGAAACACCCCATTTTATTTATTTGGTTGACTCTCGTTTATCTACAAGACAAGATTAAATGTTTTTAATAAACATGGCAAGAGGTGAAGCATAAGTAAAACCACACTATCTAGGCATTTTAAATGAGGCCGGAAATAACAACAACAATTCCGGAAAATCCCCATGACCAATTTAGCAATTATTGAAGCAACAACAATTTAACATTCAAAGGTTGTTATCATGATGCGGATGACATTATCAAGTTTTATGTAATTTTTAGTAAAAGTTAACATGAAGATATATGAAGTATTTGTCACCGTGGTGGAAAGAAAGGGGCCACGACGACGAATCCGAAAATGATGCCATGCAACATTTCGGTTCCGGCAACTCGTTGAGAGTCCGGTGCAAAAGATGATAGAGAGCGTGAGCGTGTCATGCAAAGACGGTGGGGTGATACCGTTGCCGGGTTCCGATGGTTTGGCGACAAGGCAACGAGGGGTACTTTGAACATGGTGCAACAAAGGGTGCATCTCATACATCGCAAGCAAACGTTCTCGGGTGTCGTCTCACGGTATACCTTCGGAGCGGTTCGGGTTCGGAGTGGAAGTAGGTGTTCACATATCGTTTCGGAGAGGTACTTGACAAATCGAACGTCCTGGGGGCGATGGTAGTGGTACATGCACGTAGTGGGAAGTAGTTGTTCTCGTTTTGTAGTCGTATTCATCTCATCACGGAAGTAGTGGTACACATCATCGGAGAGGAAGTAGTCACTGGGGCGTCGAGGTACTTGGCGCATCGTTGAACTTGGCATAGTCGAACTTGACGGGTTGTCAATGTCATGGTACTTGGGGTCTTCGAGCTTGCCGGTCTCGATGAACCCAACGGGGTACTTGATGTTCTCGGGTCTCGGCGATGGTAGTCGTACACCGTCGTCGGGGAGGGACTTGACGAATCTGAATGGTTACTCGCGGTCTTGACGAATCCCAGTGGCGCCAGGAACACGTACATAGCAGTTCCAACTTGGAGTTTTTGTACCATAACTGACCGGTCCAAGGGGATGAAACCCACGCAACTGATGCATGCACGGCTCAGCGCTCGCTCGAGGAGCAGAGGAGGTGCAAGTGGTCGGCGGGGTCTTGGGGCGCCGCAAGCCAGGAGGACCGTCGGAGCAGGGGACGCAAGCTCCTGGAGCTCGTTGGCGACGACGGTCATGGCACGTGGGTGCTCTGCGCGGAAGGAGAAGGGGCTGCACTCAGCGGCGGGGCCGACGTCGAGGAGGACGGCGGTCGGGATGGCGAGGTGCGACGGCGGCGATGGGCGTCGAGGACACCGGCGGCGCTGGCCTTGAGGGCGCGACGGACGACCCGACGCGGAGCCAGCGTGCGAGGCCTGCCGGCGGTGAGGGCTTGGTGCGTGGCGCTGAAGGGAGAATGGATGTGGGGAAGTGGTGCGGCGGCTCGGCGGGCGTCGAGGAGACGAGAGGGGAAGGGGGAGATCGTGGGAGCGGGCGAGTGGGATCGGGAGCGGGGTGGCTGGCGGCTCTGCACCAGGGGGAGATGAGGATCGGTAGGAGAGCGAGGGGGGTAAGCAGAGGGGCCGGCTAGGGTTAGAGGGTGGAGGGCGGCTGGGCCTTCCTAGGCTGCCGACTGGGCCTAGGAGGCCTTGAGCCAGATGGGCCGGCCTGAGAGAGGGCTGCGGCTGGACTCTCTTGCCTCTCTCTCTTCCTCGAAAAAAAAACAACACAAAGAAGAGAAAAAGAAAAGAAGGAAGGGTTGCAAAAGAACTTGGACAAGCGGGTAATTTCCCAGACTCACAAAAATGAGCACGGTCCACGAAAAAATATGAGAGGCATGAACGCAAGAGTTAAATTCAAACTCATTTGAATTTAATTCAAATGGTTTGAATTAGGGCATGGCTTAGAAAGTGTCCAAAAATGTTGACGTTTTTGGAGGAACCTCGATAAATGGAAAAAGAATTATAGAGAAGGTTTTGACGATGAAACTTGAAGTAAAAGAGGCATGGGAAAAATATGCAAGTGTGTTTTGGTGAATTCCAAACAATTGGAATAATTTAATATAGCTCCCTAATAATATTGAGATGTCTTTATATGTTATAAAGAGAAGTCACCATAGTGAGTATCCCTCAATTTAAATGGATCGAGGATCCATACAGTTTATTTAGTTGAGTTTTAAAATTAAAAGACTTGATGGCATGATGACATGATGCAATGCAAAAAAATAAAAATAAAATAAAAAATAAAGCAAGCACAAATGAAACACACGAGAGAACCCGGAACATCTGGAATCTTCTGGAGCGTCGGTCTTCGGGCGTCACACATCCACCGTAACGGAACGCCGTCAAGCTATCGGTCCGGTTTTGGATCTGATAACCCGTTAACAGCCCCGAGCAATGGGGATTTTCCACGTGTAAAATCATCATTGGCTGGAGGGAACACGTGTCGGCTCGCCGTTGGAACAGATGTCATCCACTCATTGGACCCATAGCGCATATGATACGTCGGCATGTGGCACGGCCCAACAGACGCCCATTCCTGTGAAAAGGCCTGCCCGTTTGACTTGGTCAAAAGGTGGCGGGCCGTCCCATGGCAAGCCAGTTAACGGCATGTTCGCATATAGCCCATTTACAGCGAGCTAACCCAGGGCCCGTTTACGGCCTATCCGAATTAGGCCCAGTAGCGTCATCTACCCATTGGATCCAAAGCGCATATGATACGTCGACATGTGGCACGGCCCAACAGAGGCCCATTCCTGTGAAAAGGTCGGCCTGTTTGACTTGGTCAAAAGGTGACGGGCCAGCCCACGGCAAGCCTGTTAATGGCATGTTCGCGTATAGCCCATTTACGGCCCACTAAACAGGGCCCGTTTACGGCCTATCTGAAATAGGCCCAGTAGCGTCATCTGGGCCGTCCAATATAATTCCAGCCCGTTTTAAATTTCGGCCCATGTATGGCCCATGACGTCTTTTGGCCCATATGAGGCCCTTAGTAACTGTCGCAGATTAACGGCCCGTGGTAAATCTGCCCCGTAATGAACAGTGTATCACTTTATACCCATTAATGGCCCATTATTCTATTGGGCCATTTCCAGCCCATATTATCTTTCGGCCTTCTCAGGGCCCATTTATTCTTGGGCTCATTTCCAGCATTCGTTTACTTTCGGCCCATTAATGTCATTTTCTGCTTGTGGGCCAAATTCAGCCCGTGGTTACAGTCGGCCCGTTTGTGGCCCGTTAATACATTGGGCCATTTTCATAGCATCATCAAATACGGCCTATTAACGACCCGTTATGGTCAGCCCATAAAATGTATGATTTCCACTCTAGCCCGTTTACGACCCTTATACGGCACGTACAAGGCCCATAGATGAGACAACCCATAGAAGGCCCATGGATTGTACGGGACGTAGAAGGCCCATTGACCCGACGGCCCATAGAAGGCCCATTGACCCGACAGCCCATAGAAGGCCTATGGATCCGCTGGCCCATAGAAGGCCCATGGATGCGACAGCCGATAGAAGGCCCATGGATCCGACAGTCGATAGAAGGCCAACAGATCCGACAGCCCATAAAAGGCCCACGAATCTGACGGCCATAGAAGGCCATGGGTCGTCCGTACCGTAGTTGGACCATGGATCATATGGCGTGTGGAGGGCCATGGTCACTACAACGTTTGGGCGAGTTGGCCCCCGTTTGAATGATATAGCATATTCAAAGAATTATCCTACTCTATACTATCACCTCTAAAAATCATACACTATACAATAAACAGACTAAGGCATAGAAACGTAGAATAATCCTACACTATACAATAAAGAAATTACAGCCAATTATACCCACTGGGCATTATGGTTCGGCACCAGTGATAATAAAGCATACACAAAGAGCAAATTACATACACTTGGCAAATACAACTCATACATCATGGACGCGCATCAACATAACTTAACATTTGAACTATAATCTCTTCAGAAGATAGGATTGGGCGGATTTAAATAGCACAAATTTCAGTCTGCAAAATCTCCAATTCCTTCATTGTTACCTCAGTCTCTTGTTTCATTTTTTTGACTCCTGCATCTAATACCTGCATGTCCAGTCTCAACTTGTTGATTGTACGTTCAGAATCATGTACACGTTGTCTTGCCACCTCTAGTTGATGCTCGAGAACATCAGCATATTCCAATTCCAATCCATAATCATTCGGTAACGGCCATGCCGCACTGCTCGCAGATCTTTGTATTGATGTCACTTCATCCTGAAATGTTTCTGTAAATACACATGGCAAGGGCAAAAATATAGTTACAATAGTGAAGCGAGCAAGACAGACTATTTTGTACATGGCTCTGTTAGAGTGTTAGGTCAAGAACAACAAGTAATCAAAGCAAACAGTGATGTTCATGCGTTTTTGTTTAAATTAGGCAATGGGATCTCTATGGAAAACATTGATCAAAGTAGATTGTGCCAAGTAGATGGTATCTTTGTATTTGCATTTTGAGCAAATAGTGATGGTATGTTTTCCTATCATATTAATTACTGCACTGGGTTCAATTTGTGATGTTTTCAAGTCAAATTAATTTTTATATGGGCAGCAAAATGAAAAAATATAATACAATCTAGACTTTTCATTGATCATACCAAAGATAAGCCGAAAACGCAATGAAAAGAACCGGTTGGCTTATTACATGGAGCTTATATTCACATGTGCTTATTTTCTTAGGATGACTCGTAATAATTGTCCCTAAGAAACTTGGCCAATAGAACTGACATACAAATAACATGTCACGATGATTGCAATGGAGGAGTGACGTACCATAGCACACTGTATAGGCTCACCGCTGGCTCTCCTTTTTTTGTGATGTTGCATGAAATTGCCACATACATCTTGTATTTTTTTCATTGTGTAACCCTATCTGCAAATTGACACGGCTAATTTTGGACATCTCTACATGATAATACATTGCATATCCCTTGCGCATATTTAAACCACCAATTAATGATTGTGTGCATATCATAAACTAGCCATGACTCTGTGGGCTGGACTAGCAGGCACTCTAAGGGAGCCTAATGTAGTGTACTGGAATTCCTACATGCCACCTACGATTTTGTGTAATGTACTGCCTCTGTTCTTAAATATATGTCTATGTAGAGATTCCAGTATGGACCACATACAGATATATATATATATATATAGATGTATTTTCGAGTGTACATTCACTCATTTTGCTCCGTGTGTAGCCTATAGTGGAATCTCTAGAAAGACTTATATTTAGGAACGGAGGTGCGAGGTAGTATCATGTATGACATCTACATATCTAATTTAGCAGCCAGTAGTAGAAATCATTGTCTGCACAAAGGGATTACTAGTCAAAAATCCTAGCAAAGCACGCATGGCGCTGTTGCAGGCACGGGAGGTGCGCCCACAGACATGGAAGGCGCGGCACCGCAGACACTCGTGGCATGGTATGACGCGGTAGCGACGATGCCCATACCGGCGTGGAGGAACTCGCCACTCCTCATCGAGCTGAACTGGAGCGGCGAGTTGCTGAACCACGCGCCTACTTGGGGCAGCAACTGGCTCCATCGGGCCAAGCAAGGTTGGTGAAGCATTGGGCGGCCTCGCCCATATCCGGAGGGCTCGGCGGGCCACCCAGCTGGATAATATGCCAGAGAACGGCTCCTCGGAAGCCATCGGAAGAGTGGAGAAAATGGTGAAGGAGGAGATGGGGGAGCGGCGGAGGGGTGCGATCCTTGCCCGCTGTCTGTGTGGCCTCGTGTAAATAGAGGGCGGATGGTTGGAGCTTGGCCGGCGTCTGGCCTCGTGTAAATAGAGGGCGGATGGTTAATAATATAGCCAGCTGTTGGCTATAACATGTTGCCATGTCATTTACAGCCAATGTAATAGCTAACACGTAATAGTTGGCTATAAGAAAGTACTACTTTGTCAACATATGTCCCACCTTCCACTCTCACAAAGCTTCTTGGACCTCGTGCTACAGCCGGCTGTAAGTCTATAGCCCGCTTCCCCTCTCTCTCCTCTTCTCTCTCTTCCAACTAAGCAATAATACAATATTTAAATCCTTACAGCCTGTTTACATCACCCTATTATACTTGCTCTTAAACTGATGGCGGACGGGAGGAGCTCGACCGGTGTTGCGTTTAATTCCGGCCCGCTCAGGAACGGACGTGTGGCCAAAGTAGGTTTCTCGGTTTGCATGCGGGTTTAACGGAGGGGTTTGATGGAGGCGAGGAGGCGTGTTCAGCCGGGCGTGCAGCGGGCGGCGCAGTACTATTTGATTTGACAGCGGGCGACGTAGTTCCCGATACGGCTTTAATGCAGACGAGGGAGGGAGTAGCGGTTCCCGAAATGTTGAACGGTCAATGTATCCTCCTTCAATTTATGCATGAGGGAAGTAATGGGAGGAGGACCGAGAAAAGAGGCTGCACGATGTGAATGCAACGTAGTTTGCCCTCATATAAAGGCGTCCCTCCATTCCAATGCATCTACCACATCGTACGCACCTAAGCATTTTCCTAAGCACCTACACTAGGCGCAAAAGAGCTCACTCCAGACCCAAGGGGGCGATGCGTGCGAGCGGCCAGCGGCTGTGCCAGATGGTTCACGACGTCGGCCTGCGGCATGGTGCCGAGGATCATCTCCAAACGGTGTTGGAGACCGGCTGGTGGATGGCCGCCGTCGACGCCAACTATGACTCTCAGTTGGACTAGAGGATCGTTGCCACCACCAACAAGTTCACCGTCCTCAAGAAGCTCGTGATACGTCTCCAACGTATCTATAATTTTTTATTGTTCCATGCTATTATTTATGATGTTTTGGATGTTTAATGGGCTTTGTCATACACTTTTATATGATTTTTGGTACTAACCTATTAACCTAGAGCCCAGTGCCAGTTTATGTTTTTTCCTTGTTTTTGAGTTTTACAGGAAAGGAATATCAAACGGAGTCCAATTGACGTGCCAATTTTTGATGATTTTTTCTGGACCAAAAGAAGCCCCCGAAGTAAAAGAGTTCGGCCAGGAGAGCCATGGGCTGCCCACGAGGGTGGGGGCGCGCCCACTCCAGGTGGTGGCGCCCCCTATCTCGTGCACTACCCGGAGGGCCCCATGACTTGTTCCCTACGCCAAAAAATCCTATAAATACTGAAATCTTCGCAAAATAAGCTAGATCGGGAGTTCCGCCGCCGAAAGCCTTTGTTGCCACCGAAAACCAATCTACACCCATTCTGGCACCCTGCCGGAGGGGGGGAATCCCTCTCCGATGGCTATCTTCATCATCCCGGCACTCTCCATGATGAGGAGGGAGTAGTCCACCCTCGGGGCTGATGGTATGTACCAGTAGCTATGTGTTTGATCTCTCTCTCTCTCTCTCTCGTGTTCTTGAGATGGCACGATCTTGATGTATCGCGAGCTTTGCTATTATAGTTGGATCTTATGATGCTTCTCCCCCTCTACTCTCTTGTAATGGATTGAGTTTTCCCTTTGAAGTTATCTTATCAGATTGAGTCTTTAAGGATTTGAGAACACTTGATGCATGTCTTGCACGTGCTTATCTGTGGTGACAATGGGATATCATGTGATCTACTTGATGTATGTTTTGGTGATCAACTTGCGGGTTCCGTGACCTTGGGAACCTATGCATAGGGGTTGGCACACGTTTTCGTCTTGACTTTTCGGTAGAAACTTTGGGGCACTCCTTGAAGTTCTATGTGTTGGTTGAATAGATATTTCTGAGATTGTGTGATGCATATCGTATAATCATGCCCACGGATACTTGAGGTGACAATGGAGTATCTAGGTGACATTAGGGTTTTGGTTGATTTGTGTCTTAAGGTGTTATTCTAGTATGAACTCTATGATAGATTGAACGTTACTATGGACTCTTGAATAGATCGATCAGAAAGAATAACTTTGAGGTGGTTTCGTACCCTAATCTCTTCGTTTGTTCTCCGCTATTAGTGACTTTGGAGTGACTCGTTGTTGCATGTTGAGGGCTAGCAATATGATCCAATTATGTTATCCTTGTTGAGAGAACTTGCACTAGTGAAATTATGAACCCTAGGCCTTGTCTACTATCATTGCAACACCGTGTATGCTCACGTTTACCACTAGTTACCTTGCTGTTTTTATATTTTCAGTTTACAAAAACATATATCTACCATCCATATTACACTTGTATCACCATCTCTTCGCCGAACTAGTGCACCTATACAATTTGCCATTGTATTGGGTGTGTTGGGGACATAAGAGACTCTTTGTTATTTGGTTGCAGGGTTGTTTGAGAGAGACCATCTTCATCCTACGCCTCCCACGGATTGATAAACCTTAGGTCATCCACTTGAGGGAAAATTGCTACTGTCCTACAAACCTGTGCACTTGGAGGCCCAACAACTTCTACACGAAGAAGGTTGCGTGGTAGACATCAAGCTCTTTTCTAGCGCTGTTGCCGGGGACGTTAGTGCTTGAAGGTATATCTTTAGATCTTGCAATCGAATCTTTCAGTTTCTTGTTTTATCACTAGTTTCGTTTGTAAAAGAAAACTACAAAAAAATGGAATTGAGGTTACCTCA
Source organism: Secale cereale (assembly GCA_902687465.1). Lineage (NCBI taxonomy): Eukaryota > Viridiplantae > Streptophyta > Magnoliopsida > Poales > Poaceae > Secale > Secale cereale. The sequence goes on from LR738709.1 coordinate 333,882,906, forward strand.
TATGCTTCATCTTTTTAATATCTTTCGTGAAAATGATGGAAAGGAAAATTGTGCTCAAGTACTAGAAGAAGAATTACATAGAATGCTTGGCACTAAAGACTTGAATGATGAACATGCTTGCAATGTTGTTAGTGTGAATCCTTTGAATATGCATGGTACTAATGATGATTGCACTAGTCATGATGAAAATATATCATATAAGCATGTTGATTTTTGTGGAGTGTATAGAGTTTGCAAGTACATACCAAAGAGGGAAGATAGATTTTGCAAGAGGCATATATATTTTAAATGGTTGCTATAGATGCTAGATGATTGTGCTGAAAATTTAAAATTTCTTAGCCGTACTTGTGAACTTTGCAATGAACGTGGTCATTTCATTACCCAGTGCGAATTGTTTCATGATCGAATCGTGTCCAAAAATTGTGATGACTTGATTTCCCTTGCACATCATAATGAACTTATCTTGTTTTTGGGTTATGAAGAAATTAAATGTAGAACTAAATTTCTTCCAAGATTTGCCCTTGATAAACTTCTTGATTTTGATATAGAGGAAATATATATGTATTGTGCGGTGAATTGCATTGAAAATCCTTATATTGCCAATTACCTTAAGACAAGAAAACAAATAGGAGATGAAGAGAATACTAATGAAAGGGAAGAGATTTCCCAATATCCTCTATTATTTCTTATGATGAATCAGGTAACGAGGAGGAGCCTTCTATTCAACCAATCTCATTAATAAAGAGCTCCGAAAAGAAGATTGAACCCACACATAATGTGAAGAAGAAAAAGAAAATACGGAGAAGCAAAGGTAAAAAGGTGTCCCTTCCAAATGATGTTGCTTTTATTACTCATCGTGATGATGATAATTGATATACTATCGGTGCTATCCATACTCTTAATAATGAGAGTGATTATGCTTATGATATGAAAAGGCCCAAGCTTGGGGATGCTATGTTTGATGGGAATGATATATTTGATAATTTATTTGCTGCAATTAATGTTTGTCCCAAGCTTGGGGAGGCTACGTTTGATGAAGACGATATTTTTAGCCTCCCAAGTTTTGATGAGCAAAGCTATTATGATGAAAGCATGTCTCCTATTTATGATGATTATTGTGATGACACTTATGCTATAAAAATTAGTGATGATTATATTTATCAAACTTGTCATGATTATGATTACCCCTTTTCTGAACATTACTCTTTTAATGTGGAGACAATCTATAGTATTCAAGTCTCTTATGATACTCCCACTATGCTGAATGAGAAGAATTTTGCTTATGATTGGAGTAGTAAAATTTCTAAGCAAGTAGATCATGAAAAAGAATGCTTTTTGTGCTAGTTATATTGTTGAATTCATTCATGATGCTACTGAAAATTATTATTAGGGAGGAACATATGCTTGTAGGAATTGCAATAATATCAAGTTTCCTCTCTATGTGCTTACAGTTTTGAAGTTATGCTTGTTTTGCCTTCCTATGATAGTTTATTATTGTCCCCATTAGTTGTTTGCTCACAAAATCCCTATGCATAGGAAGTGGGTTAGAGTTAAATGTGCTAGTCATATTCTTCATGATGCTCCCTTTATGTTTCAATTCTTATCTTTTACGCGAGCATCATTGAAATCATCATGCCTAGCTAGGGGCGTTAAACGATAGCGCTTGTTGGGAGGCAACCCAACTTTATTTTTGTTCTTTGCTTTTTGCTTCTGTTTAGGAATAAATATTCCATCTAGCTTCTGTTTAGATGTGGTTTTGTGTTTTAATTAGTGTTTGTGCCAAGTAGAACCTTTGGGAAGACTTGTGTGAAGTTTATATGATCTTGCTGTGAAAAACAGAATCGTTAGCGCTCGCTAGAATGGTCATTAGATTTTACTGGAGTGTGCTATTTAGTTGATTAATTTGTCAGATGATTAATGGACAAATTCCTCATGTTTACCAATTTAGTCTGAATTTTTTGGAGTTACAGAAGTATGCGAAACCTGCAGATTACTACAGATTGTTCTGTTTTTGACAGATTCTGTTTTTTGTGTGTTGTTTGCTTATTTCAATGCATCTATGAGTAATATTGGGAAGTATAAACCATAGAGAAGTTGGAATACAGTAGGTTTAACACCAATATAAACAAAGAATGAATTCATTGCAGTACCTTCGAGTAGTGGTTTGCTTTCTTATACTAACGGAGCTCACGAGATTTTTGTCTAAGTTTTGTGTTGTGAAGTTTTCAAGTTTTGAGTATTGCTTTGATGGACTATGGAACAAAGAGTAGCAAGGGCCAAAGCTTGGGGATGCCCAAGGCACCCCAAGTAAAATTCAAGACAACCAAAATCCTAAGCTCGGGGATGCCCCGGGAAGGCATCCCCTCTTTCGTCTTCATCTATCGGTAACTATACTTGGAACTATATTTTTATTCACCACATGATATGTGTTTTGCTTGGAGCGTCTTGTATAATTTGAGTCTTTGCTTGTTAGTTTGCCACAATTATCCTTGCTGGACACACCTATTTGAGAGAGTTAAATATGGCCTAGGAATTGTTAGAACGCTCTAGTGCTTCACTTATATCTTTTAGAGCACGGTGGTGATTATATTTTAAAGAAATTGTTGAACTGTCATGATTCACTTATATCCTATTGAGAGTCTATTAAAACAGCATGGTAATGTTTTTAGGCTATAAAACTAGTCTTCACATGATAGACATCCAATATCAATGTAGTAAAAACTTTCACACTAAGTGCATTGAATATGATGAGAAGTTGGATGCTTGACAATTGTTTTGAGATATGAGGATAGTGATATTAGAGTCATGCTAGTGGAGTTATTATGAAATTGAGGAATGAATGTGTTAAGGTTAGTGATTTCCGTAGCATGCACGTATGGTGAACCGCTATGTGACGAAGTTAGAGCATGAGGTATTTGTAAAGTGTCAAACTTTGTGTGGAGGTTGGGGGCGCGCGATGGTTAACTCCTACCAACCTCCCCCCTAGGAGCATGCGTTGATTGCTTTGTTTTGATGACTCGTAGATTTTTGCAATAAGTATATGAGTTCTTATGACTAATGTTGAGTCCATGGATTATACGCACTCTCACCCTTCCACCATTGCTAGCCTCTCTTGTACCGCGCAACTTTCGCCGGTACCATACACCCACTATATATCCTTCCTCAAAATAGCCACCATATATATATATTCCTCAAAACAGCCACCATACCTACCTATCATGGCATTTCCATAGCCACTCCGAGATATATTGCCATGCAACTTTCCACCGTTCCGTTCATATGACACGCTTCATATTGTCATATTGCCATGCGTGATCATGTAGTTGACATCGTATTTGTGGCTAGGCCACCATGCATAATTTTTCACACATGTCACTCTTGATTCATTGCATATCCCGGTACACCGCCGGAGGCATTCATATAGGTCATACTTTGTTCTAGTATCGAGTTGTAATATTGAGTTGTAATTCAATGAAAGTGTGATGATCACCATTATTAGAGCATTGTCCCATGTGAGGAAAGGCTAAATCAAGAAAGTCCCTAAAAAAAGGGGGACAATGCTACTATCTTTTTCCACACTTGTGCTTCAAAGTAGCACCATGTTCTTCATGATAGAGAGTCTCATGTTTAGTCACTTTCATATACTAGTGGTAATTTTCATTATAGAACTTGGCTTGTATATTCCAACGAAGGGCTTCCTCAAATGGCCTAGGTCTTCATGAGCAAGCAAGTTGGATGCACACCCACTAGTTTCTTTCGTTGAGCTTTCATACATATTTAGCTCTAGTGCATCCGTTGCATGGCAATCCCTACTCACTCACATTGATATCTATTGATGGGCATCTCCATAGCCCGTTGATACGCCTAGTCGATGTGAGACTATCTCCCTCCTTTTTGTCTTCTCCACAACCACCATTCTACTCCACCCATAGTGCTATGTCCATGGCTCACGCTCATGTATTGCGTGAAAGTTGAAAGGTTTGAAAGAATAGAGTATGAAAACAAGTGCTTGGCTGAAACCGGGGTTGTGCATGATATGAATATTTTATGTGATGAAGAGGGAGCATAGCCAGACTATATGATTTTGTAGGAATAACTTTCTTAAGCCATGGTATTTTGAGAAGACATGATTGCTTTGCTAGTATGCTTGAAGTATTATTATTTCTTATGTCAATATTGACCTTTGTCTTGAATCTGTCAGATCTGAACATTCCTGCCACAATTAAGAGAATTACATTGAAAAACTATGTTGGTTAGCATTCAACATCAAAAATTCTCTTTTATCATTTACCTACTCGAGGACGAGCAGGAATTAAGCTTGGGGATGCTTGATACGTCTCCAACGTATCTATAATTTTTGATTGTTCCATGCTATTATTTATGATGTTTTGGATGTTTAATGGGCTTTATCATACACTTTTATATGATTTTTGGTACTAACCTATTAACCTAGAGCCCAGTGCCAGTTTCTGTTTTTTCCTTGTTTATGAGTTTTACACAAAAAGAATATCAAACAGAGTCCAATTGATGTGCCAATTTTTGATGTTTTTTCTGGACCAAAAGAAGCCCCCGAAGTAAAAGAGTTGGGCCAGGAGAGCCACGGGCTGCCCAAGAGGGTGGGGGCGCGCCCACTCCACGTGGTGGTGCTCCCCTATCTCGTGGACGGCTCGGAGGGCCCCCTAACTTGTGCCCTACGCCAAAAAAATCCTATAAATATTGTAACCTTCGGAAAATAAGCTAAATTGGGAGTTCCGACGCCGAAAGCCTCTGTTTCCACCGAAAACCAATCTACACCCGTTCTAGCACCCTGTCGGAGGGGGGATCCCTCTCCGGTGGCTATCTTCATCATCCCGGCGCTCTCCATGACGAGGAGGGAGTAGTCCACCCTCGGGGCTGAGGGTATGTACTAGTAGCTATGTGTTTGATCTCTCTCTCTCTCTCTCTCTCTCTCTCTCTCTCTCGTGTTCTTGAGATGGCATGATCTTGATGTATCGCGAGCTTTGCTATTATAGTTGGATCTTATGATGCTTCTCCCCCTCTACTCTCTTGTAATGGATTGAGTTTTCCCTTTGAAGTTATCTTATCGGATTGAGTCTTTAAGGATTTGAGAACACTTGATGTATGTCTTGCACGTGCTTATCTGTGGTGACAATGGGATATCATGTGATCTACTTGATGTATGTTTTGGTGATCAACTTGCGGGTTCCGTGACCTTGGGAACCTATGCATAGGGGTTGGCACATGTTTTCGTCCTGACTTTCCGCTAGAAACTTTGGGGCACTCTTTGAAGTTCTATGTGTTGGTTGAATAGATGTTTCTGAGATTGTGTGATGCATATCGTATAATCATGCCACGGATACTTGAGGTGACAATGGAGTATCTAGGTGACATTAGGGTTTTGGTTGATTTGTGTCTTAAGGTGTTATTCTAGTATGAACTCTATGATAGATTGAACGTTACTACGGACTCTTGAATAGATCGATCAGAAAGAATAACTTTGAGGTGATTTCGTACCCTACCATAATCTCTTCGTTTGTTCTCCGCTATTAGTGACTTTGGAGTGACTCTTTGTTGCATGTTGAGGGCTAGTAATATGATCTGATTATGTTATCCTTGTTGAGAGAACTTGCACTAGTGAAAGTATGAACCCTAGGCCTTGTCTACTATCATTGCAACACCGTTTATGCTCATGTTTACCACTAGTTACCTTGTTGTTTTTATATTTTCAGTTACAGAAACCTATATCTACCATCCATATTGCACTTGTATCACCATCTCTTCACCGAACAAGTGCACCTATACAATTTACCATTGTATTGGGTGTGTTGGGGACACAAGAGACTCTTTGTTATTTGGTTGCAGGGTTGTTTGAGAGAGACCATCTTCATCCTACGCCTCCCATGGATTGATAAATCTTAGGTCATCCACTTGAGGGAAATTTGCTACTGTCCTACAAACCTCTGCACTTGGAGGCCCAACAATGTCTACAAGAAGATGGTTGCGCAGTAGACATGAGCTCGCGGACGACATCATCGTACTCCTCCAGCCCACGTGCCGGGGCTCCTCATTGCCTGCCACCCTAATCAGCCTCCATGACCGGAACCTCTTTGAAGCATTGATGGCCCTGTGACTGCCCGCCGACGTCCCAAAGAATGTACACCTGGAGGTCGCGCTCGCCGTGAGGTGCCTCGCCCTGCAAAACTTCATCGACCTACACATCCACGTGTACGAGCAAATCGTGTACAAAGGTATCTACAAGGCCAGTGAGGACACTACGACGTTGGCCTTCCTCAACCAGTTGGAAGCCTTGGATGCCTTTCCTGAGAAGCACCTCGACCTCGCCACAAAAGCCGCCGCTCCTTAGCCACCGGTCAGTGGCCCGGCGCACTAAGTTGAGGCGGAGGAGGTCGTACGTTGATGGATGCATCTTTCTTCTTGCCTTCTGTAACCACCACTACAGTCGCATCATCATCGTGGCCTTAATTCTTATTGTGTTGTTGCATTCTCGTTCCAGTCAATACCGACATGTGTGATCCCTTTGCTTAATTATATGCATCACTGTAACTAGTACTCCATCCGTCAATTTATAAGTTGTGCTTACCTTTTCCATCAACTTCGTGCAACGCGCGGGCATCTTGCTAGAAACACTAGAACATGTTGGACCGCGTGTGACCAAACCAACGATGCGCCAACCTAGCTACTACGTACCCTGCTTATCTGGCGGAAATAGCCCCGCCCTAGTGTTTCCAATTGTTTTTTCTATCTATCAATCGTGCCAAGGAGCAGAACCAAAATGTTACAATTTATACATGTTTCTCTACTCCTACTCCTATAAAAGACTTAGTTGATGATGGTGGTGTGTCTGCCATCCGTCGTTTCTGACCATTAGATCTGCATCTAATGGCTATGAGTTAAGTTGTGGCATTTTTGCAACAATAGCCCACTTCTCTGCTCCAATTTGCAGAAAACCCCTTATTATCTTGAAAGTAACCACATCCCTCCCTCACCTCATCAAAACAGCGTGAGAATATATATATATACTCCTACAAAAGAGTCAGTTGGTGATGGTGGTGTGTCTGCCATCCGTCGTTTCTGACCATTAGATCTCCATCTAACGGCCGTGAGGTAAGTTGTCGCATTTTTGCAATAATATCCCACTTTTCTGTTCCTATTTGCAGAAAACCCCTTATTATCTTGAAAGCAACCACATCCCTCACTCACCTCATCAAAACAGCGTGAGAAATATATGTATATACTCCTATAAAAGACTTAGTTGGTGATGGTGGTGTGTTTGCCATCCATCGTTTCTGACCATTAGATCTGCATCTAACGGCTGTGAGGTAAGTTGTGGCATTTTTGCAAGAAAATCCCACTTCTCTGCTCCAATTTGCAGAAAACCCCTTATTATCTTGAAAGCAACCACATCCCTACATCACCTCATCAAAACAACATGAGAAATATATATATACTCCTATAAAAGACTCAGTTGGTGATGGTGGTGTGTCTGCCATCCGACGTTTTTGACCATTAGATCTGCATCTAACGGCCGTGAGGTAAGTTGTCGCATTTTTGCAACAATAGCCCACTTCTTAGCTCCAATTTGCAGAAAACCCCTTATCATCTTGAAAGCAACCACATCCCTCCCTCACCTCATC
>LR738709.1:333891966-333905950 GCA_902687465.1 Secale cereale
CACCCACCGCCAGTCCAGCGGGCACCCCACCCCAATCCGGCTGGATCCTCCTCCACCTCCCTCTTCCCACCCCGGTCTTGCGACCGCCGGAGCCAGCGGGATCCTTCCCGGAGCCGCCCAGCGCCCTGCTCGCCGCCCCCCGGGAACAGATCCAGCCACCCTCGCCGGCCTGCACCCTCAGCCACGGCCACCCCCTTCCCGCGTCAGCCAGCACGACAACCAGCCCGCTCCGCATCCCCCCTCCCTCGCTCTGATCCAGCCTCGGATCCGGTCGCTAAGGGGCCGCGCACCAGGATCCGGTCGCTCGGGAGGGCAGGCTCCTCCCCCAGCTGCGTCGTCCACTACCTGGAGTCCAAGGCGCACCGACACGCAACCGCCGCCGCTATTGAAATACGAAAAGCCTATGCTGTTCGCTTTAGGCCCTCGCGGTTTCCGGCGAGTGTGATGCAGTGTGGGGCGCGCATGCGTGCAGTGTGGATGTGGAGGCGGTGGCTGCGAGGCAAGGCTGTCCACCATCCTCCCCTCTGCCTCAGGAACGACGATGGACTCTCGGTGCCTCGTCTCCTCCCATGGCCATAGACATCTCTAGCGCTGCTTTGTAGTTCGGCCGCTCGTGGCGAGCGGTGATCCCAGGTCCACCACGATGGCGGTTGTCCCTCGCCTCGCCAGCTCCAGGATGCCCTCTGCTCCATCTTGTGGGCTTAACTGACAATGTGCAGTCCACATGTATTCACTGATGAGGTAGAATTAGGTACATTTTGTGTTTCGGTGCTAAGCCCATGCAGTTTGCCTGGGATTCGACGAAGTGCTCGTTGTGTGGTGGAAAACGGCTTGAAAAGTCATGGTGCATACCACTGTCCACATGTGCTTTTTCAGATATATTTTAGTGGTGGTGGCGGCAGCCCCATGGCCCCATGTAATTCAGTTGCCGCTGGAGTTTGCTGTTTAGTTTGCTTATTTTTGCTTCATTGCCAGTGAATAGTCAAAAAGACTAGTGCACTGCATGCTGGTGTTGTTTGTTCTTGTAGTTTAGTTTTATTATTTTTGTAGAGACAAAAGACAACCAGCAAATGCACATCTTTTTATTGTGTGGAGAGGTTCTCTCCGCTTTACTATGCACATCTTTTTTGTTTTTTTCCCGGGAGGTTTGCTCCACTATACAAGCTACATTTAAAAAACAAACAAATGTAGTGCACTTTGGTCTAAAAAAGTCCATTGCAAAGGACTCTTTGAAGCTCACTTTGTTCTCTCACGAGGTTGGCCATAAAAAAACCTTTGTGGTTCACTTGGTGATCAAAAAAACAAAAACACATCGGAAAGCAGCTCACTTCTCAACACTTCTCAACGCGCGTAAAATATTTAATTAGTACGAAAAAAGACAACAGCAAATCATGAGGTTCACTTTTGGTAGTGTTCCGCTTCACTTTCGGGAATGTTGCGGTCCACTTTCCTTCGGAAAAAAAGTTGGAAAAAAGACAACAAAACTCCTCTGAGAAAAATCTACGTCCAACAAAATAAATCATGAGGTTCGTTTGACTATCTGATGCAGTGCATTCTTCAGTTTGAAGCAGTGCGCATTTCTGTCCGATGCAGTGCATGCGTCGATTTTGTTGTCGCGAAAAACAGAGTTTCCGCGTTTTTGTAATTTCAAAACTGCTCTTAAACCGTAAGTAATTAGAGGGCATGTTCTACATGAAAAAGTAGCGTCTCGACGATATCTTTCCAACGGTGTATCATTTGGATCATTCCGACCAACGTTTTGTAAAAATTTCATGAAAAAACGGCCGCTGCCGTCCGTAGTCAGCCGCACGATTTTCAAATTTAACTTAAAACCGTAAGGAATCTCAAAAACATTTCATCATATGAAAGTTGCGCCTCGTTCGTAGCTTTCCAACTGTATATTACATGCCTTGTTTCGACAAACGGTTAGAAAACTGGAGTGAAAACAGTACCAAAAATTTAAAAAAATTCGAAAAACACAATTCCGCGATTTAGTAAATTCAAAACTGCTCTTAAACCGTAGCGAATTATAAAAAATAATAGATATGAAAAAGATGCACGGCGATGATACATTTCCAACGGTGTATCATATGTTTCATTCCAACGAGGGGTTTAGAAAAAAAAAAACGCCAAAAAACGCTCGCTGCCATTCGTTGTGAGCCGCACGATTTTCGAAACTGCTCTTAAACTATGATGAATTTTGAAAAGTGTTCAACATGGCGAAGTTGCGTCTACTCCATAGCTTTTCAACGGTATATTACACGCATAATTCCGATAAACGGTTAAAAAACTAGAGCAAAAAAGGTACCGAAAAAACAACACGTACAGTTTTTTAAAACATGAAGTTCGCTGGTCTCTGTGGTGCGGTGCGTATAGCTTTCCAATGCAGTATTACAATGCAGTTCGGAAGTGTTATGAGAATATTATTCTCATAATGTTATGAGAATAGACCGGCTGTATATATATATATATATATATATATATATATATATATATATATATATATATATATATATATATATATATATATATATATATATTTCTATAAAAGACTCAGTTGGTGATGGTGGTGTGTCTGCCATCCGTCGTTTTTGACCATTCGATCTGCATCTAACGGCCGTGAGGTAAGTTGTGGCATTTTGGCAACAATAGCCCACTTCTCTGCTCCAATTTGCAGAAATACCCTTATTATTTTGAAAGCAACCACATCCCTCCCTCACCTCATCAAAACAGTCTGAGAAATATATATATATATATATATATATATACTCCTATAAAAGACTTAGTTGGTGATGGTGGTATGCTGCCATCTGTTGTTTCTCACCTTTAGATCTGTATCTAACGGCTGTGAGGTAAGTTGTGGTATTTTTGCAACAATAGCCCACTTCTCTGGTCCAATTTGCAGAAAACCCCTTATTATCTTGAAAGCAACCACATCCCTTCCTCACCTCATCACAAGAGCGTGAGAAACATATATATACTCCTATAAAAGACTCAGTTGATGATGGTGGTGTGTCTGCCATCCGTCGTATCTGACCATTAGATCTGCATCTAATGGCTGTGAGGTAAATTGTGGCATTTTTGCAACAATAGCCCACTTCTCTGCTCCGATTTGCAGAAAACCCCTTATTATCTTGAAAGCAACCACATCCCTCCCTCACCTCATCAAAACAGCATGAGAAATATATATATACTCATATAAAAGACTTAGTTGGTGATGTTGGTGTGTCTGCCATCCGGCGTTTTTGACCATTAGATCTGCATCTAACGGCCGTGAGGTAAGTTGTGGCATTTTTGCAACAATAGCCCACTTCTCTACTCCAATTTGCAGAAAACCCCTTATTATCTTGAAAGCAACCACAACCCTCCCTCACCTCATCAAAACAGTCGTTAGATGCCGTTAAACAGCATAGAAAAGGCCTGGCGCGTTCGTGTCGCACTCCCCCTCCCCCACACGCACGCCCGGGAATCAGGAGTACTCCACGGCCCGTCCGGCACGACACATAGCTTAGGGAAGGCGTGTTGCCTAGCATTTTCACTTTCATGTGGGACCGCCGTTGAGCAAACCGACTATTGGCAAACCGCACCCCGCTCGCCGCCGGGCTTGAAAACAGAAATGAGGGGAAGATCTAGCTGTAGCACGGAAGCCAAGAAATTTGCTGTCAGATGGGGCTCGTTGATAGAGTAGGAGCATTCCATACTACTCTAGTCCTACTAGTACCAGAATACAACTAGTAGGTACGTGCACTGCACAACATCATAGGAACAAAAAACGGGAAGATCTTGTTTTGGGTGATTTATCTTTTTTTATGTCAACGTAGTATGAATAATATGATGTGGGGGCACCCATGAAGATTATGTGGCTTGGTTGCATGGCTACGAAAGGTTAGAGAAAAATAAATAAATAATGTGTTTAGAGTGCACTCCACTAAACAGATATACTTTGGATCCATTGCAACGGGCCAGCACATCTATATCTATACCCCCTATATAGTGTGTGAATAACTTTGAAATTTGGTCATTGAATGAAGCCAATCCGACGGTACAAAGATGGCAAATCTGAGCACTACTGGTCGTTGGATATCATCTACATTCCACCAGTTTCTGCAACATGTAGAATCTAGAAGACTCCACATGTAGAAGCATAATGCACAAACCACCAGAATCTCATGCGTGCAATGCACGTGTACCTTACTAGTAGTTGGTAGTAGTAAGAAACAAATTCCGGGTTTGTCACAAGCTCGTACTGCGGAGCACCACAAGGCCTGCCGCAGGAGTTACATTTCCCTCTCGGGGCCCACGGGACCGAACTTCAGTGGCTTAGTGCCCGGCTTATGAGTCAATGACATGCGGACCTTAAATGCGGCTGGCCCACATGTCATTCTCATGGTGGTGGTGTGGTTCGAGACTCACTAGTTCGAGATGAACCGGCCAGTGGTGGCGTGGCCGTGGCGAGGGTGCCGCAGCTGGGCATCGGGGCGTTACGAGGCGTAGATGGCCACACCGGCGGGTACTACTTGTAGTACAGAAGTACTCCAGCTGAGGATTGATGCCCGGGACGAAATGTGTCACAGACGCTGGATGAAAATTCGATGGTGCGGGACGTGTGGTGTCATGGGTTCGTGCGGCGTCGTGGGAATCGCGTGTGGCTGTGGTAGAAACTTGATTCTCGCCGCATTTAAGGTTGCCCACATGTCATGCACCCAAAGGCAGAGGGGTGGTGCTGCCAAGAGTGGTGAGGCGCATGTCGGGGGACGTGGTGCCGTGGGTTGGAGCGGCGTTGTGGGAATCGCGAGTGGCAGTGGATGAAACGTGATGGTCGCCGTAGTTGAACTTCCATGGACAAGCTGTCATGTCTACGGACACATGCATTGCATACCCATCACTCGAAGGAGTAGTAGAGAAAGTTAGGCGGATAAATAGTTCCTTATAGTCAAGTGGACCCACGCTACTACTTGTTCCAAAGACATGCGCACCATCGAAATAGTCCATCTATATCATTATTCATAGAGTGGGAATATATTTTTTACAAGAGAGGAAATAGTTCATCCATCCATAATGCCCTGCTGCTGGTGCAGCATCTTCTTCTTCTTCTTTTTCTCATTTTGTGTGGGAGACGGCTTCGCAACAAGCTCTCTGGACCTTACAGCTATCTCGAAACTCACACGGGCATCGAGGGAAGCATATTTTATCTGCTCGTACGTCAAGGGATAATTCTCCCATCCAGACGACCTTAATGCCAGTGCCTCGTCACCCTTTCGAAGATTTGTTCCTAGCACAAAATTTGCTATGTCGAATAGGGATGGTGTTGGTTTATCACAATCTTCTACATGAATTTTTATTCTAGTTTGTAGTTCAGTGATGCTTTTCAAATCAAGGTTGTACGGCTCCAACTTCTGTTTGTCCCCTGCGATGGTTGCCCCACAAAAGTATATGTCCTCCCGAGACAAGAAATCTTGAAGCTCACCTGGTATGGAGGACGCGTGTATGATGTGGTACACCAAAACATCATCTTCGAGGCACAACTGAAGGACGACGGCGCGTTGGATCTTCCCAGTGGCACGCTCCGTGTACTCTGCGTCGAGACCGATGACAATCATCTCCACCTTTTGGAGGGAGTTGGATACATTGTTGATCCACTTCCGAACAACCCTTGGGTGGTCGGTGACTGTGGCAACTATGCTCAACGAGCCTTCGATGAGGACATGTTGGACGCTAAAAACCTGCATCTCGATCTCCTTCGCCATTTGGAACCGCTAGACCGGAGGGCTATGGTTTGGAGAATTAGGATTAGATGGCTAGTCTAACAGAAGAAGATGATTATTTATAGGGGCTTCGGAATTACTCCAGGAGGATGTGAAGAGGTTAAAACAATGTGAATGCAGTGTGGTTTGGATGCAAATGAAGATCAAGGAGTAGTGAAGAAGCCGAGGAAAATTGGTTCTCGATGGAGAAGTAAATGGTAGAAGTGGCCTGCACGCAGTTTATTAGACGGCTAGGTAGACTAAACGAAAAGGCTAGGCGGGTAGGCTGAGGAGTGGGGCATGTCCCTCTACGTGCCCATCCTTCCAGTGCTACATCTGCCACTGGCTAGTTGAGGTCACTCTTTCGAATCACCGTGGCGAGACATTTTATGATTCCTTTTTATTTCTGCACCCCTCCTGACAGGTGGGACCTATGCAAACGAGAATTTGGTTCTGCTCGCAATATGGATGATACCTGGAGGATGAAGTGAACCCAGAGGCATGCTAGCATGGGATTACTATTATGTTCCTACTACTCCCACTAGTAGTAGTATTACAACTGTGGTACACTTGATGGTCAAAATACTATTATTCATCCGGTCCTCACAGTGAAGTGACAAGACCCTGCGCCCGAGGTGACACCAGTCCAGGCGGCGTGTCTGGGTTACCAAAGTCAGCCTCACCTTGTGCACTATGCAGTCACTATCACCGCCGTTGTATAGCATGCCTCGCCTCGTCTCCCTCTCCCTTAGCACCACTCCATCTCCATCTCCATCTCGCCGAAGATTCTGAGATCACCCTTCATTATCTCACTGTGCCCCCGCATACCCTCGCCTCGCTCGCCTCCCCCAATACTACTATTCCCTCGCTAGCCGCTCCAGCACCGACAGCCTTCTCCCCCGTAAATCAAGCCCCCCAAAACCCCACCTTCCAAACTCCACCATGGCCGAACACGAACCATGCAGGATGCATATGAGCCACGATTGGAGCAATCTCCCCAGTGACGTCCTCGACCTCTGTTGTTCATGTATGGATATGTTGAGCGCCCTGCGGCTGGCTGCATGCTCAAGGGGCATGCACACGACCATCATCGAAGCGAGGCCAAAGCTTTTCAAGACACCCTGCTTGCTGCTATCTGGTCTTGCGAGATTGGCTCACCATGATACGGAGTTGTACGTGATGCCCCTCAACTTCAATCCGATCTCCATTAGCCGAAACTTCTTTGCGGGTATGTAGTGGGTCGCCGTACATCATTTCCCTCGACTTCGATCCGATCACCATCGCCCAAAACTTCTTGGCAGGTGTGTACTGGGTCGGCATGAACTCCCACTAGATGGCGGCCTTGAGAGAAGACGGTAATAAGTTGGTGCTCGTGAACTTTTACACCTCCCATGAGATTATCCTTCCTCCGTTGGATTATATAGAGTTTTACCATCGCGGTCCTAGTCATCTAGATTACCACGTCAGTTGGATGGACCTTGTTTTGCAGAAGATTGTAATCTTCCAAGTGCCCACATGACATGCGAATTACGCAGACTTCAAGCTAATTGCCTTGTTCGACCGCGGACTCGCCTATCTTTACGTTGGTGCCTTCTTTAGCTGGAGACAACTCAGCTCGCGGTGGATCATCGTCAAAGCTGATACACACTTCTGTGATGCTATTGAACACAATGGCATCATCTACGCGATCGACAAAGCAGATGGCACAATGTATTGCTGGGACAGCGCGTGTAAGTTGTTTTCTTCTCATGTTAATGATGACACCATGACACTGTTTGAACTTTTTGTGATGATTGGCATATCCCTGTTTGAGCAGAATTTGAGTAGAACTATGGCAATGTATTAGAGATGCCGTAAATCAGCTATTTTTGGAATGAGTTAATTCATGCGATTGTGATCATGTCACTACAGCCAATTTGTACCCCTGAATAATCAAACGGTTAGGAATATATGGATATTCTCCTTATTTTACAGTAATCTATATACTACTACTAAATATGAGTGTGTATCAATGGCCATGTTAGTTTCCTCATTTTCATGTTGTAGATTCATGCACCACACTGTTGGTTTCATCTAACCATACATTAGGGAAGTAAATGTGCATATGGAGAACTCTATATTTGGAAGTAGTGAAATCCTGTAATGCTTACCGTGTGTACATACCTATATTCGCCCTTCAGCAATCAATGGCTAGAATAATATCCTCACAAAAAATTTGCCCACAGAACACGAGTATATAACAATGCATAGTCTGTTAGTTACCTTGACGAATTTGTTCGTGAGGACAGAACATGATTCCATAACATGCATGACATGGTAGTTTCCTATGAAAAATTGATTGCGAGATAACAAGAGTATAACCATGCATGGCACTTCTATATTTTCAAACCCGGTATACATTTCCCTGTATTTTCCTCCCAGTTCCAACAGGGACATATCAATGTTGTTTCTTGCATTATCCTACTCATACTTTGAACAATACTGATCTTACATTAACAATGCATGTCCTTTTTGATATGATGCAGTGTCCCTACAGTTACTGCCCGTTGTAATCACACCACCTTTGCCAAAAAATAGGGAAGCACAACTGGTTCCTCGCTCGATCAGACGACGGCAAAAGACTGATGATCATTCGGACAATGAGCCGGAAAAGTTATATTGCAAAACCCCCACTGTATACGAGCACCATGAAATACGTGAGTATCTGGACAGTGGCTATTACGTCTATGAGCAGGATACCGGCTTGTTGGGGCCTTCAGGATTTTTTAGTTGGAGGTGGGTAAACAGCCTTGGTTCACACTCTGTTTCTCGCACTCAATTATCCGATTAACCAGGAGATCACCGTTGGCAAGGACCTTGATGGCAGAGAGGCTCTGTTTGCTATGGAAAATTGTGTCTACATGGCGAGGCCTAGGACTTCGGGAGCAAAGTCCCCTAATTGTCAACAAAACAGCCTGCAGCCAAAAGAAGGTGAGAATGACAAGGGCATCCGGATTAACTTTGATCCTTGGATGTCTCAATTACGACAGGCAATGATGTGGTTCAAGCCTTCCGGGTTGATAGGTAATTGGGCTATTGCGTCGAAAGGGTGGAGTACTGGTGTCTCCGGATCATTGGTGGCTGAAGTGGGGCTGCAAATTATGATGTTGTTGGATCATCTCTTCGAATGAATTTGTTGTCTTTGCTGCTTGTTCTGGATGTGTAGTTCTTTCTTTTGTTATGCTTATTCCTTGTCATTTGGTCATCCTTGTCTATGTCACTCTTACTATGTAATAGTTGGCTCTGTTTAGAATGTCATTCTCATCTGGATCACGAGAGTCTGAGCGCTGCAGATGGGTGCGTTTTGGTGGTGTAGCAAGACTTCTTATGAACTATCATGTCTTGCTGTTTATGTCAGTATTAGTCACTAGTCAGTTTTTGAATGTTGTATATATGGTTGTTTCGGACTGTTTATTGTCTCGAACTACTGGTGGGCTAAATGAGGGCATCACCATTCTCCAGTGTTCAGAGTATATCTCCTTTTTTCAAGTTATATAATTTGAGCTCAGTGTCTTTTCGATGATGTACACTTGTTTGGGCCAGTGAGGTGTCGTTGAATATGGGTCGAGTAGTAATGCAATGCCAAACAGGTCAATTTTGACTCTCAGGCCGGGCTCTCAAAAGATCCTCAAAAAAAGGTCGGGCTCCCCAAAAAAAGGTCACACTCGATACAACATATTGGCACGTGTTCGAAATTCAAGCTACCTTTTCATCCCCAATCTCCCTCCCCTCCCCCACCTCTGGAATCTCGATTTCTACTCTAGTTCCCCCAAATCCCCCTCCTGTACTCCCTGTACTCAAGCTCACTATCATGTCGCCGGTCAACGGGGATCTCCGAGCCGGAGATCCTAAGTTCCGTCCTGCCTTCGGTCGTTGCGTGTTGTCGCTCAACAGTGGCATGGCGGTGCTTGACGACCAATTTGCCGCCAAAGTGTTGATGGTAACCATCAACGGCGATCGGCCTCCCGTCTCGCCGGATGACCTTGTCAAAGCTCTTGGCATTGCGCACGGCATCCAAATAAGTGACTTGCTCGTCGAAGTCTGTCCGCCACCGGCTGATTTCTTCGTCACGTTCCGGATAACTTTTGACGGCAGTCGTGTGTTCGAATCTTCCCGGCGTTTGTTCTGCGATGGCGCACTGGTGAGCTTTGATCGGTGGCACCCAGGATGGGGCTCGGTGCCCTCTGAGCTTAAGTTTTTAACAAAGCTTACCTTCTACGGCATGCCTCGGCGTGCTTGGAACAGCGAGTCCATGAATGAGCTTATCAACGACCTTGGAGGTGAGCTCATAAGTATGTTTGTTCCTCCAGACAGCTGGGCTCTGGCGGTTATGGCATGGATGAAGAAGCCGTCCACCATACCGAAGGTGATTGGTGTTGAGATACTGGTGCAGGAACCGGGGTTGTACTATTCGTCGCCACCAAGGCCGCCGCAGACCAAGTTAGGGATGTACCTGTATCGAGTGTTCGTGCATGTCGAAGAAGTGGTCAATCCATCAATCGAAGTCCTGCCGCCGCCGCTGGTGCCAGGGTCCGTCTACGACGTCCATTACAAGAGTCAACGTCAGACTTTCCCCGTGTTGCTCAGAACGATGGATGGCACAGGGCCTACTCCATCGCGCGGCGGAGGCCCCAGCTTCTTTGGGAGAAGAGGCGGGGCTGGCTGCCTGGATGTGCTCTAATTTGAGGTAACAACTAAATCTTCCCAGATACTTGTTAAATCCGAGCTATTGGTGTGAAACACTGATGTGCCAGTACATTTGATTGTGACCTGTTCTAATTTTGTACCTGAATTTTTTTTAGAAAGGGTTGTACGTCAACTTAATGTGCTAGCAGAACATATTGTGTTGTCTATCTGTTTTCTTTGCACATCATTCAAGATATTTCCCTGTCATTGATAAAGCGATGAATCATTATGTACGAGTTCGTTGGTTTCAACATAGCCCTACCCGTAGCGATCCACTGCTTCCATTCTGATTGTGCCGCCTGCGTGAAATTTTTGTATGCAAGTTTAGTGTGCTATGATGTTCTATATGATTGTGTCAACTATATAAGTTTTTACTGAGCATCAGCAATGCATATGGCTGAAAGATGTATTTACGAGCATCGACCGATGGCTCTCTCTCTCTCTCTCTCACACACACACACACACACGCACACACACACACATACACACAAGTGGGACCCGTTGAATTATTTCTTTGCTCGTGACAGCTTTTAATTAGGTTCCACTGTAATCTAAATTTTTTCTTATGTTATTAATTGAGCTCAATGACTTCAAAAAGTTGTACAGAAGCCTTGTTTGGGCCTTTCCGACGTCACTGAATGTGGGCTGAGTAGCCATGTTAGGTTGTACTGTACTACACATGCGTTTTTTCAACATCAGCAATGCAACTGGGCCGACAGTTGTACACAATATCCGGGTCAACTTGTTATTCTTCGCCCCGCTGGGCTGTAAACTTTCCTAGGAGGTATGCATTAGGCTTAACAAGAAAATGGACTTTAAGAAATAATAAATGGGATGTAATTATAATAACTGGGCAGTAACTATAAAAAAATGCACCAAATGCGGAATTAGTTTAAAAAATATATTATTTTCAGAATTGAAAATTTTAATTTAATTACTTATTGCGCGCGCAATATTTCATTGGATTTTAACGTAATACAACTTTATTTTGAAATTATATTTAATCTGACTAGAAATTTCGGATAAAAATATTTCGGATCCCATAAAAATGTGGGATTTTTTTTAATTCTGTTTTGTGCGGTTGGTTGAAATTATTAATCGTTGTCCTAGCTAGAAAATGGGCTGTACTTTTAAAAAACTGTAAATGGCCTGTAGTAAATTCCATTAGAATTAAAAATTGGGATGTACATTCTTACAAATCGCAAATGGGCTATATGTTCTCTGCCACACATTTGTGGGCCTTCTAAGTTGACGCGTCCCCTAAAAAAACTAAGTCGACGCGTATGCAAGGCTTTGTCAACAACACACGGTTCTGGCAGCTGTGGCCGTTGGATGTCCATCCAACGGGTGTCGTGCTTCTTCTTCAATCTCGTATATTCTTGCTTCAGCCGCCCAAAAAATGATTCCTCCCCCTGACATCTGGGGCGCACCGTTTCGGAGGCTGACCTGTGGGCCTACTAAGTTGACGCGTACCAAGGGGTTTATCAACTTAGTCAATATAAATGATTCTAGCTGCAGTGACTGTACGATGTCCATCCAACAGCCGTAGTGCTTCTTCAACCTCTGGTCTTCTTGCTTCAGCCGCCCAAAGCAGCGCCGGTCGTGCCACGTGCTCGTGCCTCCCGTGGCCGGATGTGATGCCGCGGAGGCCTAACCGCCCCCTACTACTCCCACCGCTGGCCAGGCCATCCCTCTACTCACCACACGCCCTGTTATTCTGCGGCGACGGCAGCCTCACACCACAGCGAACCAGGGAACCCTCGTACTCCTCTACGCGTGGGCATCCACTCCCACGTCTTCCCTGGATCCGCGTCGTCCCCTTCCTAGGCCTCGCCGTTGTCCATCGCCCTGGTGCTCTCGGCGCGGCGTGGTCAAGGAACGGCTTCCATCGGACGTAGACTGTACATGGAGAGGCTGACAGCTGGGTCCATGACGGCAGCATGGAAGTGCCTCCTTATTACGCGGCAAATAATTATTCCTCCACCTGACAGCAGGGACCCACCGGACGGGTCACCGTATTTCGTGAAAAAAAAATGTTTCCCCCTGACTGCTGGGACCCAGCGGACGGGCCACCGTATTGCGCGAAAAAACGTTCCCCGTGCTGTCAGCTCGGACCCACCGGAAGCGCCTCCTTATTACACACAAAAAATGAATTCTCCCCCTGCTGGTTGGGACCCACCTTGGTGGGAGGCTGACTTGTGGGCCTACTAAGTTGACGGGGATGGAGTGCTTTGTCAACTTAGTCAATATGAACGATTCTAGCTCCAGTGACCCTACGATGTCCATCCAACGGCCGTAGTGCTTCTTCAACCGCTGGTCTTGTTGCTCCAGCCGCCCAAATCAGCGTCGGTCGTGCCGCATGCTCCTGCCTCCTGTGGCTGGCTGTGCTGCCGCGGAGGCCTCTCCGCCCTCTACTATTCCGACTGCTGGCCAGGCCATCCCTCTACTCACCCACACCCCCTGTTATTCTACAGCGACGGCAGCGTCACACCGCAGCGAACCAGTGAACCCGCGTACTCCTCTACGCGTGGGCATCCACTGCTGCGTCTTCCCCGGCTCTGCGTCGTCCCCTTCCTAGGCCTCGCCGTCTACCACCCTGGTGCTCTCGGCGCGGCGTGGTCAACGTCGTCAAGGAACGGCTTCCATCGGACATGGACTGTACATGGAGAGGCTGACAGCTGGGTCCACGGCCGCAACAAGGAAGTGCCTCCTTATTACATGCAAAATAATTATTCCCCCACCTGACAGCGGGGACCCATCGGACGGGCCACCGTATTTCACGAAAAAAAATTCCCCCTGACTGCTGGGACCCACCAGCTACATCTTCGCATGCAAGGAAGTGCGTCCGAGCAAAAAAACGATTCGCCCCCCTGACTGCTGGGACCCACCAGCTACATCTTCGCACGCAAGGAAGTGCGTGACAGTCGGGACCCACCTGGTCAAAGCATATGTAGTGTTGTCATTCTGGTCGCGAACGTGTACGTACATACTGGTCGATGTAGAGGTGCGCACGTGTCGTAGTAGAGGCGCACACGTAGCATGTACACATACGTACATCGGTCGGTGTGCAAGAAATAAAATACGGACACGTACGTACATACGGTCAGGGTCTCGAACGCCTACTCGCGCATACGTACGGCCAGGGCTCGTGTACATGGCTGGGTCGGAACAGAGAAACAGCGTCGTCGTCGTGTTCATGGGGAGCCAACCGGCTGGGTCGGAACGGAATGCGTCGCCGTGTTCATCGGGAGGGCTTGAATGGAACAACCGATGGAAACGAGGCCTGGCGTACCGCAGAACGGAGGAAACGACCTTATGTTCGACCAGCCACGTTCGAAATGGGATCATGTTCATCGGGAGGGGTCTGGCGTACCGCAAAACGGAGGAAACGGGCCTCCTAAGGTCGAAACGGGGGTCCTGTTGATCGGGAGGGGTGTGGCGTACCGCACAATGGAGGAAACAGACTTGTGTTGGAGGGCTACGGTCGAAACGGGGGTCCTGTTCATCGGGAGGGG
>LR738709.1:333930883-333952391 GCA_902687465.1 Secale cereale
AGAGAGAGAGAAAGCCCCTCCAAAAAAATGAGAGAAAAGAGAGAAGGGACAATTGCTACTATCCTTTTCCACACTTGTGCTTCAAAGTAGCACCATGTTCTTCATGATAGAGAGTCTCATGTTTAGTCACTTTCATATACTAGTGGGAATTTTCATTATAGAACTTGGCTTGTATATTCCAACGATGGGCTTCCTCAAATGCCCTAGGTATTCATGAGCAAGCAAGTTGGATGCACACCTACTTAGTTTCATTTGTTGAGCTTTCATACATTTTTACCTCTAGTGCATCCGTTGCATGGCAATCCCTACTCACTCACATTGATATCTATTGATGGGCATCTCCATAGCCCATTGATACGCCTAGTCGATGTGAGACTATCTCCCTCCTTTTTGTCTTCTCCACAACCACCATTCTACTCCACCCATAGTGCTATGTCCATGGCCCACGCTCATGTATTGCGTGAAAGTTGAAAGTTTTGAAAGAATAGAGTATGGAAACAAGTGCTTGGCTGAAACCGGGGTTGTGCATGATATGAATATTTAGTGTGATGAAGAGGGAGCATAGCCAGACTATATGATTTTGTAGGCATAACCTTCTTTAGCCATAGTATTTTGAGAAGACATGATTACTTTGTTAGTATGCTTGAAGTATTATTATTTCTTATGTCAATATAGACTTTTGTCTTGAATCTTTCATATCTGAACATTCATGCCACAATTAAGAGAACTACATTTAAAATTTATGTTGGTTAGCATTCCACATCAAAAATTCTGTTTTTATCATTTACCTACTCGAGGACGAGCAGGAATTAAGCTTGGGGATGATTGATACGTCACCAACGTATCTATAATTTTTTATTGTTCCATGCTATTATTTATGATGTTTTGGATGTTTAATGGGCTTTGTTATATAGTTTTATATTATTTTTGGGACTAACATATTAACCCAAAGGCCCAGTCCAGATTGCTGTTTTCTGCCTATTTCAGGGTTTTACAGAAAAGGAATATCAAACGGAGTCCAAACGGAATGAAACCTTCGGGAGAGATACTTTTGGAGCAAAATACACACGGGAGACTTGAGAACCACGGAGTAGGGCTGACGTGGCGTCCACGAGGGTGGGGGCGCGCCCCCCTGCCTTGTGGGCACCACGTCTGGCCCCCGGTGCCCTCCTTCTTCTAATATATATCTACGTACCCTGAAACCATCAGAACAACAGATAAAACCCTAGTTCCACCATCGCAACCTTCTGTTCCCGTGAGATCCCATCTTGGGGCCTATTCCGAAGCTCCTCCGGAGGGGGGGGGATCTTCCACGGAGTGCTTCTACATCATCATCATCGCCTCACCATGAGTTGTGAGTAGTTTACCACAGACCTTCAGGGTCCATAGCTAGTATCTAGATGGCTTCTTCTCTCTCTTTGGATCTCACTACCAAGTTCTCCTCGGTCTTCGAGGAGATCTATTCGATGTAATATCTTTTTGCGGTGTGTTTGTCGAGATCCGTTGAATTGTGGGTTTATGATCAAGATTATCTATGAGAAATATTTGGTTCTTTTCTGAACTCTTTTTGTATGATTATAATATCCTTGCAAGTCTCTTCGAATTATTTGTTTGGTTTGGCCTACTAGATCTATAGTTCTTGCAATGGGAGAAGTGCTTGGCTTTGGGTTAAATCTTGCGGTGTCCTTTCCCAGTGACAGTAGGGGCAGCAAGGCACGTATTGTATTGTTGCCATCGAGGATAAAAAGATGGAGTCTATATCACTATGTTTGAGTTTATCCCTCTACATCATGTCATCTTGCTTAAGGCGTTACTCTGTTCTTATGAACTTAATACTCTAGATAAATGCTGGATAGCGGTCGATGTGTGGAGTAATAGTAGTAGATTCAGAATCGTTTCGGTCTACTTGTCTCGGACGTGATGCCTATATATAATGATCATGCCTAGATAGTCTCATAATTATTCGCTTTTCTATCAATTGCTCGACAGTAATTTGTTTACCCACCGTAGAATACCGCTATCATGAGAGAAGCCACTAGAGAAAACTATGGCCCCCGGGTCTATTCTCACCATATCATTCTACAATCTACTTTACTTTTCTGCTTTTACTTTCTGTTCTTATATCCAAAAATGCCAAAAATATCAAACTATCATCTCTATCAGATCTCACTTTCGTAAGTGATAGTAAAGGGATTGACAACCCATTATCGCGTTGGCTGCGAAGTTCTTATTTGTTTGTGCTGGTGCGAGTGACTCGTGTGTGGTCTCCTACTGGATTGATACCTTGGTTCTCAAAAACTGAGGGAAATACTTACGCTACTATGCTGCATCACCCTTTCCTCTTCGAGGGAATACAACGCAAGCTCGAGAAGTAGCACATATCCGCAGCAGGGGCTAGTACCTAGCCCCACATGTCAAACTCCTACGACTAAGTGAAAGCAATAATGCCCCATAGTCTGATTGCCTGGTTCTCTCCGCATACACCTCCTACACGGACCAAGACGTTGGATAAAGAGTGTATATGCATACCCCGGTATTATGTACATGGGGGCTGAAGCCGACGACTGGAAACATTTAGATTTAGATAAACGACCACACAGGAGGTAAAAGATGTTGATATTATAAATAGCGCAAAAGTTATATACATAGGATTCATAAGCATAAGTCTTTACATCCGGATACCATTACTCGAAGATAATTTCCTTCGAGCACTGGCCTTCTACAAGGCGGGCGCCATCGATGACGTCCTCGAAGTACTTCTCTGGCTTGCGGTGCTCCTTGCCGGTGGGTGGACCAGCAGTGGCAATATGCCCCACATTCATCTTCGCCCAGTGCACTTTGACACGAGCGAAGGCCATCCGAGCACCTTCTATTCAGGCCGAACGCGTCAATGCGTCGACCCACGGACTCGCCTCGACGAGTCGCTTCACCAATCTGAAGTAGCTACTTGGGATTGGATTAGCAGGCCATAGCCGGGCTATTAAGTCCTTCATGGCCGAGCACGCCATGTTGTGCAGCTCGACCAGCTGCTTCATTTGGTCGTTGAGGGGCACTGGATGTTTTGGCACATAGAACTGCGACCAGAACAGCTTCTCCATGTTGTTCCCCTCCTGGGCTCGGAAGTATTGGCCAGCATCTGCGCTGCTCCTCGGAAGATCAGCAAACACGCCTGGTGTCGGTGTACTAAGATAGGGGTACCTTACTACCCCAACTTGTGCACGGGCAGTAGCAGCTTCCCGCGGCAGGGCTCACCACGTGCTCGCCGGAGACCTTTCTGGTCCTTATAAAACCATTCAAAAACAAAGTATACAAGACAGAAGATCAAGACCCCGGCAAGGCGCTTGCCGGGGGAACCTGCGCTGTGTGCCCGCGCTCCAGCTCATCGGCCCACGCGTCGCCCTGGGGCCTTTCCAGGGACGCGTGGCGGATGGCTGTGCAGCCTGGGGGGACACGGTGGCACTCCACGGTGACGAGGCTACCGCCGTGGCGAACGGAGACGCATGGACGGGTGCTTTTGGGGTCGACGGTGACGGGCATTTAATGCTCTTGTCCCCCACTGTCAAGTTAGGTGAAGACCACTGTTCACGCACTGTTCATGCACTGTTCCCGCACTGTTACAACTACCACCAAAGTTACATTTTTGCCCTTCTTCTACGTTGGCACCTGTCGGTGACCCCTTGAGCTATAAAAGGAGGCCCATGCGCAACGTAGAAAGGGTTCGGAACCTAGACAGCTCTCTTGCTCGGTGTAGCTAGTTCTTCAAGCTCCCGAGCTCACAAACTCAATACAAATCAAGCAGGAGTAGGGTTTTACGCGTCCGCGCGGCCCGAACCTGGGTAAACTGCCCGCGTGCGCCCCTCGATCTGCTCTTTGTGCTCCCTCCGCTCCCTCACCGCAACAACAAGGGGCTCCGGTCCCATAGGTGCTCGTGGTGGACAGTTTCCCCCGACATCTTTGGCGCGCCAGGTAGGGGGCGTCGAGGTTGTGCGAACCTGATCCGGCGCTCACGCGGGCGCATTCTTCATCAACCTCTCCAACTTCATCAACTTCATCAGCAGCAGCAGCAACATGGCCCCGAAGAAGAAGGCTTCGGAGGTCGCAGGCCCGTCTGCGTCGATTCCCCCGCCACCAGAACCAACGGTGGGTGGAGGAGACGCCGGCGGAAGGGTGGTCGCCGGTGAGGAAACTCACGGCACCGCCAAGTCCAAGGACAAGACGGACGACCGGGCAAATTCCAAAGCCTCGGTCTCCGTGGACGCGCCACGTCCATCTCAGCAGACGATAGGCCAGTAGCGCCGTGGTGCAGGAGGTACCATCCGCTTGCTGGGCCAAGGACAAACCGGAGGCTCGCGGGATGCTCTGGGCCATCGCCCTGGCACGAGCAAGGCGCGGTCGCCGGGGCGGGAAACTGCTCCTTCTAACCCTGTTAGGAGTCCGAGCATATCCCGCTCCTCGCACCGCTCGCCTCCGCTCCCCTCCTCTCCAGCAGAAGCACTCGCAAGAGCGCAGCTGCTCCTCGACTTCCCTCCAGCGGCGGACAAGGCCGAAGACTGGAGGGCGACAATCCAAAGCCTCATCCCTTCGCCAATAACGACACGCCGCAGCAGCCGGCGACATCGCGGCCACGGCAAGTCGACCAAGCGAAGGCCGACGGCGACAAGACCGCCGGGGGTGCAACCACCGTGCACTCTCCGCCGCGGAAGCAGAAGACGCCTCCCCGCCGGATTAACGTCGACGACGACTCCACAGCGTCGTCGGATCCGCGGGCTCGTCGGGACCAGCGCCAAGTCCTTGACGATCGGCGGCAAGAAGATGCTCGAACGACGATCGAGCGCCGGCGAGAAGCCCGGCGACAATCAGACCAACGTGTTGGGACCGCTGTCGACACGCACGCGCCCGGTGAACCAGGCGACTTGCCGTACGCGGCAGGTTGCCCTGCGTTTACCCGTGAGCTGCGGCGCGTCCAGTGGCCCAGCATGAAAAACTTCAAGCCCGACGTACCCAAGAAGTACGACGGCAAGACGCACCCCTCGGAGTTCCTCAGTATCTACACCATCGCGGTGCAGGCTGCCGGGGGGCGCGACGAGAAGATACTGGCGAATTACTTCCCGCTAGTGCTTAAGCCGAACGTTCGTTCTTGGCTTATGCACTTGCCGGAAGGCTCTATTTCTTCGTGGGCAGATTTGTGCCATCAGTTTGTTGGCGCCTTCACGGGCGGCCACAAACCCCACGGCCAGGAGAGTGATCTCCACATCTTGGCCCAGAAGGAAGGAGAACCTCTGCGCAAGTACATCCAACGCTTCAGCCGTGTACAGCACAACATTCCCGACGTCCACCCCGCCGCGGTTATCAGCGCGTTCCACCAGAACGTGCGTAACCGTCGCATGCGGGAAGAGATGGCCATGACGAAGATCCGGGATGTCAGCGAGCTCTACGCTCTGGTTGACAAGTGCGCGTGCGCCGAAGAGGGGAGGAGCCTCCCCGGGGAGGATGCTGGCGCGGGGGGGAGCGACAGCGAGGATGCCGCCCCGGCAAAGAAGAGCCGGCGGCGGAACAACAGGAAGAAGAAGAGCAAGGAGGTGCTTGTCGTCGAGAAGTCCGGCAAGGAGGCTCCCGCCAAGACAGCGCAGGCTGGCGACTCCGGCAAGGAGCCTGCCCCTGTAGCGGCAGCCGACAAGCAGGATGGCTCCGACAAGCAATATTGCAAGATCCACCGCACCAAGGGTCATGACCTTTCGAACTGCAAGCGCGTCGAGTACCTCGTAGAGCAGCAGAAGGCTGAATACGAGCGGCGCGACAAGGAGAAGGCCCAAGGTGGCGGGGGAGAGCCAAGCAAGAAGCGGCCATTCAATGGCCGGGGAGGATGCCGCGGCAAGGCCAAGCAGCGGCAAGGACGAGGAAGAAGACGACGACGACGACATGGATGAAGGTGATAATAGCGAGCAGGAGTTCCAGAAGGCCACAGAAGTACTGTGTGTCGACGGGGGCGCCTCTCTGCACACTTCCCACCGCCAACTCAAGCAGTGGGTGCGGGAAGTAAACGCAGCAGAGCCGCCCGTCGAGTCGCGCAGGCTGCTGAAGTGGTCCAGCACGCCCATCATGTTTGATCTTGAGGATCACCCTGACCGCACCACGGCGGTCGGGTGCTTGCCGATGTTGGTTTCACCAACCATCCGCAACCTCAAGGTCACCAAAATGTTGGTTGACGGCGGGGCCGGCCTGAACTTGATCTCCACGGCTGTGATCAAGAAACTTCAGATCCCAGACGGCGAGCTCGAAGAAACCGGTTCGTTCCAAGGAATAAACCCGGGGAGGAGCAAGCCGAAGGGCAAGATTACTCTGCCAGTGACCTTTGGCGGGGAACTCAACTTCAGGACGGAGAGGATAACCTTTGATGTTGCCGATATCCCATTGCCATACAATGGGATACTTGGACGTCCTGCCCTCGCAAAGTTCATGGCAGCTTCCCACAATGCCTACAACGTACTCAAGATGCCGGGGCCGATAAGTGTCATCTCTGTCCCTGGTGACAAGAAGGACGCGCTTATCTGCGCCGACAAGATATACCGGGATGCAGCAGCCGCGGCGGAGAGCAATACACTTGCCGCTGAAGCTCCCGGGGGGAAGAAGACCAAGACCAAGTCCGGCAAGTGCTCTGGGGCCGACTCCGGCAAACGCACCTCTTCGGAGTGCTGCGCTGCCGTCGAGGACGTTCCATCGAGCTCCACCGGCAATTGCAAGAAAGGGATGGCCGCTCCACCGGCGACCAAGAAGGTGTCCGCCAAGGAGGACGGCACTGGTGGTACCTTCACCATCAGTGCTACACTTGATAGCAAATAGGAAAGCGCGCTCGTTGCCTTCCTACGGGCGAATGTCGATGTGTTTGCGTGGCAACCATCTGACATCCCCGACGTTCCCAGGAAGGTAATTGAGCACAAGCTTGTTGTTTGTCCTCATGCGCGGCCCGTCAAGCAGAAGGTCAGGAAGCAAGCCGTGGAGCGCCAAGAATTCATTGCCGAAGAGATCAAGAAGCTAGAAGCAGCGGGCCTGGTTAGAGGCGTGATCCATCCGACGTGGTTAGCAAATCCAGTTGTCGCGCGTAAGGCTAACGGGAAGTGGAGGTTGTGTATAGACTTCACTGATGTGAATAAAGCATGTCCCAAGGATCCATTTCCCTTGCCGCGCATTGACCAGATTGTTGACTCCACTGCTGGATGTGAGCTGCTCTCCTTCCTTGATGCATACTCAGGCTACCAGCAGATTTTTATGGCCAAGGAAGATGAAGAGAAGACTGCATTCATTACTCCATGTGGCACATATTGCTTCATTCGCATGCCTTTCGGATTGAAGAATGCAGGCTCAACATTTGCAAGGGTGGTGCACACTGCTTTTGAGCCACAGATCCACAGAAACGTAGAAGCTTACATGGATGACATAGTGGTCAAGAGCAAGAGCAAAGATACCCTGATCCAAGACTTGGAGGAAACATTTGCAAACCTGCGCAAGATCCAGCTCAAGTTGAACCCCGAGAAGTGCGTCTTCGGAGTCCCCTCCGGCAAGCTTCTCGGGTTCTTCGTGTCCCAGAGGGGGATTGAAGCCAATCCCGACAAGATAAAAGCCATCGAGCAGATCGAAGCCCCGAATCGCGTCAAGGACGTAAGGAGACTTGCAGGTTGTGTGGCTGCCCTCAGTAGGTTCATTTCAAAGTCTGCAGAACGCGCCCTGCCTTTCTTCAAAATCTTGAAGAAGGCAGGTCCGATGAAATGGACTCCGGAAGCGGAGGCAGCGCTGCAAGATTTGAAAGGATACCTATCCTCCACTCCAATACTTGTCGCACCTAGACCACAAGAGAAGTTGCTGTTGTACTTAGCGGCAACCAATCAAGTGGTTAGTGCTGCGTTGGTAGCGGAGAGGGAGGCAGAGGAAGAGCCCACACCTCCAGCGAGCGAGTCCAGCGACAAGCAGGGGGCTCCACCGGCAAGCTCTGGCCCCGACAAGGACAACTCTGCGCAGGAGCAAGGAGAAGTGCGAAGGAAGATGGTGCAGCGCCCGGTGTATTTTGTGAGTTCCCTCTTGCAGGGGGCTAGATCAAGGTACCCCGGGGTGCAGAAGTTGCTTTTCGGCCTCCTCATGGCCTCGAGAAAGCTGCGCCATTACTTCCAAGCACATGAGATAACGGTGGTCACTCGCTTTCCGTTGAAGAGGATATTGCAGAATCCAGAAGCAACAGGCAGGATCGTCGAGTGGGCACTGGAATTGTCAAGCTTTGGTCTCAAGTTTGAAAGTACTTCAACCATACAGAGCAGAGCTTTGGCAGAATTCATAGCTGAATGGACCCCAACGCTGGATGAAGAAGTTCCAGAGACAAGCGTACCCGTACAAGAAGCGACAAGCGAATGGGTGATGTACTTTGATGGTGCCTTCTCGCTGCAAGGCGCTGGAGCCGGTGTGGTACTCATAGCGCCCACCGGAGAGCACCTCAAGTATAGAGAACAAGCGACAAACAATACTGCAGAGTATGAAGGTCTGCTTGCCGGACTCAGAATTGCAGCTGAACTTGGGATCAAGAAGTTGATTGTGCGGGGAGATTCTCAGTTGGTGGTCCGACAAGTCAACAAGAGCTACCAGAGCCCTTTGATGGAAGCTTATGTAGATGAAGTGAGGAAACTTGAAGAGCACTTTGAAGGTCTGCAAATGGAGCACGTCCCGAGAGCTCAGAATGATATAGCAGATGGCCTTTCAAAGTGTGCTGCAATGAAGTTGCCTGTGGAACCAGGGACCTTCCTGCTCAAGCTGACTCAGCCATCCGTTACACCATCAATTGGGCAGCCCAAGAAGAGAAAGTTGGTCTCCGGCGACTACTTGACGGCGGATCTCCCCGAGGCCGCCGCCAAGGTCCCCAAGATCAACAATCAGAACGCTGAGGAACAGTTTGCTCCTGCAGATCTAAGGGTCTGTATAGTTGAAGCAAACGTTCCCGACGAGCCTTGCTCCGGCAGGCTTGCCGGGGGACCATCAGCTCCGGCAGAACCAGAGGTTCTTGCCGTAGAAGCTGGGGTCCCCGCAGCGGCCCTCATGCCTTTAGTCCTTGCCGTTGAGCCTCGGGCTCCAGCATGGGCACAGCAGATCGTCCGTTTTCTGCAAACTGGAGAACTTCCCGACGACCCAGCGGAGATAGAGAAAATAACCAGGCAGTCAAGTATGTACCAGTTCGTAGACAACGAACTGTACAAAAGAAGGCTCAATGGTGTCAGGTTGAAGTGCATTTCCAGAGAAGATGGACAGAAGCTGTTGGCAGAAATACATGGAGGCATATGTGGCCACCACATTGGCGCAAGGGCACTTGCCGGAAAGGCATTCCGGCAAGGGTTCTTTTGGCAAGAAGCCCTCCAAGATGCAACTGCACAAGTGACCAAGTGTGAAGCGTGCCAGTTCCATGCCAAGCAAATTCATCAGCCAGCTCAAGCTCTCCAGACGATCCCTTTGTCCTGGCCCTTCTCGGTCTGGGGGCTCGATATCCTCGGCCCCTTCCCCCGAGCTGTCGGGGGCTTTGAGTACTTGTACGTAGCAATCGACAAGTTCACAAAGTGGCCAGAAGCGGAACCAGTGAGAAAGGTGACAGCACAGTCAGCAGTCAGGTTCTTCAGAGCAATTGTTTGCCGTTTCGGAATCCCTAACAGGATCATCACCGACAACGGCACACAGTTTACTAGTCGCACCTTCATGCAGTACGTCCAAGACCTTGGCGCCAAGGTCTGTTTCGCTTCTGTTGCTCACCCGAGGAGCAACGGTCAAGCGGAGAGGGCCAATGCTGAAGTGCTGTGCGGACTCAAGACAAGAACCTTCGACAGGCTGCGCAAGTGCGGAAGAAACTGGATAGAGGAGTTGCCGGTGGCTCTTTGGTCAATCAGAACGACACCAAGTCGAGCCACCGGACAGACACCCTTTGCCCTTGTCTATGGGGCAGAGGCAGTTCTCCCCACGGAACTCGTATACGGATCTCCTCGAGTGCTCGCTTATGATGAGCTCGAGCAAGAGCAACTGCGACAAGATGATGCATTGCTCCTCGAGGAGGAACGTCTCCAGGCTGCTGTACGAGCTGCTCGATACCAGCAAGCCTTGCGCCGCTATCATAGCCGCAAGGTCAAGGCCAGGAGTCTCGAGGAAGGCGACCTTGTTCTTCGGCGTGTTCAGTCCGCTAAGAATTCCAACAAGTTGACGCCGAAGTGGGAAGGCCCTTATCGGGTGAGACAAGTCACAAGGCCCGGCGCTGTCCGCCTTGAGACCGAAGAAGGCTTACCAGTGAGCAATTCCTGGAACATAGAGCATCTTCGCAAGTTTCACCCATAAGGCGCGGTTGCCGTGATCCGCTCCGGCAACCACCTTTTGTACGAGTCTTGCCGCTGTCGCATGTAAACCTTTGTACAAAGCCGGGCGCAGATCCCGTGCATCAGTAAAGCTTTTGTGTTTCGCACTATTTGCCATTTTCATGCTTTTCTTTGTTATTTACATGCATTGTTTGGCATCTTGTGCAACACACATATCCGGTAAGCATCACCATGCCGAGAAACCCTATACTTGCTTCCTCTTCTCCTTTTTCTTTCCCTCTTAAGCAGAAGAAACATTCCTCGCGCACAAGTTTGCCGGGGGGGAGGAGGTGGAAGATGAACCAAGTGCCGTTCAAGAAAGGAAAGCTTACCGGAGAACGAACAGACTATGAAAGCTAAGTTACCAGAATTTGAGCAGTTCAAATTTTTAAATTTTAGTTATCTTCCTTGAACAACCACACTTTGTATGGAAAACCTGTGCGCGGAGGAACCTACCCGTGGCTAGCCGCACCCTTATCTTGTTTTCGAGTACGCTCAACGGCTTAAGTGAGTTGCGACAAGTGTCGCGCCCTTATTTCGTTTTCGAGTTCGCTCAACAAGCTAAGTGCGTTGCGACTAGCTGCGGCAAGGTTGCTTGTCGGTAAGGCCTTTGCCAGCATGCTGCTCAGAGTCCAGCACTCAGCGCTCGCGGCAAGGGTCCCTTGTCGGCAAGTTCCCTAAAAGCGTAGGGTAAAACTCATACAAAGTAAAGGACCAAAACAAGGGAGATAACACTGCATCAATTGCTCGGAAATAAGATAATATATTACAGAGATATCTCGTCGCAATGACTAATAGATTCATGTTCGTGGCACACTTTGCAGCAGCAAAGGAAATAAGAAGAAAGAGGCCTAATCTACGCGGTCGCCTTCACGCCTGGAGATCTTGCTCACCTTGGTGATGATGTGGGCGACCTGCGCCTTCAGCGCCTCCTGATCTGCGTCGGTCGGCAAACTGCGGAGAACGTTGACAAGATTAATATCGGGGTTGCGGCAGACAATCTTGGTCAAGACACGCTCCAAGGTACCCGCGCAGAGCTGGCGCGACTCCTCGGCCAGCTGCGCGGGGAGCTTCTCCTGTAGACGTGCAAGCGCCGGCGCGATCCCCCTGAAGAAGAGACTGAGCTTGGCGCTGTGGGGGAGATTCGGGTCCGGAGAGTACAGCAAGTGTTCAACCCTCAGCGCCATTAGCTCCTTGTCGATGTTGGCGGCGGAAGTGACCAGCTCCTCCGTCCATTGCTCCACCGCCTGGCTGAAGATGTTCGCGGAGGTGGCAGCGCTCTCCACCAGCTCCCGCTCCTTGCGAAGCTCCTCCTTCAGCTTGGTCTCGCGGTCCCGGGCAGCATCAAGTGAATCTTTCAAAGTGGAGACCTTCAACTCCAGATCAGCAATCGAGTCCTTGGCGGCTTTGAGCTCGTCGCCCTGCTTGGAGAGGCGTACCTGAAGGTCCGAGTTGGTATGGGCGTCTTTCTCGCGCTCTATGTTGAGCGCGGTGACCCTTTCCGTGCTCGCCTTCAGATACTCCTCCAGCTGTGCCACCTTGGTTTCAAGGTCCTTCTTGGCGGTTTCCGCGGTGGCAGCGGCTTCCTTTGCCTCCTTCAGGGCCCCGCCAAGAGCCTGCTCCCGGGCGGTGAGCTCGTCGTCATGGGCGTCGAGCTCAACCTTCCGCTGGTTGAGCGCTCCTTCTCGCCGGGACATCTCCACACCAACTAATCGCTGCTGCTCCTCGGCCTCAGCTTTCTCCAGAAGAAACTCCTGCTGCTCTCCGGCGAGCCTCTCGCGCTCCTCCGCCAAGTCGCGGAGAGCTGCCTGGTTGGCGGCGCGGAGCTCTGCGGCGCGTTTCTCCAAGTCCGCTCCGGCCTTGGCGGTGAGGGCTTCTCGCGACTCCAGTTTCGCCTGCCTGGCCCGGTAAAGGGCCAGGAGCTGGCGGAGAAGTTTCTCCTCTTCGGGCTCATCGCTCCCACCAGGCGCTTCAACGATCTTCAACCCCGCGGAGGCGAGGACCTCTCCATCAAAGGTCTCTCCCTCCACGGGGGCTCGCGACGAAGACCCCCACGGCACTTGAATGAAGACGCCATTGGGGGCCTCAAGATAGATGCCGGGCTGATCCTTATCGGCGGAGGGGTCGGCGGCCGGTGCAGCGCTCGACGCTCCTGCTGCCTCCGGGCCGGCAGTGTGGCCGCCGTCCCCCTCCCCGGCCGCGGCGTCTGCGGTTGGAGCAGTCTCCTCAGCGGCAGGCTCGTCGGCTCCGGCCATGTCTTCAACGACAGGGGCGTTGCCGCCGTCGCCTTGCGCGCCCTCCTCGCCGATGACCTCGGTCTCCATCCGGTCCGGCGCGGGAGGATCTAGCAGAAGAAGAAAAGAAGCTATCAAGCAAATATCCAAAAAGACAAATCCAGGAAGATAAAGCTGCAAAATTTACCTTCGCGGACGTCTTCGACGACTGGCTCCCTCGCCGGGGAGTCCTCCCTTGGCGGTGGAGCAGTGGCCCCTGCTGGCGGAGGGCCGCCCGTGCCCTCCCTTGGCGGGGTGGCTGCCCTCGTCGGGCTGCTCGCCCTTGGCGGGGAGCCCGCCCTTGGCGGGGTGCCCGTCCTCGTCGGAACGTTCTCCCTCGCCGGGGAGTCTACCCTTGGCGGGGAGGGCGGAGCCGGTGGCTCGCCGGAGGCAGTCTCCGGGCGGTCCTGCAGCTGCGGCTCCGTTTCTGCACAAGACAAGCCAGACAACAAATCGTTAGTACCAAGCTGAAACCTCAAGCGCGCCCGACAAGTAGGAAGTTCAAAACCAGACTTACGCTGGGGGCTGCGCTGGGGGCTGCTCCTCGGAGCAGCAGGTTGGTCCGACGAGCCTGTCGCCAGCGTGTCCCCTGTCGCCGCGACGGGCGAGTCGTCCTCGACCTCAACCACGGGGATTTTGGCCCGCTTTGCCGTCCGCTGGGCCAAGGTCCTGAAGTCAAAACAAAATCAAGATCAGAATCACAAGGAACCAAGACAGAATCGAAGAAGTCGCAAACTGCAAACACTTACTCCTCTTCCTCGTCGTCGTCGCTGAGGGCGGAGAAATCGAACTCCACCTGAGGCGCTCCCGCGCGAGGAGCAGGAGGAGAAGGCTCTCTCGGGCGCTTGGCGGTCCCCGGGGCTGGGGGCTGCGACGACCCAGCCCCCGCCGACGCCGAGGCCCGAGGAGCAGGCGGAGCGGCCGCTCCGCTCTGAGAAGATCCCCCTCCGCTTGGCGCTGGTGCGCGGGGCGCCTCCGCCGCAGCTGGTGCGCGAGGCGCCTCCGTCGCGGCTTGGCTCGCTCTGGTGGCGCGCGTCGCCCGGCGGGCAGGCTGTTGTCGGGGCGCCTGCGTCCTCGTCGCTGTAGGCGCCTTGCGGAGGCGCTTCCCCGGCGCTTGCTGGGGACTTGCCCGAGGCGGGGAGTTCTCCGAGGACGATGAGGCGTCGTCGTCGAGCCCCAGAGACCCACCGGAGTCCTCATCGGCCTCGGTGTCTTCCTCCTCCTCCCCAGCGGGCCCGCTGGATCCAGTATCCTGTCCAGCACCTCCACTCCCTCCGGCACCTCTACTCCCTCCGGCAACCTCGCTTTCCGCGGCCTCGCTCACGACCCCGGGAATCCCGGCGTGCCTCAGAGAAGGGACTCCGGCAAGCTCGTCGGGCGGAAGCTTGAGCAGTCTGCGGATCTCAGCCTCCTCAGCTTGGCACACCTCGTCCTCGGCCTGCGCCTCGTCGATGGTGAACCCGAAGTCTCCTGCTGCTGCAGCTGCGGCGGCCTCTTCCATCCGGGAAGCAATATAGGCTATGTCTCGCTCTGTGGTGGCCCGAGTGAGACCCTTGTTCTCCTTGGCGTTCCTCGGCCGCTCGACCAAATTATCAAAGAAGCTCATAATTGCATCCGGCGTGGGCACTATCCAGGTGGGGTCGACGCCGTGAGAGTCACACGCGGGCATCATCGCGCGCAAGGCATCCCGGGCGGTGCTGTTGCACAGCGGCACCACTCCCCGGGGAGATCTAAACCACTCCGGATGGGCCGGGTCGTGCTTAAAAAGCTCCCGGACCATCCCCTTCAGCTCCAGCGCCGTGAAGTTGAAGTTCAAACCCGGGCCCAGCCTCATAATGTCCGCCGCATTGCCAAACTCCCATGCTGGCCTTTTCCTCTCTTGTAAAGGGGCAATGCGGCGGCGGAGGAAATCTGCCCCTACCTCTCCGATGGTCAACTTAGCTACCCGGAGACGAAGTATCCTAACAAGGGCGACGTTGAGCTTGACATCATCCGGGGCCAATTCGCTCCAGTCCCTGCCGCGCACTATGGCTGTTGTGCGCGGCGTTGTGAAAGGCTCCGGCTGGTCCTCTACTATCCAACACCAGTCTGCGCGCCACTCTTCCCACTTGCCGCGGAGCTCTCCTTTCAGATATGATTCCTTCTTGTTCAAGCGGAAGATCCAGGAGATGCCTCCGGAGAGGGGAGCGCCGACCTCTACTCTAGGCATAAAAAAGTGGCGAAAAAGCGCTACATTTGGATAGATCCCTATACAGTTTTCGCACAGATGTGCGAAAACCGCCATCGTAAGGATGGCGTTGGGGGTGAAGTCTAGAAGATGGAGGCCATACGTGTTCATGATGTCATAGAAAAACTCCGAGAACGGAGGGCACAAGCCGCAGTGAAAGAAGACAGCGAAGAAGAAGTACCCGCCGGGAAGCAGATCTTTGGCGACGGCGGGGTAGACTCTGGTCCGGGGATGAGCCTTGGTCTCCTTGGCCCAGAAGAGGTAATACTTGTTCCAGAGTTCCCTCGCGCTGAGCCTCGGCGCGAAGACTACATTCCTCTTCCGCAGGGCGGCGAGCTTCGCCGCCTGCTCGGATTTCTCCCTCTTGGCCTTCTCCGCTTTCGCCTTCTCGACCTTCGGAGCCATGGCGAAGGCGGCGGGGGAAGGGGCGAGGAGTTCGACGGCGCCGCGGGTGCGGAAGAGGGCAGAGGAGGTGTGGAGGCAAAGCGCAGCGAGGGGATTTCTGGAGGTTGAAGACGAAGTGAAAGCGGAGGAAGGAAACTGCCCCTGTTCCCTCTGCTTTTAAGGGGGGAGTGGGGGACGTTTCGCATTTTCCATTAAAGAACGTGGCCACGATCTCTCCCATGACGCCGCAATCGACGTGTGCTGTTAGGGAGGGGCGCGGCGGATGCGGAAGGGGATTCGGCGTGCCGTGGGCCGCGTGTGCCCGTGCACTGTTTTGGGCCTGGCCCAACAGCGCTCGGCACCGTGTGTGGCCCAGGCCCGGGGGCTCCTGTCGGTGTACTAAGATAGGGGTACCTTAGTACCCCAACTTGTGCACGGGCAGTAGCAGCTTCCCGCGGCAGGGCTCACCACGTGCTCGCCGGAGACCTTTCTGGTCCTTATAAAACCATTCAAAAACAAAGTATACAAGACAGAAGATCAAGACCCCGGCAAGGCGCTTGCCGGGGGAACCTGCGCTGTATGCCCGCGCTCCAGCTCATCGGCCCACGCGTCGCCCTGGGGCCTTTCCAGGGACGCGTGGCGGATGGCTGTGCAGCCTGGGGGGACACGGTGGCACTCCACGGTGACGAGGCTACCGCCGTGGCGAACGGAGACGCATGGACGGGTGCTTTTGGGGTCGACGGTGACGGGCATTTAATGCTCTTGTCCCCCACTGTCAAGTTAGGTGAAGACCACTATTCACGCACTGTTCATGCACTGTTCCCGCACTGTTACAACTACCACCAAAGTTACATTTTTGCCCTTCTTCTACGTTGGCACCTGTCGGTGACCCCTTGAGCTATAAAAGGAGGCCCATGCGCAACGTAGAAAGGGTTCGGAACCTAGACAACTCTCTTGCTCGGTGTAGCTAGTTCTTCAAGCTCCCGAGCTCACAAACTCAATACAAATCAAGCAGGAGTAGGGTTTTACGCGTCCGCGCGGCCCGAACCTGGGTAAACTGCCCGCGTGCGCCCCTCGATCTGCTCTTTGTGCTCCCTCCGCTCCCTCACCGCAACAACAAGGGGCTCCGGTCCCATAGGTGCTCGTGGTGGACAGTTTCCCCCGACACCTGGAGAACTCCACAACCGTGACAGCCCAAGATACTTCTGCCCTCCAAAGATGCTCTGTAAGAGAAATAACTTACCAGATGCTAGCTGTCGTTCCTGTTCGATTTCCTGACGAGCGCTGCGTGACTCGCCTCGCGCATCCTGGGCAGACTTCACTGCCACAGATAGCTCGGACGCTTGTTCCAAAGTCTTCTTCTCCAATGCCTTACATTTGAGGATGGCATCGTTAAGTTCAACCTCGACTTCGGACACCCGAGCCCGGTGCTTCTCGCACTCCGCCTTTTCGGCCTCCAAATCGGCAGCTGCTTTGCCAGTGGCTACCTTGTTCGCCTCAGCCTCTTTCTTGGCCTTGGCAAACTTTCCCTTGAGGGCCTCGAGCTGAGTAACGCAAACTGTGTAATACAGAATACCATATCAGAGTGTATAAACACACTCAACCAATCTTAATTAGTCCTATTGACATCTTAAAATCCGCATATCTTGCGTCTCATCCAAACACTGATTGACGCGGTCGAGGTCCACGTTGGCCAGCACGAGCTTCTAGTTTAGTTCGGCAACCTTTGCATCATGCGCAGTTGCCGCAACTAGTGAAGCCTGCACAACAGTCCAGCTCTGTAAGTATGCTATATTATGGATACTTTGTCCGATTCTCTTCAGAATCACACAAAGCATCAGGGGCTACTGGCTATATATATGTGTATTTAAAACAAATAAAGTTCATAAAAAGCATTACATTTCTTACCTCAAAGCCTGTTAGCAGGCTGTTGAAGGCGTCATTCAGTCCGCTTTTGACGGACTGAATCTTCTTCGCCACCGCACCCATCACAGAGGAGGATACGGAGGCACCTTGCATTGCTCCCTCCATAGAGTCCGACGCCTCTGGATTAACTCCGGGCGTCTCCGTATCCTCCTCTGCTTGGGAAGTCTGGTCTTCGGACCCCGGAGCCACGCTAGGCTCTGGGACAGTATTCGGTGGGGCCCCGGACTGTTTGGGCCCCATGTCTTCAGTCTCCATGGGGATTATCTCCCCATGGTCGGCAGCCGCCGAGGTATTATCCCCGGCCACCTTGTCACCTGCCCCGCCCTCATCCTCTAGGGCAGAGGACACCCGCTGGGAAGACACTTCAGTGTCCTCGCTGATCACGGGCGATGGAGCCCGGACTGGCGGGTCACTCTCTGTCTCTCCAGGCACTAGAGAGTTCCCCTCCGATGAGGAGGAGTTGGGGTGTCCTCCGGGAGGGCTGTAGGTTAGCAGGAGAGAAACACTAAGTAAGTATCAAAAATACTGAATAAACAAAGGTGCAGTAGCCAATCCGGAAAAACTTACGATTCGGGAAGGGGTTTCTCCCCGGGCTTCACCACAAAGCTATGTTTAGACGAATCCGAACTAGCCGCGAGGTTCATCTTCCTCCGGGGTGCGGTCGTGCCTACGTCAGCAGGGGCCGTCCTCTTCTTCCCCCTGCCTTGCGCAGGGGGCTCTTCCTCTTCTTCTTCTTCTTCTTCTTCATCTTCCTCCGACTCGGTAGAGGAGAGGATGTTAACCTCCTCGGACTTCTTGTCCGCAGGGCGGGGGCTGTCTCCGGCCCCCTTTCTCTTCTTCTTGGGCTTCTTGACCGGCACCTTGTACGGCGCCGGGACCAGCATCACCATCACCTGAGGCGATTCTGGGTCTTCAAGCAAAGGCGTCGGACACTTGATCTGGGTCGCCTTCTTCGTCTAGCCATGTATATCACGCAAAAACTCCAACTCCTGTCATCATTAAATAAGGGGGAGATATATATTCGGCGAAGTTTTCTATTACCTCTGGGGCGGAAACCACCGTACTGTAGCCCACGTCCTCGGTCTCTTCCGGCCACTCCTTCTGACTCTTGAAGAGATGCTTCCAAATCTCTTTGTGCGTAAAGCCGAAGAGGTGCTTCAGAGGCTTATCCCCGGCCGGATCAAACTCCCATAGGGAGGAGTCCCGGCTTTGGCAGGGAAGGACTAGCCAGGCCAGCATTACCTGGACCACGGGCGAGAGCTGATGCCCTTTGGAAATCACACCGAATACCTGGCTCACGAGAGTCACCACTTCAGTATGAGACCCCCAGTCCATACCTTTTTTGGTCCAGGAGGTCAACCTCACTAGAGGTCCGGATCTGAAAGCAGACTTCGCCGCGTATTTGGCGTTACGGGGTTCGGTGATGTAGAACCACTCCTGCTGCCAGACCTTGTTCGTCTCTACGAATGACCCTTTGGGCCAAGTTGCATTCGGGAGCTTGCTAATCATAGCGCCCCCGCACTCCGCGTGTTGTCCGTCCACCACCTTCGGCTTCACGTTGAAGGTCTTAAGCCATAGGCCGAAGTGTGGAGGTATGCAGAGAAAAGCTTCA
This sequence comes from Secale cereale, assembly GCA_902687465.1. NCBI lineage: Eukaryota > Viridiplantae > Streptophyta > Magnoliopsida > Poales > Poaceae > Secale > Secale cereale. The sequence goes on from LR738709.1 coordinate 333,949,673, forward strand.
CACACCACTATAAAAGCGGATATGTGAAGGATAGAGTTCGGGGCTAGATCATGGAAATCTAGCCTGTAGAAGAACAACATACCCCGAACAAAGGGATGGAGTGGAATCCCTAGCCCCCGAACAAAGTGAGAAGTAAAAACTACCCTCTCACCCACCTTAGGGACAGGAATCACCTGACCCTTGGCAGGGACTCGGTGCGCGATATTGGCGGCGAGGTAGCCCGCGCTCTGTAGATCCTTCACGGTCTTTTCAGTGACCGTGGAAGCCTCCCACTTGCCCCTGGCACCGGATCCAGCCATTGTTGGGATGGGAAGGGGAGTAGTGGTTGAGGAACGAGGAGCGGTGGGCGCAGGAGATGAGAATGTTGGGGCTAGGGAGGTTGGAGAGCTCGAGCTTGATGAAGGCGTGGGGCTAATGAAAGGGATGGGTATCCTTTTATAAACGATGCAAACACAGAACGCCCCCCCCCCACTTTATCCATAAACCTCGCCGGTTCCCAAAGCGGTCGTGCGTAATGCGCGGCATGGGTGCTCACATCATATTGATAAGGATCCCACAATAAGCAGGCACGATCTCTATTCTGATGGGATGTGTCAATGAGGATATACCTCGAAATGCGAAACCAGGACCAAAAAATGGTTTGATATTCTAGTGGGATGGACGTGACGCTTCACCCAAAAGATTTGTCAGTAAAGACACACTATTCATTTTTCTTTAAGAGCCTTGCCTTCGAGGCTAAGGGTTGTACTAACCTTGCAGAGCCGGACACTATACACCTTTTTGCAGAAGATATATTCGGAAGAAGGAACCCGCCTTGCAATGCCGGAGACAATACGGAAGCCGAACTCATCGTCATCGAAGTCAGGTTCAGGGGCTACTGAGGGAGTCCTGGATAGAGGGGTCCTCGGGAGGCCATATAACACTTGCTGGGCTGGACTGGTGGGCCGTGAAGATCATAGTCGAAGATCATCAGTCGTATCCGGATAGGACTCATGTATTCGTATAATGGAAGGTTTTAGGTTCAGGTGTAATCTTTCCTTCCTCTGCAAGATGGTATGTACAAACCCTAGGCCCCTCCGGTGTGTATATAAACCGGAGGGTTTAGTCCGTAGAGGCTAACGGAGAATCTCAATCCTCATAGGCTAGACTTTAGGGTTTAGCTAATTCGATCTCGAGGTAGATCAACTCTTGTATTCATATTCATCCATATTAATATAGCAGGAAGTAGGGTTTTACCTCGATCGAGAGGGCCTGAACCTGGGTAAACATCGTGTCCCCAACCTCCTGTTACCATCGATCCTTAGGCGCATAGTTCGGGACCCCCTACCCAAGATCTGCCGGTTTTGACACCGACACTTCTCCTTTAAAGTTCTTCTTTAAATTCTGCCACAAATGCTCACACAAAATATGTGAGGTGATAGAGGAAACAACTCTTTAACTTCCTTTAGTAAACCCTGCACAAATATATAGAACAAAATTTTGTCAACAAATTATAGGAACAATATTATATCACAAAATTATAGGAATAAAATGATATCACAAAAGTATAAGAACAAAGTTATATCACATAATTATGGCAAAGAATTATAGGATCAAATACATACTTTTTAATTGTCAGACATGATTGTCCATAACTCAGTGTTTTCAATTCCAAGATCTTGCTTCAATGCAGTTAGAAACCACCTCCAAGCTTTAGTGTTTTCACACTGCAGTACTGCACCACTGCATGAGCAATAGGAAAAATGCAATCATTGGTTTCCATTCATACTGCACTAAAGAGAACACCTCCATATTATGTCTTCAAATGGCAACCATCAAGGAAAATGATAGGTTTGCAAGGAGATAAGAACCCCCTCTTCCATGCATCAAAAGAACGGTAGCATTTCCCAAATTGTCCCTCTTCTGACAGTCCGAGAAGGAAGGTACTCCCAGGGTTTGATCTCCTCAGCTCATTGATAACCCACAAGTATAGGGGATCGTTTATAGCCTTCTTCGATAAATAAGAGTGTCGGACCCAACGAGGAACTAAAGACAGAACAAATACTCCTTCAAGTTCTATCGACCACCGATACAACTCTACGCACACTTGATGTTTGCATTACCGAAAACAAGTATGAAACTATTTTGTAGGTTTGATTCTAGAACTACTTTGCAAGAATAAAACTAGAAGTACTTTGCAAGATAATAAAAGTGGATAGCTTTTGTCAACAAGAAAATTATTTGTCCCTAGGCAATCGATAACAAGTACAGGTAATCCTTCTTGCAATTTTATATGAGGGAGAGGCATGAGCTAACATACTTTCTCTACTTGGATCATATGCACTTATGATTGGACCCTAGCAAGAATCCGCAACTGCTAAAGATCATTAAGGTCGTGAAACCCAACCATAGTATTAAGTATCAAGTCCTCTTTACTCCCGTACATCATACCCCACTTACTCAGGTTTAAGCTTCTGTCACTCTCAGAACCCACCATAAGTGAACCATGAACATATTGCAACACCCTATAGCGGGGGCCCCTCATGTTTGCGCGAGAACTGGGGGCACCGTAGGACAGCACCATAAATAAAATATACAATCATACAAACCAAGATCACGATTAACCCACAGGACAAAACGGATCTACTCAAACATCATAGGATAACCATAGATCATTGGGAAATAATATATGGAGTTGAGCACCATGTTTAAGTAGAGATTACGGCGGGGGGGGGAGAGA
>LR738709.1:333961499-334068751 GCA_902687465.1 Secale cereale
ACACACATACACACACACACACACACACACTTATAAGGACATGGTTGCATAACCAAATTAAACATCCACTTACATAGGTGGCTACTATACAACCATGGCATTTGCACACACCAAAGTAAATTATTACATGCATAATTACATAGGTGGATACTACACACATGACATTTCCACACACCAATAAAGTAAACTATATATTACATGCATGGTCAACTAGCATAAACGATCATCTGATCATCATCTACTTCTTGGGACGATTGCTCTGCTTGTGGCTCAATCCGGGCTCGTCGATTTGGGTAACAAGGCACTTCCTCATGTCAACGATCCGCCTGTGCATCTCGTAGCATGTGTACACGCTCTTGGCCGTGAACCTGGGGTGAGGTTCATCCAGTTGCCGCATCCAGGCCATGTGCCAGGATACATGACTTGTTCTCTTGGCATCCTACTTCATCTTTTCGTAGTAGGGGTCGATGATGGCCGAGGCGAGTTCAATCAGGGAGTCCTTCTTCATGCTGCCCCAGACCCTGTAGTGCTCACAGATTTCGACAAGGTTCTGGCAAGCCAAGCCCATAACCCTGAGCGCTTTTACATCCTTAGTGGTTTCCACCATGGCGACCTTGTAGTCGGTGCTGTTGACAAACCTGTTGAAACGGTCACAAGGCTCTGTGGCCATGCAGTAGTGGTAGATGAGGACATGATGGCGCACACACAACTGGGCGACGACAACCTTCTGATCTATGTCGGGACGACCGGCGGTGTACTGGAGGTCGATGTCGACCACCTTGTACTTGTCTCCAGCAAGCAACTTCTCAACGGTGTTGATGTAGTCGTCCACCACGGCCGGGTCGATTATGTACACCACCGAGAGATCTGTCTCCCTCGCGTGGGTCTCCACTTTATGCTCGCCAAACTCCATTGGAGCGCCACTAGACATCCCCTCTCTATGTGTCATTGTGGGTGTGCTTGTTGTGTTGTGGGGTGCGATCGAAAGGTTGAAGAGACTAAGGTTATAATGGTCGCGGGAATTAAAGGGAAAGCAGGACGGCCAGGAATATCGGCAGGCCCTGATGGCAGTTCTAATTTGTAGCGTGTAACTCCATCGTGTCAAACGTAACTGCATCGCGTGGCAACGCGCGCGGTGCAACCACATGCATTTGGGGCCCCCGGTGTGATCGTGCGCAGGCCCAACCGCTGGCAGAGCTCGCGCGGAGGGACGCGAGAAGAGCGCTCCGCGGTCGCCTCAATGGCGAGCAACCATATATATATGCATATAGCAGTTGAACACGCAAGGAAAAGCCTTCCACAAGCCGAGCGTGCCGACAGACGCCAGTAGAGCGCGCTGCGGCACCTAACGGTGAGGAGAGCTTGCCAAGGGACGCGAGCAGTGGCCGGCACAATGATACGTGGCAAATAAGACGAACTGTGCGAGCGATGTGCATTCGTGTTTTATTAGTTAAATTCTACTTAGAAACCAGGACGGGGTATAGTAGGTAATTAAATCACAAACATTTTTTATGTATTAACCGTATGTATACATGTCTTTTCGTCCTCTTCTCGCACGTCTTGTCACCCCGCTGCTGCAGACGGCTTACAACGCAATCTTGCGCAGCGCGCGGGGGCGTTCTTTTGGCCAAATGGTGGCGCCAATGAATCGTCTGTGAGCCCGTTCCCGCGCAACCTCACAGGTTCCCGCGCAAGCTTCCCGTCCGACTTGGTGAAATCCCCCGAAATACCCCAAAATCCCAATGCTTACCGGCCTGCTATATAAACCCTCACACCCGGCGAGTCCTGCATTACATTTACCCCTCCGTCCATGTAGCTTATCTCATCTGCTTCTCCCACAATCGCCAATGGCACCGGTCCGTCGTCGTCGCTCAGCCACTCCACCGTCATCAGAGAACAGCTCCAGCTGGGAGGCTACACCGCGGCAGCCCTATTGTAGTGTAGTCCGCGTGGCGTCCCTGTTGGGTGTGGGCGGAACACCCACCACACCCTCGGTCGCCGTTGCCCGTCGGCAGCTGTTACTGGTCGCCGTTGCCGCCACACCACCGTCGAAAGCCAGGGCCATCGACCGCTCCGCTGCCACGGCTCGAAGGCGGGAGGTGGCCGTCGTGGCCGCCACCCCACTGCCGACCATCACCCACTCTGCCATCGTGGCCTGAAAGAGGGAGGTGGCCGTCATGGCCGCCACCCCATCCTCAGCCGCCGTGGCCACCAGCCCACCGTCGATCACCGGGATCATCACCAGCTCCGCCACCACCCCCCGAAGGAGGGAGGCAGAGGTGGAAGCTCGCACATGCGTTAGCGACCTTGCACGCTACATCAAGTTCATGTGGAGGAGGAGGAGCGCCTCATCGAGCACGCAAAAAGCCTTACAGCAGCCGTGGCCGCAGCACAGGACGACGCAGAGGCGAGGAATGAGGAGATCTACGAGTAGTCAGGCCGCTTCGAGAGGGGTCGTCTAGAGCGGCAGTGGGTGTTCGAGCTAGCGAGCGTCGCTGAATGTGCAGCAGCAGCAGGCACCGTATTGCAGTTGTCCAGCTCGTCGATAGGCTCCTCCTCCTCTGCCTCTTACTGAGCGTGCTCGGCAGAGGAGATCGGCTATCGGAAGTAGCACAAAGCCCCTCTGTAGTAGTAGTAGTATTTAGGGGCAATTTTGTTCAGTTCATCTGACTATAGATGTGGTGGAACTGTACAACGTACTTAAAATTAGCTAGTATATATAGTTGAACTAGCAATTTCAGTACATGGTTGGCAACAATTGAGGAAAAGTTTGGTCGGTTCAGCTGTCGAGTTGAACTGTTTGTATAAACTAAGAACTATTGCTTAATTTATGAATGAAATCTATGCTTAATTATTGAATTTTAGTTGCAAAAATTAGATAGTGATAGTGATTTTTAGCTACATATTTTGACAAGTTGCAGTGTTACAAGGATTGAAAAATAGTTTGTACGTGGTTGTACACGGCTCATCCAAAACAACCGTTTGCGTTGAAGGGATGCACATATCATGCGCTGCGAATTTTCCCTTGACTTAAGGGGGAAGACCTTAGCTCTCACTTTACATACGGGTGTTCTACCTAAAACGTTTGCGATCAAGAGCTGCAGAAGTCCTACATCCTGCTCAGCACATTTTCTCTTGGCTTCCTGGGGAAGCTGTCGGTTTGCATATGGGTGTTCTAACTAAAATGTTTGCGATCAAGAGCTGCACAAATCCTGCATTGGAGACGGGTTTTGGATTTACTAGAATTTGAAAACAAAGTATCTCAAAGTTTTGCGGGCAATCAACAGTGCCCTAGTGTTTGAAATTCATTCACATTTCTTGCATGGGACCTAAGCATGCACCGAAGGACACATATTTGACTTTTCAACCCGTTTATATGCACTAGAGCATGTGCATGTAGTTCAAATTAAAATTATGCACATAAAATTCCTAGAAAATCCAACTAATGTATAAAAATGTCCAAATGAACCTCAAACAATTCCAAAATTAGACACAACACTCCTGTTGTTATGTTGACACTGGAATTTTTTTTAAAAGCAATAAGAGGCAACAGATATCGTGTCGTCCCCAAAGGTGGCACGTTCCCTACCGAAACCATCACGCTTGTTGTGAGAAGCTCCTGTTTGTGAGAAGCTTATACCCAAACCTGCCCCAAATGGGACAAGAATTTTACCACGGCATGTTAATACCGCTCCATGATAGCATGCCAAGTTTTAGGAATTTCAGACGAGTTTTGGATTTACTAGAATTTAAAAAACAGGTATCTCAATGTTTTCGGCCGAGTGACGGTGGCAGGGTGTTTGAAATTCATTCCTATTTCTTACATGGGACCTAAACATGCACCGATGGACACAGATTTGATTTTTTAACCCGTTTACATGCACTGGAGCATGTGCCTGTAGTTCAAATTTGAATTATGCACATAAAATGCCTAGAAGACTTAGTTAATGTATAATACTGTCCAAACGAACCCTGAAAAATTCCCAAATTAGACAAAACACTCATGTTGTTCTATGTTGACACTAGAATTTTTTTGAAGCCAATAAGAGGCAACGGATATCGTTTAATCTCCAAAGGTGGCACATTCAATACCGAAACCATCACGCTTGTTGTGAGAAGCTCTGGTTTGTGAGAAGCTTATACCCAAACCTGCCCCAAATGGGACAAGAATTTTACCACGGCATGTTGATGCCGCTCCATGATAGCATGCCAAGTTCCATGAATTTCAGACGAGTTTTGGATTTACTAGAATTTAAAAACCAGGTATCTAAATGTTTCCGGTCGAGTGACGGTGGCAGGGTGTTTGAAATTCATTCCCACTTCTTGCATGGGACATAGGCATGCACCGAAGGACACATATTTGATTTTTAACCCGTTTATATGCACTGGAGCATATGCATGTAGTTCAAATTTGAATTATTCACATAAAAGGCCTAGAAAACCCAGTTAATGTATAAAAATGTCCAAACGAACCCCGAAAAATTCCACAATTAGACACAACACTCCTGTTGTTCTATGTTGACACTAGAAATTTCCTCGTCCCCGCCGCCGTCGTGCGTCCTTGCCTCCGACGAACTCCGACGTGGCCACGACCTCTCCTCCTCCCGTCCCGAGCTCGAGCTCGCCCGAGCTGCACCCGTGGTGATGCTGCCCGGCCCCGGCCACCAGTGCGCCACAAGAAAAAGATAGGCTTCTCGTGGGCTTATGGAAAACATCTCAAAATTATGAGGTGACAACCGGCCACTAACGGAAACAATTGTTGCATTGAGAACAACAAGGAGACGAAGAACTTATTTCACCGGGAAGATAAATGAAAAACTTGGGTTATTTATAAGCACCATAAATAGCAATAATCCTTATGGAAAGCTTTTAGGTGAATTATAATCCAAGATACTCCAACGAAAAAATTGAAGGGTCGAAAGATCTCCTGAACGAAGAATATGATGGTTTTAAATGTCTCATTCTTGATAACTTGTGAATCATGAAACATGAAGGAAATTGCCAAGAATGACATAACACCATCTCAAACGATAAGGTAGAAAGAATTGCACTTCGGAGTGCACGATCAAGAAAACCATTGTGTGTGCTCGGTTTACCCGTTGTGTGTGCTGCTCCTGCCTTTCCTTAACAAATTCTAGTGAATTGTGCTATCTAATTTTACCATGCAATATGTTGCTCTAGTGTATATATTCTATATGTCGTGCAGTGTGGTGCTCACTTATTAAATGTTTGGTTATTAGTTGTCATCTTCTGTTAACTGTTTGGTTCAATTCCGCAATGTGATGTTCCATTCTTCGGGCTGCAATTTTGTATTGTCTTTCGTGCGAGAAATAAATCAAATTTTTCTTTACAAAATACATGCGAAACGAATACAGTTGCTATATTTCCAAGTTTTCAAGCATGCTTGGTTTGGTTATACATTGTGCAATGTGGTGCTCAGTTAACGTTTGGTTCATTTGTGTTGTGGTGTTTAGTTAACTGTTTGGTTCAATTCTGCAATGCGATGTTCAATAGTTGTGGGTGCATTCTGTTATTATATACCATGTGAGAAGTAAATCGAATTCGGTTGTACTAAATACATGAGAAACATATACAATTGCTATATTTCCAAGTTGTTAAGCATGCTTGGTTTGGTTAACTGTCTGATCTTCTATTAGGAGTATGTTATCTTGTGCAATGTGGTGCTCAGTTAATGTTTGGTTCATTTGTTGTGGTGCTTAGTTAACTGCTTGGTTCAATTCTGCAATGCGATGTCCAATTGTCATGGGTAGAATTTTGTATTGTTGTGCATGTGAGGAATAAATCGAATTTGGCTGCACTTAATACATGAGAAACATATATAAGTGCTATATTTCCTAGTTCTTAATCATGCTTGGTTTGGATAAATGGGTTTTCCATGTGGCTTGAATTAAGCTTATGAATCTACAATGTGCTTTTTTCATCAACATGTTGTACTGATAGCATGTGAACCCTTACTTAACCTGATGACTCACTACCTTATATGTGTTGCAGGGAAACAATGGGAAGCACTGAGGTTTACAATCGAGGTTAGCACGTGCATGGTACTTTGTCTAATAGCACATTATTGTGCAATTGCATGAACCATTCTAATATTTAGGTTTTTAACAATTTGGTCTTGCACATGTAGGTCCTGTTGTCAGAGGTTTTGACCCACTGTTCGACCCTTTTTGCATATGGGGAAATGAGTTGTCCATGAATATCAGTCAAGTCACAAACTTAGAAAGATTGTTAGGATAAAGAAATTAGTAACAAAAAACAACAAGATCTTTGTCTGCACAATGAAGAAGACATCAGTTCACTACAGGATGGTACTAACTATTATACCTTGCCTTCTTTATTCATTTGCCCCATTTCCAATATAGAGAAGATATTTATGCACATCCTTGTTTTCCGGCCTTTCCAAAGCAGTTCACTGATGATTACCTCTCGAACCACCTGTATGGTCAGAAGGTGAGGAAGGTATTCATACAACGCTCATGGTTCAACATTTAAGTGTTCCTAAAGAGGACGAAGGATGGACGGTCAATCATCCACAGGCACTGGCCTAAAGTTGCAAAGAATTTCAACATCAATGAAGGCTCAATATTCGCCTTCTCCTTCAGCAGTTTTTCAGATGAGATACATTTGTCTATGTACCGTCTATGTTGCTAATTTTGAAATGTTATAGATGTTGCATGTGAAACTTGGTGCTGTTGCAGTTGTGTAATGGGGTAGCTGAGTGCTGAAGCTATATGATGTTGTACTCTGATGTATTTAAATTATGAAAATGAAATATATTGTGTGCTTAATATGAAATGCCAATTAGATTAATAATAGGATAATTAATAATAGGATAATTAGCCTGCTGATTGGGTTTTTCTATTGTAAACGGTCATTGAGAAAACACCGCGTGTGATGCATTCAATAACGCACACATTTTTTAGGAATAAACCGTTTGCGTTATGCCACCTGGCGCAGACGTTTACCACATAAAAACTGTATGTGATGGATTCAATAACGCAAACGATAAAGTTGTTAATACCGTGTGCAATGGAAATGCTATCACAAACAATTTAACGGGGAAAATTGTGTGTGATGTACCTGCGAACAGAAACGTTTTCCTTGGAGTAACTGTGTGGGATGTATATACGGACGGAAACGTTTGCCAAGAACTGACTGTGTGGGATGTATTGACGACCGGAAATGATTTCGCATATATAATTTTATTTTATTTTAGCACTACTGTACGTATAACCATATTTGGTCACTCGCCGATCGTACACGGCCTCATTTTGCCGAGCGTGTGTGTCAGGAGGGCATATCCCCGATGGTTTCTGGGTCATGTGGGAAGGACCCCCTATCGCCCACACTCACTAGGCGACGGTTCCAAATGCCGTCGCGGAAAGGGGTTAAAAACCGTTTGTGTAGCACCTTGCTGTACTAGTGCATCCTGACGTGCACGGGCGGCGCTGATGTGGCATACAACAAGGTATGCATTACGTACGCGACATGTAGAGTCAGGACCGGCATTTCAACCTCAGGGACCGTATTGACCACGCATTTTTATATACCGGGACCGTATTGAAGCAATACGCAAGTTCCATGACTGAGTTACTTGTTGCACCCAAGATGCGATTCTATCCCGATCACGTGATGAACTCATGATTGGGGCACAACCGCATTTCGAGCGCATAGCAAGGTGGATATCATTCAACATACCATGTACTGAATAGATGTTGTTGAGCATCGTGACTATTAGGAAGTATAGGATTTATCCCTACATTGTCTTGTACTCCAAGCAGATCATGTACTCACTATATATATGCCCACGAGGCTCAAGCAATACATCAACTGTTCCACCAATACCTCTCTCGCCCTTCTAATATGGTATCTAAACCCTAGCCGTCGCCCGACGCTTCCGCACGTGCGTGCCGCCCCGGGGGCGGTCGGCCTTCATGACTGCTGCCGGGGGCCGCGCTGCCCGTACCTAGGGTTTGTCCACCAGTCGTGTTAACCGGCTGCTCTAGAGAGTCTTTTTTTTCTCAATGCTTTGATCTGGATTTTTTTCTCTCTCGCCGTTCGCGTTTTCTTTTTTTGGTTTTCCGATCTAGTATCGATTTGAGTCATCCGCCGACGTCATTCATCAATGACGCGTACTCCGCAACCGTCTTCATCTTCTTCAACCGGCTAGTGCTAGTGCGGCAACCACTCGCATATGCTTGCGCTGACCCGAGGGTGCCTCGTGTCCCGTCCGCGTGCGTTGGCGGCAGTGCGCTGGCCCTTGTCCGACACCGCAGTGGCCCGACGCGGTGCATGGTCGCTGATGCATCCCGCATGGCACCGTGCTACACTTGATGCGTGATTCGTGGTATGCATGTGCATGGATTCTCCCTACATTAACGCGTGTGTATGGATCTGCATGGTTGGCCAATGTGTGTCTGATCTAATCAACGGGTCTGATCGACCATACAATTGCAACTCCGCAAATTCCTATGAAGATTTCTTTTGAGTACCCGCACATCTCCGCCGATCGAGCAACGGGCTATAGCTGCGTCATTCCTTCGTACCGCAGCGTCACCGCCCAATGGTTTTTCCCGCGGCTACATCGACCCGTGCGTTGCCGCTGCGTCGCTCCTTCGGGCCGTAGTGCCGCGTGATGACTGCTAGAACTACGTCGGTATTTCCCCAAAGAGGAAGGCATGATGTAGTATAGTGATGACCCACAAGTGTAGGGGATCTATCGTACTCCTTTCGATAAGTAAGAGTGTCGAACCCAACAAGGAGCAGAAGGAAATGATAGGCAGTTTTCAGTAAGGTATTTTCTGCAAGCACTGAAATTATCGGTAACAGATAGTTTTGTGATAAGGTAATTGGTAGCAAGTGACAAGAGGTAAAAGTAAATAAGGTGCAGCAAGGTGGCCCAATCCTTTTTGTAGCAAAGGACAAGCCTGGACAAACTCTTATATAAAGGAAAGCGCTCCTGAGGACACATGGGAATTATCGTCAAGCTAGTTTTCATCACGATCGTCTGATTCGCGTTCGGTACTTTGGTAATTTGGTATGTGGGTGGACCGGTGCTTGGGTGCTGCCCTTACTTGGAAAAGCCTCCCACTTATGATTAACCTCTAATGCAAGCATCCGCAACTACAAAATAAGTATTAAGGTAAACCTAACCATAGCCAGAAACATATGGATCCAAATCAGCCCCTTACGAAGGAACGCATAAACTAGGGTTTAAGCTTTTGTCACTCTAGCAACCCATCATCTACTTATTACTTCCCAATGCCTTCCTCTAGGCCCAAATAATGGTGAAGTGTCATGTAGTCGATGTTCACGTGACACCACTAGAGGAGAGACAACATACATCTCATCAAAATATCGAATGAAGACCAAATTCACATGACTACTGATAGCAAGACTTCTCCCATGTCCTCGGGAACAAAAGTAACTACTCACAAGACATAATATTGTTCATGATCAGAGGGGTATTAATATGCATAATGGATCTGAACATATGATGTTCCACCAAATAAACCAACTAGCATCAACTACAAGGAGTAATCAACACTACTAGCAACCCACAGGTACCAATCTGAGGTTTCGGTACAAAGATTGGATACAAGAGATGAACTAGGGTTTGAGAGGAGATGGTGCTAGTGAAGATGTTGATGAAGATAGCCCTCCCCAAGATGGGAGAGTTGTTGGTGATGACGGCGGTGACGATTTCCCCCTCCCGGAGGGAAGTATCCCCGGCAGAACAGCTCTGCCGAAGCCCTAGATTGGTTTCCGCCTCGGTTCCGCCTCGAGACGGCGGCGTCTGGTCCCGAAAGCCTCCCCTTGATTTTTTTTCCAGGTCAAAACACTTTATATAGGAGAAGATGGGCACCGGGGGCCTGCCGGCTGGCCCATGAGGCAGGGGGCGCGCCCTGAGAAGGGGAGCGCGCCCCCACCATCGAGGCCAGCCGATGGCCCCTCTCGTGGGTTTATTTTGCCAGATATTTTTTATATTTTCCGAAACGATGTTCTGTGGAGTTTCAGGGCTTTTGGAGTTGTGCAGAATAGGTTTCTAGAGTTTGCTCCTTTTTCAGCCCAGAATTCCAGCTGCCTGCATTCTCCCTCTTCATGTAAACCTTACAAAATAGGAGAGAAAAAAGCATAAGTGTTGTGACAAAACATGTATGAACAACCCATAATGCAATAAATATCAACTTATAAGCATGATGCAAAATGGACGTATCAACTCCCCCAAGCTTAGACCTCGCTTGTCCTCAAGCGAAAGCCGATATCGAAAAATATGTCCACATGTTTGGAGATAGAGGTGTCGATAAAAACAGAATACGGACATGAGGGCATCATGATCATTCTCATAACAGCAACTTATATAAATATATTCATATGATTCTTATGCTAAAGTAACAATTCATCCACAATATCAAGTATGCATCATAAACTTCATTGGAAACTAGCAAACTTTGGTCTCGGTCATTGAAGCAATTGCAATTTATCGTAACATCGGAAAGAGTCAATATAAGAGCTTTTCACCAAGCCTACATACTCAACCATCATATAGTCATTCACAATTTCTCATACTCATGCAATACTTATGTTTATGGAGTTTTAATCAGACACACAGAAAGATAGGGGCTTATGGTGTTGCCTCCCAACCTTTTACCTCAAGGGTAATGTCAACAGTAATAGATCATGAAAACTTACATCCAAGTGGGTATATATGTCAGGATCTTTCCAACACAATGTGCTTGCCAAAGTATAAAATGTAAAAAGGAGGGGTGGATTTCACCATGACACTTATAAGACAAGAATAAAAGATAGGCCCTTCGCAGAGGGAAGCAGAGGTTGTTATGTGTTTTTATGGTTGGATGCATAAAGTCTTAGGATAGAAGAACTTCGCTTTGTATTGCCACTTGTGATAAGGACCTTTATTATGCAGTCCATCGCTTTTATTACTTCCGTATCACAAGATCCTATGAAGCTAATTTCTCCCACACTAATAAATCATACATATTTTAGCGGGTTTGCAACATGATAACTTACTTGGAAGGATCTTTCTTAATCCATAGGTAGGTATGGTGGACTCTCATGGCAAAACTGGGTTTAAGGATATAGGGAAGCACAAGTAGTATCTCTACTTAGTGCGAGGAGTTTTGGCTAGCATTAGGGGGAAAGGCAAGCTCAACATGTTGGATGATCCATGACAATATACTTTATTTCGGATATAAGAAAACATATCCCATTATGTTGTCTTCCTTTTCCAACATCAACTCTTTAGCATGTCATACTTTTAATGGGTGCTCACAATCATAGAAGATGTCCAAGATAGTATATTTGTATGTGAAGCCTCTCTTCTTTTATTACTTCCTATTAATTGCAACGATGACCAAAACTATGTTTGTCACCTCCCAACAACTTTTATTTATCATACTCTTGTATGTGAAGTCATTACTTCCCATAAGATCGATGTGATCTCTTTGATACTCTTTATGTTTTCTTTCTTTTTATCATGAGCCAAGTGAGGAAATCAAGCCCTTGACTCAAACACTAATCTTTATTATATAGCTCACGGATTCGATTACAAAGGATAAAGCTCACAACTAGATCATTCTAACTTTATTCTACTAGATCAAGATACTACCAAAAGGATCGAACTAAGTAAAACGGTAAAGATAGGAGTGATGGTGATTCGATACCGGGTTCACTCCCCCAAGCTTGGCAGTTGCCAAGGGGAGTGCCCATACCCATATGATTATGTCTCCTTATTTGGGGGTGGTGATGATGGAGTTGTTGATGATGTAGGCTTGTTGTTCATCTTCCAAGGCATGGGCTCACCATCGTAGAAGGATGATCGAGTCTCCGGGATACTCAAATCTGCAGCCAAACTCATGTTCTTGAATCTATATTCATACTCACAGTTTTGGTTCTGCAGGTCAAAGCTCTAGGCTTGGAGGTGATCGATCTTCTCTTGAAGATTGGAGATGGCTTCCCCGAAGATCCTTGAGTCCATCTTGAGGTTGTTGGCAAGCTCCGAGATCATCATGTGGTTGGCGTCGAGTCCTCATTCCACCATACCTTGGCACTTGAAAACTTTTTGCTCCATTGCTTCGAGTCTTTCCTCCATGCTTCCGGTCCTCCTTGGCCCCTCAACATCACGGATATGCAGCACCCCGTCATGCAACTCCATGGTTTTGGGGTGGTGCAGCACCTCCGCAAGGTAGGGGTTGATGACCTTCTCTAAGAACTTGTCCTTGGGGGTGTTGGAGGACGCCATGATGATCTAGATCTGTCAAAAACAGCAGCTCGAAACGAAAACAGAGGATTTCTGTGTGATACAGAGGTCAAAACTTTCGGGAGTATATATAATGATTTTTTCCCGAACAAAAGGAGTAACCCACAAGAAAACGGAGTCCAAGGGACATACGGGGTTTCCTCAAGGCAGGGGGGCGCGCCCTCTACCCTCGAGGATGCCTCGTGTCTCTTCCGGACTGCGGTTTATTTTTCTATTTTTCTAAATATTCCAAAACGGAAAAAATTGCCTTTATAACTGTTTTGGAGTCGGTTTGCTTACCGTATTACATACCTCTTCCTTTTCGGAGGCTGAATAATTCTAGAAAGTGTCCCTTATGTATTCCTCCGGGGTTATGGTTTCAATAACATTAGTTTCAACATTTATAGGATTACCTGAGATATAATGTTTGATCCTTTGACCATTCACCACCTTTGGATTTGTGCCTTCGAAGTTGTTGATTTTTATGGCACCGGAACGATAGACCTCCTCGATAATATAAGGTCCTTCCCACTTGGAGAGAAGTTTTCCTGCAAAAAATCTTAAACGAGAGTTGAATAGCAAGACATAATCACCTACGTTAAACTCACGCTTTTGTATTCTTTTGTCATACCATATTTTAACTTTTTCTTTAAACAGTTTGGCATGCTCGTAGGCTTGGGTTCTCCACTCATCAAGGCAACTAATGTCAAATAACCTCTTTTGACCGGCAAGTTTGAAATCATAATTGAGCTCTTTAATAGCCCAATATGCCTTATGTTCTATCTCAAGAGGTAAGTGACAAGCTTTTCCATATACCATCTTATATGGAGACATACCCATATGATTGTTGTATGCAGTTCTATAGGTCCATAATGCATCATCAAGTTTCTTGGACCAATTCTTCCTAGACCTATTAACTGTCTTTTGCAAGATTAATTTCAACTCCCTATTACTAAGTTCTACTTGACCACTATTCTGTGGGTGATAAGGTGATGCAATTATATGGTTGACATCATACTTAGCAAGCATCTTACGGAAAGCACCATGAATAAAGTGTGAACCACCATCAGTCATTAGATATCTAGGGACTCCAAACCTCGGAAATATAACTTCTTTAAGCATCTTAATGGAGGTGTTATGATCAGCACTACTAGTTGGAATAGCTTCTACCCACTTAGTAACGTAATCAACAGCAAATAAAATATGTGTGTACCCATTAGAGGCAGGAAAAGGTCCCATATAATCAAAGCCCCAAACATCAAATGGTTCAGTAACAAGTGAATAATTCATAGGCATTTATTGACGTCTACTAATATTACCTATCCTTTGACATTCATCACAAGATAAGACAAACTTACGGGCATCCTTGAAGAGAGTAGGCCATAAAAACTGGATTGCAATACCTTGTGTGCAGTTCTATCTCCCGCATGGTGTCCTCCATAAGCTTCGAAGTGGCACTTGCGTAGGATCTGTTCCTGTTCATGCTCAGGTACACAACATCTAATAATACCAACTACTCCTTCTTTATAAATATGTGGGTCATCTCAAAAGTAATGCCTCAAATCATAGAAGAACTTTTTCTTTTGCTGATATGTGAAGCTAGGTGGTATAAACTTAGCAACAATGTAATTAGCATAATCAGCATACCATAGAGCAGTACGAGAAGTACTTATGACAGCTAGTTGTTCGTCAGGAAAGCTATCATCAATAGGTTGTGGGTCATCAAGTATATTCTCTAACCTAGACAAGTTATCTACAACATGGTTCTCATCTCCCTTTCTATCAATAATATGCAAGTCAAACTCTTGCAGCAAGAGAACCCATCTGATAAGTCTAGGTTTAGCATCTTTCTTTTCCATAAGGTATTTGATAGCAGCATGATCAGTGTGAATAGTTACTTTAAAATCAACGATGTAGGGTCTAAACTTATCACAAGCAAACACAACTGCTAAAAATTCTTTCTCAGTGGTAGCATAATTTTTTTGGGCACTATCTAGAATTTTACTAGCATACTGGATGACATTCAATTTCTTATCAACTCTTTGCCCTAAAACAGCTCCTACAGCATAATCACTAGCATCACACATAATCTCAAAGGGTAAATTCCAATCAGGAGGCTGGACAATAGGTGCAGAGATCAATGCTCTCTTAAGTATTTCAAATGCTCTAGACAATCATCATCAAAGACGAAAGGAATATCTTTTTGTAAGAGATTAGTCAGAGGCCTGGAGATTTTGGAGAAGTCCTTTATGAACCTCCTATAAAACCCGGCATGACCAAGGAAACTTCGTATACCTTTGATATCCTTAGGGCATGGCATCTTTTCAATAGCATCCACTTTAGCTTTGTCAACTTCAATACCTCTTTCAGAAATTTTATGTCCCAAGACAATGCCTTCATTAACCATAAAGTGGCACTTCTCCCAATTCAAGACAAGGTTAGTATCTTCACATCTCTGCAAAACTCGATCAAGGTTGCTTAAGCAATCATCAAAAGAAGTTCCGTAAATGGAGAAATCATCCATGAAAACCTCAACAATCTTTTCACAAAAATCAGAGAATATAGCAATCATGCATATTTGAAAGGTAGCAGGTGCATTACATAAACCAAAAGGCATACGTCTATAAGCAAAGGTACCGAAAGGACAAGTAAAAGTGGTCTTTTCTTGATCCCCTTTTGACACAGGTATTTGAGAGAAACCAGAATAACCATCTAGAAAGGAGAAATGAGTATGTTTGGATAACCTTTCTAGCATTTGGTCAATAAATGGCAAGGGGTAATGATCTTTCTTAGTAGCTTTGTTTAACATACGAAATCAATTACCATCCTATAGCGTGTAACTATTCTTTGCGGGATCAGTTCATATTTATCATTAGGGACAACAGTCATACCTCCTTTCTTAGGGACACAATGGACAGGACTTACCCACTGGCTATCAGCAACTGGATAGATAATACCTGCTTCTAGGAGCTTTAGTATTTCCTTCTTACCACTTCTTTCATCTTAGGATTTAACCGTCGCTGATGATCAATAATTGGTTTAGCATTTTCTTACAATTTTATCTTGTGTTGGCATATAGTGGGACTAATGCCCTTAAGATCATCCAGAGTATATCCAATAGCATCTCGGTGCTTCTTTCAGAGTTTTCAATAATTTTTCTTCTTCCTGCTCTGAAAGGTTAGCACTAATAATAACAGGATATATCTTCTTTTCATTAAGATAAACATACTTAAGATTATTAGGCAAAGGTTTAAGTTCAAACACGGGATCACCCTTGGGTGGAGGAGGATCACCTAGGATTTCAACAGGCAAGTTGTTTTTCAATACGGGTCCCTATTTAAAGAATATTTCATCTATTTCCCTTCTCTCATTCATATGCATATCATTTTCATGGTCTAGCAAGTATTGTTCTAAACGATCATTAGGTGGCACGGCAATAGAAGCAAGACCAATAATTTCATCCTTAATGGGTAGTGCCTTTTCAAGGGGTTGTCTACGGAATTTAGCAAAGTTAAAATCATGAGACATATCCCCTAATCCAACAGTAACAATATCTTTCACGCAGTCTATCTTGGCATTAACAGTATTCAAGAAGGGTCTACCAAATATAATGGGGCAGAATGCATCTTGTGGGGAACTAAGAACAAGAAAATCAGCAGGGTATTTAACTTCCCACACAAGACTTCAATATCTCTGACAATCCCAACTGGTGAAATAGTCTCTCTATTAGCGAGCTTAATAGTAACATCAATACCTTCTAACTCAACAGGTGCAATATCATGCATAATTTCGTTCTACAGATCAAAAGGGATAATGCTCGCACTAGCACCTACATCACATAAACCATGAAAACAATGATCTCCTATCTTAACAGAGATAACTGGCAAGCCTACAACAGGTTTATGTCTATTCATTGGGTTTGGCTATTCTAGCAGACTCTTCTTGGAGATAAATAACATATCCATCTAAATCTTCTACCAAGAGATGTTTAACCATAGCAACACTAGGTTCAACTTTAATTTGCTCAGAGGGTGTAGGTGTCCTAGTGTTACTCTTACGAACGACAGTTGAAGCTTGAGCATGATCCTTTATCCTAACAGGGAAAGGTGGTTTCTCAATATAAGCGGTAGGTATAACAGGATCAACATTGTAAGTAATAATATTTTCTTCAACTTTAATAGGTTCAACTACTTTTACTTCAATAGGGGGATGGTATTTAAACCACTTCTCCTTGGGGAGATCAACATGAGTAGCAAAGGATTCATAGAAGGAAGCTACTATCTCGGAGTCAAGTCCATACTTAGAGCTAAACTCACGGAAAACATCGGTATCCATAATAGCTTTAACACAATCAAACTTAGGGGTCATACCTGACTCCTTACCTTCGTCGAGATCCCAATCTTCAGAGTTGCGTTTAATTCTTTCCAATAAATCCCGTTTGAAGTCAATAGTCTTCATCATATAAGAGCCAGAACAAGAAGTATCGAGCATGGAGCGATTATTATGAGAAAGCCGAGCATAAAAATTTTGAATGATCATTTCTCTTGAGAGCTCATGATTGGGGCATGAATATAACATTGTCTTAAGCCTCTCCCAAGCTTGAGCGATGCTTTCTCCTTCGCGAGGCCAGAAATTATAGATATAATTACGATCACGATGAACCTGGTGCATAGGGTAGAACTTCTGATGAAATTCTAACTTCAAACGATTATAGTTCCATGATCCCATATCATCGCATAACCTAAACCATGTCGATGCATCTCCCTTCAAAGATAAAGGGAAGACCTTCTTCTTGATAACATCCTCGGGCATACCTGCAAGCTTAAACAATCCACAAACTTCATCCACATAGATTAGGTGTAAGTCGGGATGTAGTGTTCCGTCTCCTGTAAAAGGATTTTCAAGCAGTTTCTCTATCATACCCAAAGGAATCTCAAAGAAAACATTTTCAATAGGTGCAGTAGGTTGAGGAGCAACTCTTTGCTCTTCTGTTCGGGGTGAAGATACCCCGAACAAGCCCCTCAAAGGATTTTGAGCCATAGTAACAAGTGCAATAAATTTCAGCACACTATATAAATTTTTCCTTACCAAATTCCACTTACCAAAGGCGCTTCACTCCCCGGCAACGGCGCCAGAAAAGAGTCTTGATGACCCACAAGTGTAGGGGATCTATTGTAGTCCTTTCGATAAGTAAGAGTGTCGAACCCAACGAGAAGCAGAAGGAAATGATAGGCAGTTTTCAGTAAGGTATTTTCTGCAAGCACTGAAATTATTGGTAACAGATAGTTTTGTGATAAGGTAATTGGTAGCAAGTGACAAAAGGTAAAAGTAAATAAGGTGCAGCAATGTGGCCCAATCCTTTTTGTATCAAAGGACAAGCCTGGACAAACTCTTATATAAAGGAAAGCGCTCCTGAGGACACATGGGAATTATCGTCAAGCTAGTTTTCATCACGATCGTCTGATTCGCGTTCGGTACTTTGGTAATTTGGTATGTGGGTGGATCGGTGCTTGGGTGCTGCCCTTACTTGGACAAGCCTCCCACTTATGATTAACCTCTAATGCAAGCATCCGCAACTACAAAAGAAGTATTAAGGTAAACCTAACCATAGCCTGAAACATATGGATCCAAATCAGCCCCTTACCAAGCAACGCATAAACTAGGGTTTAAGCTTTTGTCACTCTAGCAACCCATCATCAACTTATTACTTCCCAATGCCTTCCTCTAGGCCCAAATAATGGTGAAGTGTCATGTAGTCGACATTCACATGACACCACTAGAGGAGAGACAACATACATCTCATCAAAATATCGAACGAAAACCAAATTCACATGACTACTTATAGCAAGACTTCTCCCATGTCCTCAGGAACAAAAGTAACTACTCACAAGACATAATATTGTTCATGATCAGAGGGGTATTAATATGCATAATGGATCTGAACATATGATCTTCCACCAAATAAACCAACTAGCATCAACTACAAGGAGTAATCAACACTACTAGCAACCCACAGGTACCAATCTGAGGTTTGGGTACAAAGATTGGATACAAGAGATGAACTAGGGTTTGAGAGGAGATGGTGCTGGTGAAGATGTTGATGAATATAGCCCTCGCCAAGATGGGAGAGTTGTTGGTGATGACGGCGGTGATGATTTCCCCCTCCCGGAGGGAAGTATCCCCGGCAGAACAGCTCTGCCGGAGCCCTAGATTGGTTTCCGCCTCGGTTCCACCACGAGACGGCGGCGTCTGGTACCGAAAGCTTCCTCTTGATTTTTTCCAGGTCAAAACACTTCATATAGGAGAAGATGGGCACCGGGGGCCTACCGGCTGGCCCACGAGGCAGGGGGGCGCGCCCTGGGAAGGGGGGCGCGCCCCCCACCCTCGAGGCTAGCCGGTGGCCCCTCTCGTGGGTTTCTTTTGCCAGATATTTTTTATATTTTCCGAAACGATTTTCTGTGGAGTTTCAGGGCTTTTGGAGTTGTGCAGAATTGGTTTCCAGAGTTTGCTCCTTTTTCAGCCCAGAATTCCAGCTGCCGGCATTCTCCCTCTTCATGTAAACCTTACAAAATAAGAGAGAAAAAAGCATAAGTATTGTGACAAAACATGTATGAACAGCCCATAATGCAATAAATATCAACTTATAAGCATGATGCAAAATGGACGTATCATATAGCAGCGGTAGGTATTTCCCTCAGTGATGAGACCAAGGTTATCGAACCAGTAGGAGAACTAAGCAACACAACGTAAACAGCACCTGCACACAAATAACAAATACTCGCAACCCGACATGTAAAAGGGGTTGTCAATCCCTTTCGGGTAACAGGATAGAGTTGTAAATATGGATAGATTGGTTGTTAAATAAGATAAATTGCAGCAAGGTATTTTTGGGTTTTTGGTTTAGTAGATCTGAAAATAAAAGCAAAGGAAAATAGATCACAAAGGCAAATAATATTAGAAAGAGACTCGGGGGTCGTACATTTCACTAGTGGCTTCTCTCGGGAAAAATAGCAAATGGTGGGAAAACAATTATTGTTGGGAAATTGATAGAACTTCAAATAATCATGACGATATCCATGCAATGATCATTATATAGGCATCACGTCCAAGATTAGTATACCGGCTCCTGCCTGCATCAACTACTATTACTCCACACGTCGACCGCTACCCACTATGCATCTAGTGTATTAAGTTCATGGAGAAACGGAGTAATGCAATAAGAACGATGACATGATGTAGACAAGATCTATTTATGTAGAAATAGACCCCCATCGTTTTATCCTTAGTAGCAACAATACATACGTGTCGGTTGCCCTTCTATCACTGGGATCAACCATCGTAAGATCGAACCCACTACAAAGCACCTCTTCCCATGGCAAGATAAAGAAATCAAGTTGGCCAAACAAAACCCAATATCGGAGAACAAATACGAGGCTATAAGCAATCATGCATATAAGAGATTAAAAAAAGACTCAAATAACTTTCATGGATATAAAAAGATAGATCTGGTCATAAACTCAAAGTTCATTGGATCCTAACAAACACACCGCAAAAGAGTTACATCATATGGATCTCCAAGAGACCATTGTATTGATAATCAAAAGAGAGAGATGAAGCCATCTAGCTACTGACTACGGACCCGAAGGTCTACAAGGAACTACTCACAATCATCAGAGAGGCACCAATGGAAGTGGTGAACCCCTCCTTGATGGTGTCTAGATTGGATATTGTGGTTCTGGACTCTGCGGCGGCTGGATCAAATTCCGTCAACTCCCCTAGGGTTTCTGGAATATTGGGGTATTTATAGAGAGGCGGTCCGGGGGCACCCGAGGTGGGCACAACCCACCAGGGCGCGCCTGGGCCTCTTGGCGCACCCTAGTGGGTTGTGCTCCCCTCGGAGCACCCCCCAGGTGCTGCCTTGGCCCATTGGGTGTCTTATGGTCCATAAAAAATCTCCGTAAAGCTGTGTTTGGACTTCGTTTGATATTTATTTCCTACAATGTAAAAAACATGCAGAAAACAACAACTGGCACTTGGCACTATGCCAATAGGTTAGTACCAAAAATGATATAAAATGACTATAAAATGATTGTAAAACATCCAAGAATGATAATATAACAGTATGGAATAATCAAAAATTATAGATACATTGGAGACATATCAACGCGGCCCGCGGTCACCGCCGTCTCGAGGTCGTCTGCTCCAGGCCATCCCCGTGACTGCACCGACCCTCGCGATGTCGTTGCGTCACCTCGTCGGGCCGTAGCGAGCGTGGCACGCGGTCCTCGTCGCCGCCCCGTGGTTCACCCTGCGGTTGCACCGACCTGGGCGCTGCCGCTGCGTCGCCCCTTCGGGCTGTAGTGCCGCGGCCCGCGGTCCACCGTCGCCCCGAGGCTTGTCCACTTTAGGCCATCCCTGTGGCTGCACTGACCCTCGCGCTACCGCTACGTCGCCCCATCGGACCGTAGCGAGTGTGGCTCGCGATCCCTGCCTCGGTCCTGAGGTCTTCCCCGCCGTCGCCCTGACCCGCGCGCTGCAGCTCCGTGGCCCCTTTAGCCCGTAGCACCATGGCATGCGCTCCACTTCACCGTCCACGCGCATCGACTCCTATGTGGTATGCACCGCGCTATCTTTCTAGGCGCTGGAACGCCACCGTCTGCGCCGGTCTTTGTCATGTTATCGGGTTCTTCTTTGCCTACTTCGAGCACCAGCGCCGCGCTCCTAGCCGCCGCCGCCGCCTCCTCGGGCCGCCGCTGCCGCTCTTCTTCCCCGTCCACGGTGACTTCCTTGACAATGGCCACCCTGACTCGACATTAACCACGGCATCCCTCGCTTGGCTACCTCGACCACGGCTACACCATCCTACGCTCTCGACTATTTCGACAAACGGCACAAAGGGCTATCGCCTTACTTGAGCAACCTCACCGGTTTTCACTCCAGCCACAACTTTTGCGACGCGTCAACCGTTACGACTGTGGGGGGTGTCCGTTGGCTTGCCTTCATATTCTTCTCCAGTCTCACCGTATGTGTCGCTACCGTTGTAACTGCAGGGGGGTGTTGAGTATCGTGACTATTAGGAAGTATAGGATTTATCCCTACCTTGTCTTGTACTCCAAGCAGGTCATGTACTCACTATATATACGCCCAGAGGCTCAAGCAATACATCACCTATTCCACCAATACCTCTCTCTCTCTTGTAATAGATGTGAATACGAGATAAATGCTTACACTCACCTCAAGTTACAACACGAATACATCAATACATCAATACATAGAAATCATCATACAGAAGAGTAGGATCCGACTACGGATGAAATCAAACGAAAAAGAGAATGACATCCACCCTGCTAATCCCAGGCTCCCGACCCGAAACCTATCCCTTGATCGAAGAAGAAGAAGCAGAAGAAGAACTCCAAAAGAAACATGCATTACTCTCACGTCAGATCATCGCATTACCTGTACCTGCAACTGATGTCGCCAGCGAGTACGAGGATTATAAATACAATTCGACAAAGCTAAAATCCTGCCGACTGTAGATTTGCAACAAATCCGCACGCATCCGTCCATTTCAGATCCAACGGTTCGCAGCGACTCTGCGCGAGCGAAGCGCACGGAATCCACTCCACCATAGCCATTATTATTTCTGCGTCGATGACAAGTGGGGTCGATCGAACCGTCCCTCTCTCCCAATGCGCGCATGAACTGCACTCCTCCGTCCTCATCGCCCGCATTACTTCTCCCCCTCTCGCGCATTGTGGTTGGCATTCGACGCTCTCCCCTCTCCCCTTCCGCATCTCTCGATCGCCCGCAACTTCTCCTGGTAGCGGCGCAGTCTGGTTCTCGGCGGCGGCGTCTGATTCGAAGGTGGGGGTCGCATTTCCCCGTGCACTCTGTTTTCCCTGTTGCTTATCCCGTTCGTCCCACCACGGATTTACTTGTTTCCCCTTCGAATTTGTGCGGGTTGTTGATGATATTAGGGTCGATTAGGTCATCTGTATAGTCTACGCGTAGAAGCATGCTCGGATTTTGGTTCAATTCGTGCGGATTTGGTCGGCCGATGGGTTGTGTGTAGGTTTTCGTGGTGGATTGCAGGTTTATTTTTTCCATGGATTTTTTCCCTACGGGTTTTCGTTATGTTGACATTTGTTGTTATGTATTATGATGTGCAGTAGTGTATGTGTATTTTCAACAGCAACCCTGAAATTTCCCCACTAGATGCCCTTATGTCGGATATATGTAGTGTATGTGTATTTTGAACAGCAACCCTAACATTTTTTGTTGTTGATTAGGGTCATGACATATATGTAGTGTATGGTAAACTTCGATGCAAATCTACAGTCAGCGGGAATTTAGCTTTGTCAAACTTCGATTATCTGTGTTGTTGTGCTATTAATTTTCAGGATCATTGTATTGTACTTACTAGTGTCATTGTGCCTAAATTACCAATAGCCCAACAGTTTTGTATTCACCAGTTTTTTTACGTGCTATTAATTATCATGACCGTGGGATTGTACTTACCAGTAACAATGTGCCCAACTTACCAGTAGTGTAACAGTGTTGTTGCTCACCAGTGATGATATATGTGCATACAATTTCAGTGGTTAGTATATTTTTGTACCTACCAACACGACTGTGTTTGAGTTATCATGGGAACATTTCTAGGTTTATCATCAGTTAGTATGTTGTTTATGTGCTTACCGACAGCACCTTGGCCATTTTATCATGTGTTCAGTACTTTATCTACCATGTTCATTGTGTTTATATGTTGTTGTAAATGGTTTCACTACAATGTTCATTGCTTTATTGTGCTTTTCGTTCATACATGACAGGACACAATGCCGAGGAAGCGCAAAGGAGATGGTGATTGGATTGATGAGGTTACTTTGAAAAAGGCGAAGCGCCCTCCTCCACGGAATAGAGCCTCACCTAGTTCGCTTCTTTTAGCATCCAAAGACATGAATGATGACAGGAAGGTTTCCATTGATGAGATGGACTTCACAAGCCTTCTGAATATCCAGTGTGACCATCTCTTCAACAATCTCACTGTGTGGCTTGCTGATCTGTACAATCCCGATTCCCGTGAGGTGGTCGTACCAGGGCGCGGCAGGCTTCCGGTTAATGAGGAATATATGCATCGTGTTATGGGCGTGCCGCGTGGAGGGGAGGATGTCCCTTACAACCTCCCTACTGAAGCTGATATTGAGTTAGGGCTTGAGTTGTTTGGCGAACTTGGATATGCCCCTAAGATGACTGTCGGTGTACTAAGGTAGGGGTACCCCAGTACCCCAACTTGTGCACGGGCAGTTGCAGCTTCCCGCGGCAAGGTTCACTGCGTGCTCGCCGGAGACCTTCCTGCTTCTTATCAAACCATTCAAAAACAAAGTATACAAGACAGAAGATCGAGACCCCGGCAAGAGGAGCTTGCCGGGAAGGCCGTACCAGGCTCAAGGCTGTTCCACTAACACAAGACCCTGGCAAGAGGAGCTTGCCAGGAAGACTAGAAGATATCGCCTCGGCGCTATGCGCGCCCCGGCAAGGGGCCCGGGGAGCGGCAAGTTCCCGGGCCCGGCAAGATCAAGGCCCCCGGCAAGGTGCTTGCCGGGAGGGCTGCGCTGTGTGCCCGCGCTCCAGCTCATCGGCCCACGCGTCACCCTGGGGCCTATCCAGGGACGCGTGGCGGATGGCTGTGCAGCCTGGGGTACACGGTGGCACTCCACGGCGATAAATCCGTCGCCGTGGCGGACGGAGACGCTAAGGCGGGAGCTTTTGGGGTCGACGGCGACGGGCATTAAATGCCCTTGTCCCCCACTGTTAAAGTAGGTATAGACCACTGTTCTGTACTGTAGCTCCACTATTCCCGCACTGTTACAACTACCACCTCTTTTACTTTTTTACCCCTTTCTCCTACGTTGACACCTGTCGGTGACCCCTTGCACTATAAAAGGAGGCCCATGCACAACGTGGAGGGGGTTCGAAACCTAGACTACTCTCACGCACGGTGTAGCTACTTCTTCAAGCTCCCGAGCACTCAACTCAATACACAACCAAGCAGGAGTAGGGTTTTACGCATCCGTGCGGCCCGAACCTGGGTAAAACTGCCCGCGTGTTTGCTTCGATCTGCTCTTTGTGCTCCCTCCGCCCTCGTACCGCATAGACAAGGGGCTCCGGTCCCATAGGTGTTCGTGGTGGACAGTTTCCCCCGACATCTTTGGCGCGCCAGGTAGGGGGCGTCGAGGTTGTGCGAACCTGATCCGGCGTTCGCGCGGGCGCATTCTTCATCAACCTCTCCAGCTTCATCAGCAACTTCCTCAGCGACAACCCCATGGCCCCGAAGAAGAAGCCTTCGGAGGTCGGAGGCCCGTCTGCGTCGCACCCGCCACCACCAGAGCCAACGGTGGGCGGGGGAGACGCCGTCGGAAGGGTGGTTGCCGGCGAGGACACTCACGGTGCCACCAGATCCAAGAACAAGGCGGACGACCGGACCTCGGTCTCCGTGGACGCGCCGCGTCCATCACAACACACGACGACCCCGCAGCGCCATACCACGGGAGGTGGTATCCGCTTGCTGGGGCAAGGCCAAACTGGAGGCTCGCGGGACGCCCCGGACCCCCGTCCGGGCACAAGCAAAGCGAAGGCGCCGGCGCGGGACCCCGCTCCTTCTAACGCCGTTAGAAGTCCGAGCGTATCCCGCTCCTCGCACCGCTCGCCCGCGTTCCCCACTACTCCGGCAGAAGCGCTCGCAAGGGCGCAGCTGCTCCTCGATTTTCCTCCGGCGGCCGACAAGGCCGAAGAATGGAGGGCCACCATCCGGAGCCTGATAGACTTCGCCAACAATGATTCTCCACCGCAGCCGTCGGCCTCACGGCCGCGGCAGGCTGAGAAGACGAAGGCTATCGGCGACAAGACTGCCGGGGGTGCGACAAGTGTGCACTCCCCGGCGCAGAAGCAGAAGACGCCGCCCCGCCGGAACAACCCCGACGACGGCTCCACAGCCTCGTCGGATCCGCGGGCCCGTCGGGACCAGCGCCAGGTCCTCGACGACCGGCGAGATGAAGACGCTCGAACCACAATCGAGCGCCGCCGAGAAGCTCGGCGACAATCTGACAAGAGAGCTGGAGACACTGTCGACGCGCGCGCGCCCGGTGAACCAGGCGACTTGCCGTACGCGGCAGGCTGCCCTGCGTTCACCCGCGAGCTGCGGCGCGTCCAGTGGCCCAGCATGAAGAACTTTAAGCCCGACGTACCGGAGAAGTACGACGGCAAGACGCACCCCTCGGAGTTTCTCAGCGTCTACACTATCGCAGTGCAAGCTGCCGGGGGGCGCGACGAGAAGATCCTAGCCAACTACTTCCCGCTCGTGCTGAAGCCGAACGTCCGTTCGTGGCTCATGCACTTGCCGGAAGGCTCTATCTCTTCTTGGGCCGACCTCTGCCATCAGTTTGTTGGCGCCTTCACCGGCGGCCACAAACCCCATGGCCAGGAGAGCGATCTCCACATCTTGGCCCAGAAGGAAGGCGAACCCCTGCGCAAATATATCCAACGCTTCAGCCGGGTGCAGCACAACATCCCTGACGTTCACCCCGCCGCGGTTATCAGCGCGTTTCATCAGAACGTGCGTAACCGCCGCATGCGTGAAGAGATGGCGATGACGAAGATTCGGGACGTCAGCGAGCTCTACGCTCTTGCTGACAAGTGCGCCCGCGCGGAAGAGGGGAGGAAACTCCCCGGGGAGGATGCTGGCGCAGGGGGAAGCGACAGCGACGACGCCGCCCCGGCAAAGAAGAGCCGGCGGCGGAACAACAGAAAGAAGGGCAAGAAGGAAGTGCTTGCCGTCGAGAAGTCCGGCAAGGAGGCCCCCGCCAAGCAAGCACAGGCTGGCGGCTCCGGCAAGGAGCCTGCCCCTGCGGCGGCGGCCGACAAGCCGGGTAGCTCCGACAAGCAATACTGTAAGATTCACCGCACCAAGGGTCACGATCTCTCCAACTGCAAGCGCGTCGAGTACCTCGTCGAGCAGCAAAAAGCTGAGTACGAGAGGCGCGACAAGGAGAAGGCCCAGGGTGGCGGGGAAGAGCCCAGCAAGAAGCGGCCGTTCAATGGCCGGGGAGGACGCCGCGGCAAGGCCAAGCAGCGGCAAGGAGATCGACCTCCCCGGGGCCGCGATAACGACGAAGACGACGATGAAGACATGGAGGACGACGAGAACAGCGAGCAGGAGTTCCAGAAGGCCACGGAGGTCCTATGCGTCGACGGTGGCGCCTCCCTGCACACCTCCCACCGCCAGCTGAAACAGTGGGTGCGTGAGGTGAATGCAGCGGAGCCGCCCGTGGAGTCGCGCAGGCTCCTCAAATGGTCCAGCACGCCCATCGTTTTTGACCTTGAGGATCACCCTGACCGCACCACGGCGGTCGGGTGTTTGCCGATGCTGGTCTCTCCCACCATCCGCAACCTCAAGGTCACCAAAATGTTGGTTGACGGCGGGGCCGGGCTGAACTTGATCTCCTCTGCTGTGATCAAGAAGCTCCAAATTCAAGACGGCGAGCTCGAAGAGACCGGTTCATTCCAAGGAATCAACCCGGGAAGGAGCAAGCCCAAGGGAAAGATCACTCTGCCGGTGACCTTTGGCGGGGAGCTCAACTTCAGGACTGAGCGCATCACCTTTGACGTTGCTGATATTCCGTTGCCCTACAATGGAATACTCGGCCGTCCCGCCCTCGCCAAGTTCATGGCAGCTTCCCACTATGCCTACAACGTGCTGAAGATGCCGGGGCCGATAAGCGTCATCACTGTCCACAGCGACAAGAAAGATGCGCTTATTTGCGCCGACAAGATTTACCGGGATGCGGCAGCTGCGGCCGAGAAGGATACTCTTGCCGCTGAAGCTCCCGGGGGGAAGAAGACGAAGACCAAGTCCGGCAAGTGCTCTGGGACCCACTCCGGCAACCGCACCTCTTCGGAGTGCTGCGCTGCCGTCGAGGACGTTCCATCGAGCTCCACCGGCAAGAGCAAGAAAGGAATGGCTGCTCCTCCGGCAACCAAGAAAGTGTCCGCAAAGGAGGATGGCGCTGGTGGTACCTTCACCATCAGTGCCACCCTTGACAGCAAATAGGAAAGCGCGCTCGTCGCCTTCCTGCGGGCGAATGTCGATGTGTTTGCTTGGCAACCATCTGACATCCCCGGTGTTCCCAGGAAGGTGATTGAGCACAAGCTTGCTGTCTGTCCTCATGCGCGGCCCATCAAGCAGAAAGTGAGGAAGCAAGCCGTGGAGCGCCAAGAGTTCATCAATGAGGAGATCAAGAAACTAGAGGCAGCGGGCCTAGTTAGAGGTGTGATCCATCCGACGTGGCTGGCAAACCCAGTCGTCGTGCGCAAGGCCAACGGGAAGTGGAGACTGTGTATAGACTTCACCGATGTCAATAAAGCATGTCCCAAGGATCCTTTCCCTTTGCCGCGCATTGACCAGATCGTTGACTCCACTGCCGGATGTGAGCTACTCTGTTTTCTTGATGCATACTCAGGCTATCATCAGATTTTCATGGCCAAGGAAGATGAAGAGAAGACTGCGTTTATCACTCCATGTGGCACATATTGCTTTATCCGCATGCCGTTTGGATTGAAGAATGCAGGCTCAACCTTTGCAAGGGTAGTGTACACTGCTTTTGAGCCACAGATCCACAGGAATGTAGAAGCTTACATGGATGACATCGTGGTGAAGAGCAAAAGCAAGGAAACACTGATTCAAGACTTGGAAGAAACGTTTCAGAACCTGCGCAGAATACAGCTCAAGCTGAACCCCGAGAAGTGCGTCTTTGGAGTCCCCTCCGGCAAGCTTCTCGGGTTCTTTGTATCACAGAGGGGGATTGAAGCCAACCCCGACAAGATCAAAGTCATTGAGCAGATAGAGGCCCCGAAGCGCGTCAAAGATGTCAGAAGGCTTGCAGGTTGTGTTGCTGCCCTCAGTAGGTTCATTTCAAAATCCGCAGAGCGCGCCCTACCTTTCTTCAAAATCTTGAAGAAGGCAGGTCCCATGAAGTGGACCCCGGAAGCGGAGGCGGCGTTGCAGGATTTGAAACGGTACCTGTCCTCCACTCCTATACTTGTCGCACCTAAACCACAGGAAAAGTTGTTGCTATACTTAGCGGCAACCAACCAGGTGGTTAGTGCTGCGTTAGTAGCGGAGAGGGAGTCCGACGAGGAGTCAGCATCACCGGCAAGCGAATCTAGCGACAAGCAGGGGGCTGTCCCGACAAGCTCTGGCCCCGACAAGGAAGACTCTGCGCAGAAACAAGGAGAGGTGCGGAAGAAGATGGTGCAGCGCCCAGTGTATTTTGTAAGTTCCCTTCTCCAGGGAGCTAGATCAAGGTACTCTGGTGTGCAAAAATTGCTTTTCGGCCTCCTCATGGCCTCGAGAAAGCTGCGCCATTACTTCCAAGCCCATGAGATAACAGTGGTCACTCGCTTTCCGTTGAAGAGGATATTGCACAATCCAGAAGCAACAGGCAGGATCGTCGAGTGGGCACTGGAGCTGTCAAGCTTTGGACTCAAGTTTGAAAGTACTTCAACCATACAGAGCCGAGCTTTGGCAGAATTCATTGCTGAGTGGACCCCAACACCAGAAGATGAAGTTCAAGAAACAAGCGCACCCGTGCAAGAAGCGACAAGTGAATGGGTAATGTATTTTGACGGTGCCTTCTCGCTGCAAGGCGCCGGTGCCGGCGTGGTACTCATCGCGCCCACCGGAGAGCACCTCAAATACGTTATCCAGATGCACTTTCCCAGGGAGCAAGCGACAAACAACACCGCAGAATATGAAGGCTTGCTTGCCGGCCTCAGGATTGCGGCCGAACTTGGGATCAGAAAGCTGATTGTGCGGGGAGATTCTCAGTTGGTGGTCCGACAAGTTAACAAGAGCTATCAGAGTCCTTTGATGGAAGCATATGTCGATGAAGTGAGAAAGCTTGAAGAGCACTTTGAAGGTCTGCAGATGGAGCACGTCCCAAGAGCTCAAAATGAGATTGCAGATGGCCTTTCAAAGTGCACCGCGATGAAGTTACCTGTGGAACCAGGGACCTTTTTGCTCAAGCTGACTCAGCCATCAGTTACACCATCAATTGGGCAGACCAAGAAGAGAAAGTTGGTCTCTGGCGACTACTTGCCGGCGGATCTTCCTGAGACCGCCGCTAAAGTTCCCAAGATCAACAACAACGCTGAGGAACAGTTTGCTCCTGCAAGCCCTCGGGCTTGTGCAGTCGAAGCAAGCGTTCCCGACAACCCTCGCCCCGGCGAGCTTGCCGGGGGACCGTCAGCTCCGGCAGGACCAGAGGTCTTTGCCGTAGAAGCTGAGGTTCCCGCAGCGGCCCTCGAGCCTTTGGTCCTTGCCGTCGAGCCTCGGGCTCCAGCATGGGCGCAGCAGATCGTCCGTTTCCTGCAAACTGGAGAACTTCCCGACGACCCTCAAGAGATAGAGAAGATAACCAGGCAGTCAAGTATGTATCAGTTCGTGGATAACGAGCTATACAGAAGAAGACTCAACGGTGTCAGGTTGAAGTGCATCTCCAGAGAAGATGGACAGAAGCTGTTGGCAGAAATACACGGAGGCATATGCGGCCACCACATTGGCGCAAGGGCGCTTGCCGGGAAAGCTTTCCGGCAAGGGTTCTTTTGGCAAGAAGCCCTCCAAGATGCAACTGCACTAGTAACCAAGTGTGAAGCGTGCCAGTTCCATGCAAAGCAAATTCATCAGCCAGCTCAAGCTCTCCAAACAATCCCTTTGTCATGGCCCTTCTCGGTCTGGGGGCTCGATATCCTCGGCCCTTTCCCTCGCGCTGTCGGGGGCTTTGAGTACTTGTACGTCGCAATCGACAAGTTCACAAAGTGGCCAGAAGTGGAGCCAGTGAGGAAGGTGACAGCACAGTCAGCAGTCAGGTTCTTCAGGTCGATTGTTTGCCGTTTCGGGATCCCGAACAGGATCATCACCGACAACGGTACGCAATTCACTAGTCGCACCTTCATGCAGTACGTCCAAGACCTTGGCGCCAAGGTCTGTTTCGCTTCTGTTGCTCACCCAAGGAGCAACGGCCAAGCGGAGAGGGCAAATGCTGAAGTGCTGCGCGGACTCAAGACAAGGACCTTTGACAGGCTGCGCAAGTGCGGAAGGAATTGGATAGAGGAACTCCCGGCGGCTCTTTGGTCAATCAGAACGACACCAAGTCGAGCCACCGGGCAGACACCTTTTGCTCTAGTCTATGGAGCAGAGGCAGTTCTCCCCACGGAACTCGTATACGGATCTCCTCGAGTACTCGCTTATGATGAGCTCGAGCAAGAGCAACTGCGGCAAGATGACGCATTGCTCCTTGAGGAGGGACGTCTCCAGGCTGCTGTACGAGCTGCTCGATACCAGCAAGCTTTGCGCCGCTACCATAGCCGCAAAGTCAAGGCCAGGAGTCTCGAGGAAGGCGACCTTGTTCTTCGGCGTGTTCAGTCCGCCAAGAATTCCAACAAGTTGACGCCGAAGTGGGAAGGCCCTTATCGGGTGAGACGAGTTACGAGGCCCGGCGCTGTCCGCCTCGAGACCGAAGAAGGCTTACCGGTGAGCAACTCCTGGAACATAGAGCATCTTCGCAAGTTTCACCCCTAAGGCGCGGTTGCCGTGATCCGTTCCGGCAACCACCTTTTGTACAAGCCTTGCCGCTGTTGCATGTAACCCTTTGTACAAAGCCGGGCGCAGACCCCGTGCATCAGTAAAGTTTTCGTGTTTTTCGCATCGATTGCCTTTTGCATGCTTCTCTTTGCTGTTTGCATGTTCTGTTTGGCATTTGATGCAACACTCAGACATAAGGTAAGCACTATTACGCCGAAAGGCAATATGCTTGTTTCCCTCTCCCTTTCCTTTTCTCTTAAGCAGAAGGAACGTTCCTCGCGCACAAGTTTGCCGGGGGGGAAGGAGATGGAGGAGGAACTAAGTGCTGTTCAAGTAAGAGAAGCCTTACCGGAGAATGAACAATATGAGCAAGCAGCATATGAAAGATAAGTTGTTAGAATTTGACCAGTTCAAATTTTAAATTTTGGTTGTCTTCCTTGAACGATCACACTTTGTATGGAAAACCTGTGCGCGGAGGAACCTACCCGTAGCTTGCCGCACCCTTATCTTGTTTTCGAGTCCACTCAACGATTTAAGTGAGCTGCGACAAGTGTCGCGCCCTTGCCTCGTTTCCGAGTACGCTCAGCAAGCTAAGTGCGTTGCGACCAGCTACGGCAAGGTTGCTTGCCGGCGAGGACCTTGGCCAGCAGGCTGCTTAGAGTCCAACACTCAGCGCTCGCGACAAGGGCCCCTTGCCGGCGAGCTCCCCGGGAGCGTAGGGTGAAAAACATACAAAGTCAAAGATTGGAACAAGGAAGATAACATTGCACTGATTGATTGAAGTAAAGCAAATATCTTACAAGGATAACTTGTCGCAATGGACTTATGAGTTCATAACATAATGTGCAGCAATAAAAAGATAAAGATAAATGGGGCCCTAGTCTACGCGGTCGCCTTCCTTCCTGCCAAGCTTTGCCACCTTGGCGATGATGTGGCCGACCTGCTCCTTCAGGGCCTCCGTGTCTGCATCTGCCGGCAGAGTGCGAAGAACGTTCGTGAGGTTGATCCCCGGGTTGCGGTACACGATTTTCGTCAAGACCCGCTCCAGAGTTCCCGCGCAGAGCCGACGCGACTCCTCGGCCAGCTGCGCGGGGATGCGGTTCCGGAGACCTGCAAGAGCCGGAGCGACGCCTCTGAAGAAGAGGCTGAGCTTGGCGCTGTGCGGGAGATCTGGATCCGGCGAGTAGATAAGGTGTTCAACCTTCAGCGCCAGCAGCTCTTGATCGATATTGGACGCAGAAGAGACCAGCTCTTCGGTCCACACTTCAATAGTCTGCCGGAAGAGCTTGGAGGCCTTGTTGACGCTCTCCACCAAGGTTCGCTCCTTGCGGAGCTCATCCTTCAACTTGGTCTCCTGGGCTCGGGCAGCATCGAGCGATTCCTTCAGGGTGGTGACCTTCAGCTCCAGGTCTTCAATGGAGTCCTTGGCGGCCTTCAGCTCGTCACCCCTCTTGGATAAACTCACCTGGAGCTCTGAGTTTGTGTGAACGTCCTTCTCGCGCTCCAAGATGAGCGCGGCAACCTTCTCGGCACTCACCTTCATCGCCTTCTCCAGTTGTTCGACCTTGGCGGCGAGCTCCTTCTTGGCGTCCTCCGCGGCAACCGTGGCGGCCTTCGCCTCCTTCAGCTCCCCGCCAAGGGCAGCCTCGCGAGCGGCAAGGTCTTCTTCATGAGAATCCAGCTCAACCTTCCGCTGCGCGAGCTCTCCCTCTCGCCGGGACATCTCCACCCCGGCGAGACGCTGCTGTTCATCGGCTTCGGCCCTCTCAAGTACCCACTCTTGGTACTCGCCGGCGAGACGCTCACGTTCCTCCGCCACCTGGCGGAGGGCAGCCTGATTGGCGGCGCTGAGCTCCGCCGCACGCTTCTCCATCTCTGCCGCGGCCTTGGCGGCAAGAGCCTCCCGGGAAGCGAGCTTTGCTTGCCTGGCCCGGTAAAGGGCCAGGAGCTGATGAAGCAATCGCTCCTCCTCGGGCCCCTCACCTCCACTAGGCGCCTGGACGATCTTCAGGCCTGCGGAGGCGAGGACCTCTCCGTCGAACGCCTCGCCCTCCGCAGGAGCTCGCGACGAAGATCCCCACGGCATCTGGATGAAGACGCCATTGGGGGCCTCGAGATAGAACCTCTGCCCTTCGCCGGCGGAGGGACCGGTGGCCGGTGCAGCATCAGATGCTCCCGCCGCCCCCGGGTCGGCGGTGCGGCCACCGTCCCCCTCCCCGGCCGCTGCGTCCGCAGCCGGGGCAGTTTCTTGCGCGGCCGGCTCGGCGGCCTCGGTTACCTCCTCGACGACTGGAGCGTCGCCGCCGCCGCCCTGCGCGTCTTCCTCCTCGAGGATAATCACCTCCGTCTCCATGGGCGCAGGAGGAGGAAGATCTAGAAAGAAGAAGAAGAAGAGAAAGAAATTCAAGACTCAAGCAAATATCCAAAAAAGAGACAAGCCAAGAAGACAAGTCACGAAGATTACCTTGGCGGACGTCCTCAGCGGCGGGCTCCCTCGCCGGGGAGCTCGGCCTCGTCGGAGTAGTCGCCCTCGCCGGGGAACTTGGCCTTGGCGGGGTGGCCGCCCTTGCCGGGCTGCTCGTCCTTGGCGGGGTACTCTGCCTTGGCGGAGTACCCGCCCTTGACGGAGCACTCTCCCTTGCCGGAGAGTTCTGCCTTGGCGGGAATGGCGGGGCCTGCGGCTCCTCAGCTGTGGCCTCCGGGCGCTCTTCCCGCTGGGGCTCCTCCTCTGCACGGAACAAGACAAGAGATGTCAATACGTGAAGACAAAATCAAAGCCTCAGGCGCACCCCGACAAGCGAAAAGAGAACCCCAGACTTACGCTGGGGGCTGCGCTGCGGGCTGCGCTGGGGGCTGCTCATCGGAGCAGTGCTCGAGTCCGGCAGGCTCGGCTCCGGCACACCCTCCGTTGCCGCTGCCATTGAGCCTTCCGCGACCTCGGCCTCGGGCGCCTTGGCCTTCTTCGCTGCGCGGTGGGCCAGGGTCCTGAAATCAAAACAGTAAACAGAGTTAGCATCAACAGAAGTTCAAGACAAAAATCAAGAAGATGAAGAATCTCGGATCCTTACTCCTGGTCCTCCTCGTCGTCCTCGCTCAGGGCGGAGAAGTCATACTCCACCGTGGGCGCGTCGACGCGAGGAGCGGGAGGCGAAGACTCCCTCGCGCGCTTGGTGCTCACCGGGGCTGGGGGCTGCGAAGACCCAGCCCCTGTGGCTGCCGGCGCCCGGGGGGCGGGCGGAGCCGTTGCTCCGCTCCGAGAAGACCCCTGCCGGCTCGCTGCCGGCCTGCGGGGCGCCTCCGTCGTGGTCCGCGCACGGGCCGCCTCCGCTGCGGCTGGTGCGCCGGACGGCCTTGGCGCGGCTTGACTCCCCCGGGGAGCCGCCCGCCGAGGTGGCTGTTGCCGGGGCGCCTGCGCCCTTTCCCCCGTCGCCGTCTTGCAGAGGCGTTTTGCCGGGGACTCCTTCGGGCTTGCCGGGGGCGGGGAGCTCTCCGACGAGGAGAGGTCGTCGGCGTATAACTCCGTGGATCCGCCGGAGTCTTCGGCCTCCTCCTCCTCCTCCTCCTCTGCCCCGGCCGGCTCGCTGGGCCCAGCATCCAGCGCTGCGGCCCTCTTTCCCTTGGCGCCTCCGCCCCTCGCGGCGCCTCTGCTACCTCCGGCGGTGCCCTCCCTTGCCGCTGCCTCCGTCACGATCCCATGGATCCCGGAGTGCCTCAACGAGGGGACCCCGGCGAGCGCGTCGGGTGGGAGGTTCAGCAATCGGCGGATCTCCGCCTCTTCCGCCTGGGTGGACGCCTCTTCGGCCTCCGCCTCCTCCGGCGAGAACCCGAAGACTCCTGCCGCCGCGGCTGCGGCGGCCTCCTCAGCCCGAGAAGCTATGTAGGCGATTTCCTGGTCGGTGGTGTCCCGCGTATGCAGCTTGAGGTCCTCCTTGTTACTCGCCACCTCGGCGAGGTTGTCGTAGAAGTTGAGGACGTCGATGGGCTTCGGGGCGATCCACGAGCGGTCCAAGCCATGCGAGTCGCACATCGGCATCATGGCAAGGATCCGGTCCCTCGCGGCGTTGTTGCAGAGCGGCACCACTTCCCGGGGAGTCCTGAACCACTCGGGGTGCGTCGGGTCGTACTTGAAGAGCTCCCGTACCATCCCGCGCAGCTCCAGAGTGGTGAAGTTGAAATTAAGCCCGGGGCGCAGCCTCATGATATCTGCCGGGCCGCCGTACTCCCAGGCCGGCCTCTTCCGGTCTTGGAGAGGGGCGATGCGCCGGCGGAGGAAATCTGCGCCCACCTCGGCAACCGACAGCCGGGCCATCCGAAGACGGAGAATCCGGACGAGGGCGATGTCGAGCTTGACGTCGTCGGAGTCTAGATCACTCCAATCCCTGCCGCGCACGATGGGCGTTGTGCGCGGCGCAGTGAAGGCTTGCGGCTGGTCTTCTACAATCCAGCACCACTCCGCTCGCCATTCCTCCCACTTGCCGCGGAGCTCCCCCGGCAAGTACGACCCTTTCTTATTGAGACGGAAGACCCAAGAAATTCCTCCGGAGAGGGGGGCATCGGCCTCGGCTCTAGGAGTGAAAAAGTGTCTAAAGAGGGCTACGTTGGGGTGGACTCCTATGAAGTTTTCGCACATATGTGCGAAAACAGCCATGGTGAGAATGGCGTTGGGGGTGAAATCAAGCAGATGGAAGCCATACGTATTCATGATGTCACAGAAGAAGTTCGAAAAAGGAGGACAGAGACCACAATGGAAAAAGGCAGCAAAGAAGTGATACCCGCCGGGATAGTTGTCCTTGGCGGCGGCCGGGTATGCTCGGGTGCGGGGATGCGCATCGGTGCCCTTGGACCAGAACAAGTAATACTTGTTCCAGAGTTCTTGCACGCCGAGCTTCGGTGGGAAGACGACGTGCCGCTTCCGGTAAGCGATGAGCTTGGCTGCTTGCTCGGATTTCTCCTTCTTGGACTTCTCCGCTTTCGCCTTGTCGGTCTTTGGGGCCATGGCGGACGCGGCGGAAGGAAGGGGACGAAGAGCTCGGCGGCGGCGGAGCTGTGGGGGCGGAGCGCAAGAAGGAATCTTTTGCAGGTAGAAGACGACGTAATGAGAGCACAGGGAGGGGAACCGCACCCGCTACCTCTGCTTTTATGGGGGAGTGGGGGGCGTTTCGCCCTTTCCATTAAGAGATCGTGGGCACGTCCCATCCCACGGCGCCGCAATCGACGCGTGCCGTTACCGTGGGGTGCGGCGGATATGGAAGTGGATTCGGCGCGCCGCGGGCCGCGGGTGCCCGTGCACTGTTTTGGGCCTGGCCCAACAGCGCTCGGCACCGTGTGTGGCCCAGGCCCGGGGGCTCCTGTCGGTGTACTAAGGTAGGGGTACCCCAGTACCCCAACTTGTGCACGGGCAGTTGCAGCTTCCCGCGGCAAGGTTCACTGCGTGCTCGCCGGAGACCTTCCTGCTTCTTATCAAACCATTCAAAAACAAAGTATACAAGACAGAAGATCGAGACCCCGGCAAGAGGAGCTTGCCGGGAAGGCCGTACCAGGCTCAAGGCTGTTCCACTAACACAAGACCCTGGCAAGAGGAGCTTGCCAGGAAGACTAGAAGATATCGCCTCGGCGCTATGCGCGCCCCGGCAAGGGGCCCGGGGAGCGGCAAGTTCCCGGGCCCGGCAAGATCAAGGCCCCCGGCAAGGTGCTTGCCGGGAGGGCTGCGCTGTGTGCCCGCGCTCCAGCTCATCGGCCCACGCGTCACCCTGGGGCCTATCCAGGGACGCGTGGCGGATGGCTGTGCAGCCTGGGGTACACGGTGGCACTCCACGGCGATAAATCCGTCGCCGTGGCGGACGGAGACGCTAAGGCGGGAGCTTTTGGGGTCGACGGCGACGGGCATTAAATGCCCTTGTCCCCCACTGTTAAAGTAGGTATAGACCACTGTTCTGTACTGTAGCTCCACTATTCCCGCACTGTTACAACTACCACCTCTTTTACTTTTTTACCCCTTTCTCCTACGTTGACACCTGTCGGTGACCCCTTGCACTATAAAAGGAGGCCCATGCACAACGTGGAGGGGGTTCGAAACCTAGACTACTCTCACGCACGGTGTAGCTACTTCTTCAAGCTCCCGAGCACTCAACTCAATACACAACCAAGCAGGAGTAGGGTTTTACGCATCCGTGCGGCCCGAACCTGGGTAAAACTGCCCGCGTGTTTGCTTCGATCTGCTCTTTGTGCTCCCTCCGCCCTCGTACCGCATAGACAAGGGGCTCCGGTCCCATAGGTGTTCGTGGTGGACAGTTTCCCCCGACAATGACTGATCTTGTTGATCTCATAAAGGAATCTGTAAATGCTGATGATACTTTCAAGCGTATGTGGCTTTTGCTTGCGGGGAATACAATCATTGCCCCGACCACCTCCAACGAAGTAAGCCCTAGATGGTATGTTGTGCTGGTGAGTGGTTATGTAATTCTGTCGTTTTCTTTCTTGTGTGCCCGATAACTTTACTGTATGTCAGTGTGGTAACTTTCATAGTTTTTGTGTTCCATTCGGTGAACTTCAGTTTCTTTGTTTTCAACTTGCAGCGTGACATCAATGGTCTTAAAAATCTCAATTGGTCCAAATTCATTGCTGACGAATTACACAAGGCGCTGCTGAAACGCAAGCCTACCAGGGGTTGCCTTCTCTTCTACAATGTAAGTGATGATGCTTTCCTCTTACCTTCTTTATTTTCATTTGTCATATTTTTGTCATTTTGTCTCTGGTTTTGTTCGTGTTTACCATGACGCTTGTATTTTTCTTATCAGCTATTGTACATTCATGCGATTGATCTTTCTGGACTCGGCATCGTATTGTGTGATGGTCCTTTTCCTGTCAATGTTTGGACGAAGAAGTTGATAACTGTTATCCTCAACAAGGATGTTCAGGCTGACAAAGCTTCTTTCGGGAAACTACCAGTAATCTATATCTATGTTTTCAGTTCACACATTGCTTGCAACTACATTTTCTTTTCATTGTTTTTGGTTGTTACTTATCTCACTTACCACTACATTTTTTTCTAGTTAAAGCCACTAATTCTGTCTATTTGGTGGTCTGGAAGGTCTTGATAAATTTATGCGTATTCATGCTGCCCCAAGCTGTAGTCAGGAGGTGTGCATGTAACCTGTTTTTTTTGTTTTCATGTTATTCTATGTTTTTATAGGCTGATAACTTTTCTGTTGCACTCAGTGTGGTAACTCTCTTTTGTTGTCAACTTTACGCTCTTCAATAATGCCATCAGATATTTGTTCGTTGTTTTCCAATGTGGCATATACTCTATGAAGGATAATAACTTTGTTGCAACCTTGTGATAATTCTCATTATAATGCCTTGATAACTCTGTGATGTGAAAATTCATGCCATCATGTTTTTTTTATTTTTCATGAAAACATATGTTCTCACATATATTGATAACTTGGTTGCATTCCTGTGATGATTCTTTTTGTAAAGCCTTGGTAACTTAAGCTTTTGATGATATCTAATTGTGCTATGTTAGCTTTCTTGTATATTGTTCTTCATATTCACGTTGACTGGATGTTTGTTAAATCATGAATACATTCATGTGTTTATTGCAACGACACCATACTTTTGTTTTGATATTTTTTTTATGTGTGTGCTTTCTGTGAACTTCTGATAACTTTTGTTTCATTTTGGTGATAACTTATGACACTCTACGTACTTTGCATTTTCCTATTGAGCATAAACTTGCCAAATCTACTCAGATAGTTGGTCGATTCACGTCCGCCATGGCCAGCTTACTAGGTGATCTTGTGCAATCATTCACCTCTTTGGATGATGATGGCCACTCAGATGCCTCTCGTCGGCTAGATGATGGCTTGAATGTTCTTCATTCTGCTGCTCGTACTACGACAAGGACCACGCGCTCATCGCAAGGCAGGCGGCCAAAAAGCCCTGGAAAGAACATTGCTGATGATTCTGATAGTGATGACGAGTACCACGGAGGCAATGACGCTGATTCTGATGTTGACTCTGATGATGATGGTGGTGGTGATTTGTATATCGAGTTGTTCATCGTTGCAGTAAGGATCCTTTCATTGCTTCAGGCATTGGTACCGCGAATATAGCTACAGGCAGCTGGCTAGCTGATGATGACACCAGACATCCAGAGGATGCGACTGTCGAAGTTGATGACAGCAGAGCAGCAAATGTTGAAGGCACGCATGTCCGCACTGGCGATGAGATCCTTAATGAGTCTCAGATCATGCTCACTGGCACCTCTCACGCAGCATCGGTCGGATCAGGTGATGGAGGGCTTAGTCAGCGAGGTTTGACAGACACGCAAGCTGAGGTGGCCATTGAATCTTCTGTCAAGCGGTGTGGCTCTCAGCTTCTGAAAAATTCGGCTTACAAGAGGCGTAAGAAACTAAGGCTACCATCACCCCCCCCCCCCGGTCCAGCTTCACCAAATGTGCCGCCCCGTCCCACTTTAGCAGTTGTGCAGCCACAACCTTCTTCACCTGTTATTCTGCTCAGCCCATCGCAAAGGCCATCTTCACCAAATGCCCAGTCAGCAGCTGAAACTCATTTAGTTGTGAAGAAAATTGTGGTCCAAGAGCTTGGTGTCGTTGTGCCTGAAAAGGGAATAGGTGTCGCCGTCCCACCATCCACCCAGCAGAAGGCGGCTCCACGCAGGTGAATTCGTTATTTTTTCCATGGTTTTTTTATTAATGTTGTGCCTGATATAACATGGTAAATCCATCTGTTTGAGTATGGTAGTTTGGGTATTTTCATCCTGTTAACTAGCTTTCTGATAACCCACAAGTGTAGGGCATCAGTTGTAGCCTCTTTCGATAAGTAAGAGTGTCGAACCCAACGAGGAGCTAAAGGTAGAACAAATATTCCCTCAAGTTCTATCGACCACCGATACAACTCTACGCACGCTTGACGTTTACTTTACCTAGAACAAGTATGAAACTATAAGTACTTTGTAGTTTCTGTGGGATAGGTTTGCAAGAATATAAAGAGCACGTAAATATAAACTAGGGGCTGTTTAGGTAAAAAAGCAATAAAGTTAGTATAGTGAGTGTGGCAAAGTGATGGTAGGAGTTGCGAAATTGTCCCTAAGCAATTGACTACGTTACTAGACCGAGAGCAAGTTTTATATGGGAGAGGCCACTGTTAGCATGTCATCCCTGACTTGGAATTCTATGCACTTATGATTGGAACTACTAGCAAGCATCCGCAACTACTAACGTTCATTAAGGTAAAACCCAACCATAGCATTACGATATATTGGTCCCCCTTCAATCCCGTATGCATCAATTTCTACGTTAGGTTGAAGCTTCTGTCACTCATGCCCTCCAATACGTAGTCCTATCAACATACAACTAACCCTATGGTGTGATCCACGTGCGCACTCATATGATGGGCACCAAAGGACAGCAACATAACCACAAGCAATTTAAACCAATCATAGCAATTCACCAATTACCGATAGGATAACGAAAATCTACCCAAACATCATAGGATGGCAACACATCATTGGATAATAATATGAATCATAAAGCACCATGTTCAAGTAGAGGGTACAGCGGGTTGCGGCAGAGTGGACCGCTATAGATAGATGGGGGAAGGTGATGAAGATGTTGGTGAAGATGATGAAGGTGTTAGTGTAGATCGTCGTCACACGATGATAGCCCCGGCGGCGTTCCGGCGCCATCGGGAGAGAGGGGGAGAGAGCCCCCCTCCTTCTTCTTCCTCCTTGACCTTCTCCCTAGATGGGAGAAGGGTTTTCCTCTGGTCCATGGCCTCCATGGCGGTGGAGGGGCAAGATCGGTCGCTCTGTCTCTCTCTCTGTTTCTGCGTTCTGAGATTCTGGCCTTTCACCGTTTCTTAAATTCCCGGAGATCCGTAACTCCGATTGGGCGGAATTTTGGACATGATTTTTATCCGGACATTAGCTTTCTTGTGGCGAAAGAATGGCACCAACCGCCTTACGGGGTGTCCGCGAGGGCCCAGGGCGCGCCCCTCACCCTCGTGGGCCACTCGGGCATCGTCTCACGTCGATTCCACTTTCCAAAATTCACATATATTCCAAAAAAATCTCCGTCCATGTTTATCCCGTTTGGACTCCGTTTGATATGGATATTCTGCAAAACAAAAAAACATGCAACAAACTGAACTGGCACTTGGCACTGGATAAATATGTTAGTCCCAAAAATAGTATAAAAAGTTGCCAAAAGTATATGAAAGTTGTATAATATTGGCATGGAACAATCAAAAATTATAGATACGACGGAGACGTATCAGCATCCCCAAGCTTAATTCCTGCTCGTCCTCGAGTAGGTAAATGATAAAAAGATAATTTTTGATGTGGAATGCTACCTAGCATAATCCTGATCATATAATCTAATCATGGCATGAATATTAAGACACGAGTGGTTTAAAGCAATAGTCTATCATTTGACATAAAAGAATTTAATACTCAGGCATCCCAACAAACAATCAAGTCTTTCAAAATATCAATGCTAAAGAACGTTATCCCTGCAAAATCATATAGTCTTTTATGCTCCCTTTTCTTAACACAAGGTACCCCTCATGTCCATCCCAGTGTCATCCAAGCAATTGTTTCCATACTTTACTTTTTCGAACCTTTTCAACTCTTCACGCAATACATGAGCGTGAGCCATG
This sequence comes from Secale cereale, assembly GCA_902687465.1. NCBI lineage: Eukaryota > Viridiplantae > Streptophyta > Magnoliopsida > Poales > Poaceae > Secale > Secale cereale. The sequence continues at coordinate 334,003,097 of LR738709.1, forward strand.
AACATAGCACTATGGGTGGAATAGAAGGTGGTAGTAGAAAAAAGTAGGGAGAAAGTCTCACATCGACTAGGCAAATCAGTGGACTATGGAGATGTCCATCAATTGATATCAATGTGAGTGATTAGGGATTGCCATGTAACGGATGCACTAGAGCTATAAGTGTATGAAAGCTCAAAGGAAAACTAGTGGGTGTGCATCAACTTGCTTGCTCATGAAGACCTAGGGCATTTGAGGAAGCCCGTCGTTGGAATATACCAGCCAAGTTCTATAATGAAAATTCCCACTAGTATATGGAAGTGACAACATAGGAGACACTCTATCATGAAGAACATGGTGCTACGATGAAGCACAAGTGTGAAAAAAAGATAGTAGCATTATCCCTTTTTTTCTTTCTTTTTTCTTTTTTCTTTTTTTGGGCCTTCCTTTTTTATTAGGCCTCTCTTTCCTTTTCTTTTTAATTTGGCCTTTCTTCCTTTTTTTTATTTGGCCTTTCTTCCTTTTTTTATTTGGCCTTTCTTTTTCTTCGCGACAATGCTCTTATAATGATGATCATCACACTTTTATTTACTTACAACTCGATATTACAACCCGATGCTAGAACAAAAATATCACTCTATATGAATGCCTCCGGTGGTGTACCAGGATGTGCAATGATCTAGCATAGCAATGACATCAAAAAACGGACAAGCCATGAAAACATCATGCTAGTTGTCTTACGATCATGCAAAGCAATATGACAATGATGGTGCGTGTCATAACAAACGGAACCGTGGAGTTACATGGCAATATATCTCAGAATGGCTATGGAAATGCCATAATAGGTAGGTATGGTGGCTGTTTTGAGGAAGGGTATAAGGTGGTTTGATGCACCGGCGAAAATTGCGCGGTACTAGAGTGGCTAGCAAGGTGGAAGGGTGAGAGTGCGTATAATCCATGGACTCAACATTAGTCATAAAGAACTCACATACTTATTGCGAAAAATCTATTAGCCCTCGAAGCAAAATACTATGACGCATGCTCCTACGGGGGGAGGTTGGTAGGAGTTAACCATTGCGCGCCCCCGACCTCACGCAAAGATAAACAATCAAAAGACAATGCGCACCAATTTGGTTACATAGTTAGGAGACCATACGTGCATGCTTCGGGAATCACAAACCTTAACACCAATATTTTTACTAAACCACAATCATTCACTAGTACCTCCCACATATTAGCATCTCTATATCGCAAAACTATTGCAAGGAATCAAACATATCATATTCAGCGATCTACAAGTTTATGTAGGATTTTATGACTAACCATGTGAATAACCAATTCCTGTCAACTCTCTAAATAGATATAAGTGAAGCTAGAGAGTTTAATTCTTTCTACAAAAGATATGCAAATGATCTAACAAATATAAGCGAAGCAAAAGAGCATTATACAAATGCCGGTTTTCTAAGTGGGGAGAAACAGGCAATCCAAACTTCAAATGATATAAGTTAAGCACATGAAGCATTCTATAAAGCCATAATCAAAAGATATAAGTGAACCGCAAAGAGCATTCTATAAATCAACCAAGGACTATCTCATACCAGCATAGTGCATTTATTAAAAGAAAAAGAAAAACCCACACGACCCTCCAAGAGTTTACGCATATCATGTGAACGAAACGAATCCGAAAACATACCGACACTTGTTGAAGAAAGATGGGATGCCTTCCGGGGCATCCCCAAGCTTAGACGCTTGAGTCTCCTTGAATATTTACTTGGGTGCCTTGGGCATCCCCAAGCTTGAGCTCTTGCCTCTCCTCCTTCTTCTCACATCGAGACCTCCTCGATCTTCGAACACTTCATCCACACAAAACTTAACCGAACTTTTAGTGGCGGGGTTAGTGCATATGATCAATGAAATCCCATCATGTACTGCTCTAACATTATTGTATAATTATGAACAAACATTACCCACTGTATGCTATCACAATTCTATGGCCCCAAGTCAAGGAGGCTTCAACAAGAATTCAAACATATGCAAATAATGAAGCTATAATAGCAATCTATGAAAACAGGACAGTCTGTAGTAATCTGGACATTAACCATACCTCTGTAACTCTAAAAATTCTGGAAAAAATAGGAAACATAAACAATTTGAATATCAATACTTTGCAAAAAGTTATAGATCCTTTCGACGTTCCAGTAAAAAATGTCAAATCACGCACTACAGCCAAAGTTTCTGTTTTTGCACCGCACAAACCAACAAGCAGTTTAATCATCCTAAAGGAAACTCTTGGCACATTATGTTTATAATACAATGGAATTGTACAAGGGGATAATTATTTTTGTTGAAAAGTTTCTGTAATTCAAGATTTGCAAAGTTTCCATGGGCATGAACAAAGTTCAAGGAGCTCCCCCATTTCAACGGTTCTCGTCCTTGTTACTTTCACTGTTCTTTTTGAAAAAGTTTTAGGTTCCCCTCTTTATTTTTTGTTTTTAAACTTTATAAAAGCACACACAGAAATAAATGACTATCTAAAAGTTTCGGGTTGTCTCCCTCGCAGCGCTTTCTTTAAAGCCATTAAGCTAGGCATATAGTGCTCAAGTAATGGATCCACCTGGATCCCAAGGTATATCAAAGCCAATTTTAATTAGCAATGATTTGGCATTTAGTAGTGAGCACAAAGTGATATGTGTCATGCAAAAACGAAGTCTAACTTTCTTCCTATGCATAGGCATGTCATACAAGAACAATTCGTGCACATCAAGTAAAGGCCAATGCATAGTATAAGCAGTTTCTTGCAATTTTATCGTGTTGGAAACATGGAGAGGCGGAGATGTAGTTCCTCTCTCGTAATAATTGCAAGTAGAGCAGCAAGCACATGCATATTATACTCATCAAAATCATCATGTGTAATGGAAAAAGGCAACCCATCAATATAATCCTTTATAAGTGTAAACTTCTCCAATATAGTGTAGTTTGGAGAATTCAAAAAGATAATAGGACTATCATGTGTGGGTGCAATAGCAACTATCTCATGTTTAACATAAGGGACTATAGCAAGTTCATCTCCATAAGCATAATTCATATTGGCATCTTGTCCACAAGCATAGCAAGCATCAATTTCATCGAAAAGGGATATTCCAAACGAATCAAAGGGATCATAGCAATTATCATAGCAATCATCCTTCGGTAAGCGTGAAGGGAAATTAAACAATGTATGAGTTGAAGAGTTACTCTCATTAGAAGGTGGGCACGGGTGATCAATCCGCTCTTCCTCCTTTTGTTCTTCGCTCTCCTCCTCATCCTTTTCATCCAATGAGCTCACAATGTCATTAATTTCTTCTTCAATAGACTCCTGCAAAATATTAGTCTCTTCTTGGACAGCAAAGACCTTCTCAATAAACGCATCAATATCGGAGTTATATTCATAATTCGAATAGCAATATTTCAATATAGCAAGATTTTCAGGCCTATAAACATCATCATCAAAAGCATCATACTTTTTAAACAGAGATTCAATTTCATAAGCACCCTTAAAAGAAACGAATTCTTCTATTTGTTTCACATCATAATAATCATATATACCATTAGCATAAGAAGCTAAGGCTTCATTATCATTGAATTTGCATGAAAAGGGAAGGTGTGGAGCCTTCATCCTAGAGCCACAAGTATAATCATATCTCAAGCATAGTTGCCGAGCATACCAATGCAACATATAAATTTCATCCCATAATAGTTTCCCTTTTTGTGTCAAGCGATAATCCCTAAAGTATTCACATTGATCCGAAGTTACTCCCATTATGTAGTTGAAAGGGGGTTTCTCAGGATTATCAAAGTAGTACATAATATCTTTCACATACTGAGCATCGAGGGTTTTAGGAGGTTCCCCATCTCCATGAGTAGCGAGTACACCTAGGTTTTTTGGTATTTGGTGTTCCATATCCCTAACTACAGATAGAGAACAGCTTAGAACAGCAAATAAAATCTACTTACTGATAAAGCAAACAAGCACACATGAGAATACTCACCCCACGCTATTGCTCCCCGGCAACGGCGCCAGAAAAAGGTCTTGATAACCCACAAGTGTAGGGAATCAGTTATAGCCTCTTTCGATAAGTAAGAGTGTCGAACCCAATGAGGAGCTAAAGGCAAAACAAATATTCCCTCAAGTTCTATCGACCACCGATACAACTCTACGCGCGCTTGACGTTTACTTTACCAAGAACAAGTATGAAACTAGAAGTATTTTGTGGTTTTTGTGGGATAGGTTTGCAAGAAAATAAAGTGCACGTAAATATAAACTAGGGGCTGTTAAGATAAGTAAGCAATAAAGTTAATATAGCGAGTGTGGAAAAGTGGTGGTAGGAGTTGCAAAATTGCCCCTAAGAAATTTACTACGTTACTAGACCTATAGCAAGTTTTATGTGGGAGAGGCCACTGCTAGCATGTCATCCCTGGCTTGGAATTCTATTCACTTATGATTGGAACTATTAGCAAGCATCTGCAACTACTAACGTTCATGTAGCGACCACGATCCGAATGGACCGGAGTCTCTATGCTCAGTGTCATCCCTGGATCGGTATGCTGACACACACAGTACTCGAGGTTTTATAATAGAGATTCAATCACACTTTATTACATCGAAGATCCTCGAAGAGGCAATATCCATTACACGATAATGGCTGAAGGCCATCTAAAATAATAAACCGCGGAAGCTATGAAGATTAGTTGAGTACATCCAACTCCAAGGCAAACATTGAGTGCATGACAACGACCTATCGCACCTTAATCCTCGTATGAAAACTCTGCAACATGATACGTTGCAGCCATGTAGGTCAGCACATTGAATATGATGGCAAGAACACACTGTAATGATAATGAACAAGTCCTACAACTACATGCATATTTGGCTGGTGGAGGCTGTAAGGTTTATTTTTGCATTAAGCTATTTTTTTCCTACAACAAAGGAAAAAATTATTTCACTACTTTGTTAAATTTATAGCATGTACGATTGAGAAATGGTACCCCCATCTCAATCCCAAATAATAAGTCATTATTAACCCAACAAATTAGTAAAGTGATGAGATCAGTCCATAATTCAAATACCAGGATACTCAAAGATGCCCATAACCGGGGACACGGCTACTCATGAATAGTTTGTACACTCTGCAGAGGTTTGTGCACTTTTCCCCACATGACTCGATCTCCTCCGTTTGATTTCTCGCACTTCATGGTGTTTGAGAAATGGATGACCGAGACATAGTTTTTTAGATGCATTAACTCTTAACCCTGGGTAGACCGTACCACCTACATCCGCTACATCTGCTAGTCCACCACTGAAAGAGGTCACACAACATACTCCACTATGCCAGAGCCCATAATGGCATTGTGGCTGCACATGGAAGTTTCTAGGCATGAATGATATATGATCCCTTTGAGCCTGGGTGGCATTCCTTGGACAACACTGGTAAATCCCCAGGTGCCCTGACATCCACTGGTACATCCCCAGGGTGCCACAACCAATCCACCCAGATGTTTATTGAATTCCACCTTAAAGAAACCCTTAGTTGTAATTACACTCACAACTTTCATGAAATCACTCATACCAATCCACGTCTACAAGCATGGCTAAGCAATAAGTAACAAAGCATATATTCCCTTGGTTTGATCTCAAGTCATTGGGTTCCTACCTCATGAACTACAAAGCATCATATTAAGCAACCAGTCCTACTCATGCAAGTGTTTGAGGATATAACTAATGCAATGAAAATTGGGTATTGGAAACTATGATCAAAGTATGAACTTGCCTTGCTGACGATCGCTGAAACCTAGTGACTCGTAGTAGCAAGCTTCGCACTTCGGGTATTCTATCGCATTCAAACAATAGCATACATAAGCAATCAAGCAATAGAAGTGAAGAACGAAACTCGGAAGTCTTCGAAAGCAAGGAATTAAGAAACACAACAGAAAACAATTTCTAACAGTACCAAAACTGAATGAATTTGGTCTTATCAGAAATTTTACAACAAGAGCTTCGATTTGCAAAAAGAATCGACGTAAATGGAGTTACAAAACTCAAGTTATGACCAAACAAAGCTCAAACAGAAAACTAGTTGAACACTAGTTTTAAAATTGTCAAAATCATGTTTGAGTTGATTAACTAAACAAAGGAGGTCGTAACGAAAACGTGGGCGTTGGTTTCACCAAATTCCGACAAACGAGCTAAACGTTGTGATCAAAAGAAGATCAAGGACTAAACTGCAAAAATAAAACTACGGATAGGTCCCTGGCTGAGAAAAACAACTAAAAGGAAAAACTAACAGACGAACGTTCACTAGTTAAAACTAACTAACGAATCTGTTTAATAAAAACCCTAACCGAATGAACGTTCGTTAACTAGCTAGGTTTTATAAAAAAATGATCTAAACAACTAAACCCTAAAAAATGTTTCGGTTTTACCTCGAAAACAGGCGGAAGAAAATCGGACGGCGACGGTCAACGACGACTGTGGCGGTTGCGACGTCAGCTCCGGCGGGGCTCGGCTGCGTCCGAGGGGGCTAGGCGAGGCGAGGGCAGCGCAGAGCGGCGGAGTCGGCCGCGGCGCGGCGGCGGCGGCTTGTGCTCGGGAGGCGGCGGGGTGGAGAAAACAGGCGGGGGCGGCGACTTAAATAAGCTAGGGGGTGCAATGGCTTGGGGAGGGGGAAAGGGAGGCGGAGTCCGGGATGGAAACGACGGCCGGCGGCGATGTGGTGGAGGCGGACTGCTCCCGGAGTGCGAGCGGGCGAGGCAGCGGGTCGGACGGGCCAGGTGGGCCGGGGCGCGGCCCAGGTGGGGCACGGGCGCGCGCGCGGGGGGCGGCCTGGTGATAACCCACAAGTGTAGGGGATCAGTTGTAGCCTCTTTCGATAAGTAAGAGTGTCGAACCCAACGAGGAGCTAAAGGCAGAACAAATATTCCCTGAAGTTCTATCGACCACCGATACAACTCTACGCGCGCTTGACGTTTACTTTACCTAAAACAAGTATGGAACTAGACGTATTTTGTGGTTTTTGTGGGATAGGTTTGCAAGAAAATAAAGAGCATGTACATATAAACTAGGGGCTGTTAAGATAAGGAAGCAACAAAGTTAATATAGCGAGGGTGGAAAAGTGGTGGTAGGAGTTGCGAAATTGCCCCTAAGCAATTGACTACATTACTAGACCGATAGCAAGTTTTATGTGGGAGAGGCCACTGCTAGCATGTCATACCTTACTTGGAATTCTATGCACTTATGATTGGAACTATTAGCAAGCATCTGCAACTACTAATGTTCATTAAGGTAAAACCCAACCATAGCATTAAGATATATTGGTCCCCTTCAATCCCGTATGCATCAATTTCTACGCTAGGTTGAAGCTTCTGTCACTCTTGCCCTCCAATACGTAGTCCTATCAACATAGAACTAACCCTCTGGCGTGATCCACGCGCGCGCTCATATGATGGGCACCAAAGGACAGCAACATAATCACAAGCAATTTAAATCAATCATAGCAATTCACCAATCACCGATAGGACAACGAAAATCTACTCAGACATCATAGGATGGCAACACATCATTGGATAATAATATGAAGCATAAATCACCATATTCAAGTAGAGGGTACAACGGGTTGCGGGAGAGTGGACCGCCGTAGATAGATGGGGGAAGGTGATGGAGATGTTGGTGAAGATGACAGAGGTGTTGGTGTAGATCGCCGTCACACGATGATGGCCCCGGTGGCACTCCGATGCCACCGGAAGCGAGGGGGAGAGAGCCCCCCTCCTCCTTCTTCTTCCTTGAACTTCTCCTTAGGTGGGAGAAGGGTTTCCCCTCTGGTCCATGGTCTCCATGGCGTGGGAGGGGCGAGAGCCCCCCTCCTCCTTCTTCTTCCTTGAACTTCTCCTTAGGTGGGAGAAGGGTTTCCCCTCTGGTCCATGGTCTCCATGGCGTGGGAGGGGCGAGAGCCCCTCCGAGATTGGATCTGTCTCTCTCTGTTTCTGTGTCCTCAGATTCTGGCCTTCCATCGTTTCTTAAATTCCGGGAGATCCGTAACTCCGATTGGGCTAATTTTTTGACACGGTTTTTATCCGGATATTAGCTTTCTTGTGGAAAATATGGGCATCAACCTCCTTACGGTGAGGCCACGAGGGCCAAGGACGCGTCCCCCTGCCTCGTGGACCACTCGGGCATCGTATCGTGTTGGTTCCGCTTTCCAAAATTCACATATATTCCAAAAAAATGTCCGTCCGTTTTTATTCTGTTTGGACTCCGTTTGATATGGATTTTCTGCGAAATAAAACATGCAACAAACAGGAACTGGCACTGGTATAGATACGACGGAGACGTATCAGCATCCCCAAGCTTAATTGTTGTTCGTCCTCGAGTAGGTAAATGATAAAAATATAATTTTTGATGTGGAATGCTACCTAGCATAATCTTGATCATGTAATCTAATCATCGCATGAATATTAAGACACGACATAGTCAAAAAAAAATATTAAGACACGAGTGATTCAAAGCAATAGTCTATCATTTGACATTAAGACAATAATACTTCAAGCATACTAATAAAGCAATCATGTCTTTTCAAAATAACATGGCCAAAGAAAGTTATCCCTACAAAATCATATGGTCTGGCTATGCTCCATCTTCACCACACAAAGTATTTAAATCATGCACAACCCCGGTTTTAGCCAAGCAATTGTTTCATACTTTAGTATTCTCAAACTTTTTCAACTTTCACGCAATACATGAGCGTGAGCCATGGACATAGCACTATGGGTGGAATAGAAGGTGGTGATAGACAAAAGGTGGGAGAAAGTCTCACATCAACTAGGCAAATCAATGGACTATGGAGATGTCCGTCAATCGATATCAATGTGAGTGAGTAGGGATTGCCATGTAATGGATGCACTAGAGCTATAAGTGTATGAAAGCTCAAAAGAAAACTAGTGGGTGTGCATCAACTTGCTTGCTCATGAAGACCTAGGGCATTTGAGGAAGCCCATTGTTGGAATATACAAGCCAAGTTCTGTAACGAAAAATTCCCACTAGTATATGAAAGTAACAACATAGGAGACTCTCTATCATGAAGAACATGGTGCTATGATGAAGCACAAGTGTGGAAAAAGATAGTAGCATTGCCCCTTTTTTTATTTTTATTTTTTTTCTTTTTTTGGGCCTTCCTTTTTTTTTGGCCTTTCTCCCTTTTTTTTATTTGTCCTTTCTTTTTCTTTTTTTTTCTTTTGGCCTTTCTTTTTTTTCCTTTTTTTTCAAGGGACAATGCTCTAATAATGATGGTCATCACACTTCTATTTACTTACAACTCGATATTACAACTTGATACTAGAACAAAAATATGACTATATGAATGCCTCCGGCGGTGTACCTAGATGTGCAATGATCTAGCATAGCAATGACATCAAAAAACGGACAAGCCATGGAAACATCATGCTAGCTATCTTACGATCATGCAAGGCAATATGACAATGATGGTGCGTGTCATAATAAACGGAACGGTGGAGTTACATGGCAATATATCTTGGAATGGCTATGGAAATGCCATAATAGGTAGGAATGGTGGCTGTTTTGAGGAAGGTATATGATGGGTGTATGGTACCGGCGAAAGTTGCGCGGTACAAGAGAGGCTAGCAATGGTGGAAGGGTGAAAGTGTGTATAATCCATGGACTCAACATTAGTCATAAAGAACTCACATACTTATTGCGAAAAATCGATTAGCCCTCGAAGCAAAGATACTACAACGCATGCTCCTAGGGGGGAGGTTGGTAGGAGTTAACCATCGCGCGCCCCCGACCTTCACGCAAAGATAAACAATCAAAATACAATGCGCGCCAATTTGGTTACATAGTTAGGAGACCATACGTGCATGCTTCGGGAATCACAAACCTTAACACCAATATTTTTACTAAACCCTAATCGTTCACTAGTTCCTCCCACATATTAGCATCTCTATATCGCAAAACTATTGCAAGGAATCAAACATATCATATTCAGCGATCTAAAAGTTTATGTAGGATTTTATGACTAACCATGTGAATGACCAATTCCTGTCAACTCTCTAAATAGATATAAGTGAAGCAAGAGAGTTTTAATTCTTTCTACAAAATTTATGCCCACGCTCTAACAATTATAAGTGAAGAAAAAGAGCATTCTACAAATGGCGGTTTTCTATGTGAAGAGAAATAGGCAATCCAAACTTCAAATGATATAAGTGAAGCACATGAAGCATTCTATAAAGCCGTACTAAAAAGATATAAGTGAAGTGCAAAGAGCATTCTATAAATCAACCAAGGACTATCTTATACCAGCATGGTGCATTTATTAAAAGAAAAAGGAAAAGCACACGACGCTCCAAGGTCTGCACATATCACATGAATGAAACGAATCCGAAAACATACCAATACTTGTTGAAGAAAGAGGGGATGCCTTCCGGGGCATCCCCAAGCTTAGACGCTTGAGTCTCCTTGAATATTTACTTGTGGTTCCTTGGGCATCCCCAAGCTTGAGCTCTTGCCTCTCCTTCTTCTCCTCACATCGAGACCTCCTCGACCTTCGAACACTTCATCCACACAAAACTTCAATAGAAAACTCGGTAAGATCCGTTAGTATAATAAAGCAAATAACTATTCTAAGTACTGTTGCAAACCAATTCATATTTTGTTTTGGCATGGTAGATAATGTAATATAAAATTTCCTTGGCTTAATCCACTGATATAAATCGATAGTTCCATCAAAACAAGCAAACCATGCATCAAAAACAGAATTTGTCTAAAATAGAACAGTCTGTAATAATCTGAACATTCACCATACTTCTCATACTTGAACAATTCTGCCAAAATTAGGAAAAATAAACAATTTGTATAGAAAGACAGTGCAAAATGTTTCAGAACCATTTGACTTTCCAGCAAAAAATGTAAAATCGCGCACTACAGCCAAAGTTTCTGTCCTGCACCGCACAAACCAACAAGCATTGTAAACATCCTAAAGGCATACCTTGGCACATTATTTTTATAATACAATGGAATTATACAAGGGGATAATTATTTTTGTTGAAAAGTTTCTGTAATTAAGATTCACAAAGTTTCCATGGGCATGAACAAAGTTCAAGGACATCCCCCACTTTCACAATGCTTGTCTATCTCACTTTCACTTTTCTTTTTGAAAAGTTTTGGGTTCCCCTCTTTATTTATTTTTTGTTTTTAAACTTTATGAAAGCACACAACAGAAATAAATGACTCTCTAAAACTTCCGGGTTGTCTCCCTGGCAGTGCTTTCTTTAAAGCCATTAAGCTAGGCATATAACACTCAAGTAATGGATCCACCCGGATCCCAAGGTATATCAAAGCCAATTTTAATTAGCAATGATTTGGCATTTAGTAGTGAGCACAGAGTGATATGTGTCATGAAACAACGAAGTCTAACTCTCTTCCTATGCATAGGCATGTCATACAAGAACAATTCATGCACATCAAGTAAAGGCCAATGCATAGTATAAGAAGTTTCTTGCAATTTTATCGTGTTGGAAACATAGAGAGGCGGAGATGTAGTTCCTCTCTCATAATAATTGCAAGTAGGAGCAGCAAGCACATGCATATTATATTTATCAAAATCATCATGTGTAACAGAAAAAGGCAACCCATCAATATAATCCTTAATAAGTGCAAACTTCTCCGATATAGTGTAGTTTGGAGAACTCAAAAAGATAATAGGACTATCTTGTGTGGGTGCAATAGCAACTATCTCATGTTTAACATAAGGAACTATAGCAAGTTCATCTCCATAATCATAATTCATATTGGCATCTTGGCCACAAGCATAACAAGCATCATCAAAAAGGGATATTTCAAAAGAATCAATGGGATCATAGCAATCATCCTTCGGTAAGCACGAAGGGAAATTAAACAATGTATGAGTTGAAGAGTTATTCTCATTAGAAGATGGGCACGGGTAGCTAATCCGCTCTTCCTCCTTTTGTTCTTCACACTCCTCCTCATCTTTTTCATTCAATGAGCTCACAATGTCATTAATTTCTTCTTCCATGGACTCCTGCAAAATATTAGTCCCTTCTTGGACAGCGGAGACCTTCTCAATAAACGCATCAATATTGGAGTTATATTCATAATTCAAATAGCAATATTTTAATATAGCAAGATTTTCAGGCCTAGAAACATCATCATCAAAAGCATCATTCTTTCTAAACAGAGATTCAATTTCATAAGCACCCTTAAAAGCAACGAATTCTTCTATTTGTTCCACATCATGATAATCATATATAACATTAGCATAAGAAGCTAAGGTTTCATTATCATTAAATTTGCATGAAAAGGGAAGGTGTGGAGCCTTCATCCTAGAGCAACATGTATAATCATATCTCAAGCATAGTTGCCGAGCATACCAATGCAACAAATGAATTTGATCCCATAATAGTTTCCCCTTTTGTGTCAAGCGATAATCCCTAAAGTATTCGCGTTGATCCAACGTTACTCCCATTACATAGTTCAATGGGGTTTTCTCAGGATTATCAAAGTAGTACATAATATCTTTCACATACTGAGCATCGAGGGTTTTAGGAGGTTCCCCATCTCCATGAGTAGCGAGTACACCTAGGTTTTTTGGTATTTGGTGTTCCATATCCCTAACTACAGATAGAGAACAGCTTAGAACAGCAAATAAAATCTACTTAGTGATAAAGCAAACAAGCACACACGAGAATAATCACCCCACGCTATTGCTCCCCGGCAACGGCGCCAGAAAAAGGTCTTGATAACCCACAAGTGTAGGGAATCAGTTATAGCCTCTTTCGATAAGTAAGAGTGTCGAACCCAACGAGGAGCTAAAGGCAAAACAAATATTCCCTCAAGTTCTATCGACCACCGATACAACTCTACGTGCGCTTGACGTTTACTTTACCAAGAACAAGTATGAAACTAGAAGTATTTTGTGGTTTTTGTGGGATAGGTTTGCAAGAAAATAAAGAGCACGTAAATATAAACTAGGGGCTGTTAAGATAAGGAAGCAATAAAGTTAATATAGCGAGTGTGGAAAAGTGGTGGTAGGAGTTGCGAAATTGCCCCTAAGAAATTAACTACGTTACTAGACCGATAGCAAGTTTTATGTGGGAGAGGCCACTGCTAGCATGTCATCCCTTACTTGGAATTCTATGCACTTATGATTGGAACTATTAGCAAGCATCCGCAACTAGTAACGTTCATTAAGGTAAAACCCAACCATAGCATTGAGATATATTGGCCCCCCTTCAATCCCGTATGCATCAATTTCTACGCTAGGTTGAAGCTTCTATCACTCTCGCCCTCCAATACGTAGTCCTATCAACATACAACTAACCCTATGGTGTGATCCACGCGCGCGCTCATATGATGGGCACCAAAGGACAGCAACATAACCACAAGAAATTTAAATCAATCATAGCAATTCACCAATCACCGATAGGACAACGAAAATCTACTCAGACATCATAGGATGGCAACACATCATTGGATAATAATATGAAGCATAAAGCACCATATTCAAGTAGAGGGTACAGCAGGTTGCGGGAGAGTGGACCGCTGTAGATAGATGGGGGAAAGTGATGGAGATGTTGGTGAAGATGACGGAGGTGTTGGTGTACATCGCCGTCACACGATGATGGGCCCGGTGGCACTCCGGTGCCACCGGAAGCGAGGGGGAGAGAGCCCCCCTCCTTCTTCTTCTTCCTTGACCTTCTCCCTAGGTGGGAGAAGGGTTTCCCCTCTAGTCCATGGTCTCCATGGCGTGGGAGGGGCGAGAGCCCCTCCGAGATTGGATCTGTCTCTCTGTCTCTCTCTCTGTTTCTCCGTCCTCAGATTCTGGCCTTCCACCGTTTCTTAAGTTCCCGGAGATCCGTAACTCCGATTGGGCTGATTTTTTGACACGATTGTTATCCGGATATTAGCTTTCTTGCGGAGAAAGAAGGGCATCAACCGCCTTACGGTGTGGCCACGAGGGCCCAGGGCGCGCCCCCTGCCTCGTGGCCCACTCGGGCATCGTATCGTGTTGGTTCCGCTTCTCAAAATTCACATATATTCCAAAAAAAATCTCCGTCCGTTTTTATTCCGTTTGGACTCCGTTTGATATGGATATTCTGCGAAACAAAAAACATACAACAAACACGAACTGGCACTGGATCAATATGTTAGTCCCAAAAAATAATATAAAAAGTTGCCAAAAGTATATGAAAGTTGTAGAATATTGGCATGGAACAATCAAAAATTATAGATACAACGGAGACGTATCACCTGGTTGGCGCGACGGCAGGCCAGTTGGGCTTCGGCCCAGCTGGTTGGGGCGGCCTAAATTTTTTCTTTTTTTCTAACACCCGAACAGAAAACAAATCCTAATTAAATAAATAAAAATCTAAAAATGCCAAAAATAATTTTCACCGTCCTAATAAAATATTTAGAACTAGGTGAACATTTTCTTGGCCTTAAAATGCAGTTGAAAAATGCATACTTTTCTAGTGCAAATAAAATAGCAGTAAAATCCAAATAAAATTGTTTATTCAATTTTATTATCTTTTCCTCTTATATTTCTTTTATTTTGGAGAAATCATACTATCTCCTCTCATATATTTTAATATTGAAATATTTTAGAGAGAAAACTAATTAAAATCAAATGATCCTCTTTTCAATATTTGAGAAAATTCAAATATGAAAGTAATGAAATCCCCAACTCTCTCCGAGGGTCCTTTTGTTAATTAAGATTTTTGGATTTAAACCAACAATGCAGCAAAACAGGATATGCATATGATGATCTAAGTAGAACATTCCAAATTGAAAATTTGTGATGTTACAAACCTACCCCCCTTAAGATGAATCTCGCCCTCGAGATTTGGGTTGGCTTGAAAATAGGTGTGGGTGGTCTTGGCGTAGATCATCTTCTCGTTCCCAGGTGGCTTCGTCCTCTGTATGGTGACTCCACCGTACTTTGCAAAACTTGACAACCATGCTGCGGGTAACTCTGTCGGCAAACTCGAGGATCCTAACATGGTTTCTCCTCGTATGTCAGATCACTCTCTAACTCAATTGCTTCCAAGGGTACTGTATCTCGTAGTGGAATATCTGTCATCTCTGCATGACATTTCTTCAACTGGGAAACGTGAAACACGTCATGAACTCTGGACAAGGTTTCGGGCAACTATAACTGATAAGCTACTTCTCCTCGTCGCTCCAAAACTCTGTAAGGTCCTACAAATCTTGGTGCTAGTTTACCCTTAACTTCGAAATGCTTAACTCCCCGAAGCGGAGACACCCGAAGATATGCTCTATCTCCGACTTCGTAGGTCGCCTCTTTGCGTTTCGTATCCGCATAGCTTTTCTTCCTGGACTAGGCTATCTTAAGTCTATCCCGGATCAACTTAACCTTTTCCTCTGAATCTCTGGTTAAGTCGGGTCCACATAACTTGCGGTCTCCAACTTCATCCCACATCAACGGTGTCCTACACCTTCTTCCGTACAGGGCTTCGAAAGGAGCCATTTGCAAGCTGGTCTGATAACTGTTGTTGTAAGAGAACTCAACGTAAGGTAAATTATCATCCCAACTAGATCCATAATCTAGCGCACAAGCTCTCAACATGTCTTCTAGGATTTGATTGACTCTCTCGGTATGTCCATCAGTCTGCGGATGAAAGGCAGTACTGAACACAAGCCTTGTACCCAAAGTCTCATGTAGCTGCTTCCAAAACTTTGAGGTAAACTGTGTTCCTCTATCTGATACAATGGTCCTCGGAACTCCATGCAAACATACGATCATGGTCATGTATATTTTGGCTAACTTAGCACTCGTGTACATGGTATTTACGAGGATAAAGTGGGCTACCTTCGTCAGTCGGTCGACTATCACCCAAATCGAATCGTACCCTGAACGTGTCTTGGGTAGCCCTGTGATGAAATCCATTCCAAGTTTATCCCACTTCCATTCGGGTATGGGTAACGGTTGCAGTAACCCTGCTGGTTTCTGATGTTCAGCTTTACCTCTTTTACAGACATCACACACTGCTACATATTCCGCAATGTCCTTCATTCCAGTCCACCAGAAATTTTACTTCAAATCCAGGTACATCTTAGTGTTGCCTGGGTGAATAGAATATGGCAAATCATGAGCCTCCTGGAGAATCAACTTCCTAATCTCGAAATCATTGGGCACATAAATACGCTTTTCAAACCAAAGGGTTTCGTATTCATCCTCACGAAATCCTTATGCCTTTCATTCGGCCATTCTTTCCTTTATTTCCGTAATCTCTTTGTCCATCTTCTGGGCTTCTCGAATCCTTCTCAACAAAGTGGACTGAATTTCCAAAGTGGCGACATAACCTTTTGGGACTATCTCCAACTGAAAATCCTTAAGTCCATCGGCTAACTCCTGGGGTAAACCTCCGGGTAGGATCGTGTTAACATAACTCTTAAGGCTTAGGGCATCTGCCACAACATTTGTTTTTCCTGGATGATAATGCAATCTCATATCATAATCTTTTATAAGCTCTAGCCATCTCCTTTGCCTGAGATTCAGATCCTTCTGTGTGAAGGTATACTTCAAACTCTTATGATCCGTGTATACATCACAACGGTTGCCAATAAGAAAATGTCTCCATGTTTTGAGCACGTGCACTACGGCAGCTAACTCCAAATCATGCGTGGCATAATTCAACTCATGAGATCGAAGCTGACATGAGGCGTAAGACACAACTCTTCCATCTTGCATGTGAACTCCTCCAAGTCCTTGACGAGAAGCGTCACAATATACTTGAAAATCCTTGCGTATATCGGGGAGGATCAGTACAGGGACTGTAACCAAGCGTTTCTTCAACTCCTGAAAACTGGCCTCACACTCTTCGGTCCACTTGTACTTAGTTTCCTTCTTCAACAATTCTGTCATGGGCTTCGTGATTTTTGAGAAATTCTCGATAAACCTCCTATAATATCCTGCGAGTCCAAGAAAACTGTGAATCTCACCATGTAATGCCCAGGATGGAGTTATACCTCCTACGTGTCGAGGCACGACTTAAAGGCATAAATCCATCCTAGAATGATCTCAAGTTCGGTAATCTTTGCACAACTCATGTAAAAGAGGGGATAGTAAACTGAAAATAGTTGGCTTACACTCGCCACGTCACAGAATTACAGTACAAGTCTCAAACATCATACATTAAGAACAACACAACCCTCTAAGGGCAAAAGCCAAATGTCAAAGTACCGAACTCAGATAAATAAACCACAGGCGGATCGAATCCTAGTAAGAGACTCCACTACTGATCGTCCGAGTAGCGCACGTAGTACCGACTACGCTCCTCGTCATACTCCCAATCCAGCTCAGTGCCATCACCTGGATAGCTCACAGCTGGACCTGCATCTGGGGTGTGAAGTAACTGTGAGCCACAGAGAACTCAGCAATCCCGTCTCCGGGTAACAAGACTATCAAAGCCTTTGGGTGAGGAAAAGGCTGAAGAAAAGAATAAGTCTGCAGCAGCAACTAGCATCTAGCTTACGTAAGTGAGAGCGAGAAGAGAAGGCCTCGGCGAGAAGTGATCACGAAGTGATCCTAGCTACAAGCTCCACAATCATAACCCCTCCGTGTTCAACTCCCGAATCCCGATTCGGAAATTGACAGTCACGGAACACACGCTGGTAGTGTATTAGTAACATTGTGTCAAGTTATCTACAACCGGAATTAACAAGCTCCCATCTGCCACATAACCGCGGGCACGGCTTTCGAAAGTTCAAACCCTGCAGGGGTGTTCCAACTCGACCCATTACAAGCCCACGATCCATGGAGTCGCAACTCCAAAGTGGGAAGACCCGAGTATCCTCGGAATCCCGTGCTCAAGATATACCGAGCTAAGGTAAGGCTAATCCAGCAAATCCTCCCGGCGTGTCGACACCCTGATAGTAGCCGCGCGTATCTAAGTCTCAGGACACGACCGGATGAGTCATCCTACAGGTTTTTACCAAACCTCGAGTTTCCTTGAGGTGGCCCCGCAGTCTGCTCGTTTCGGACCAACACTCATGTGGAGCACTGGCTCGGGGTTGTTGATTAAGAAAGAGGGTTAATTACTCCCTATGCAAGTTTAGTTTGTTATTAGGCAAATAGTACCAATGTTGGGATTTGCTGGAAAAGACTTAGCACTTAGCGGTTTATCGAGGGGGTCCCATACACCCCAACCGTGTTAGGAACGCATAATCAAGGAACATAATACCGGCTTATACGGATCCTAACGGCATGAGTGGAACAAATCACCAAGCAAAAGGCTTAGCCTTCCACCCTTGCCAATATATAGATGATTTCAGTTATAGCATTTATATAGTGTGATATAACCCAACCAAACTTCAACATGCAGCAAGCATCTTCACTTCACCTGCAACTAGCAACGCTATAAGAAGGGCTGAGCGAAGCGTACTTAGCCAAGCAACGGTTTGCATAGGTAGGTTGGTTAAACATGGCAATTGGTTACAAACAGGAGGCTGACAAGAAGATCATGGGCATCGAGGCAAAACTATAGATCGAGACTACTAGCAATAGGCAAAGATAGTAATGTTATCGGGGTTCGGTCATCTTGCCTGAAGAGAAGTCGTTCGGATCGTAAGAAGGGTCCTCGTGCTCAACCTCGTTGGAAACCTCGTGCTCAACCTCGTACTCAGTCTCAGCTTCCGGCTCTAAACACAACAATCACACCAAGCACAAATCAACAAGATGCAATGCGCACTCGAAAAACATGAATGCATGATGGATGCACTAAGGATGCACACGGAGCACGTAAAATATCACTCAAGCAAAACACCTCAAAACAAGATAACAATCTGATATTAATAAACTACACAGAAAAACAATCAAGTTTGATATAAGATTCGCTGAAATCGGAGTTACGGGCTAAAAGTTATGCCCGAAACAAGATTTGAGCGAAAGCTGAAAATTACAGCAACATAGCAACTTCGGAGCTCAAAATAATTGAGCTACAGCATTTAAATAACATGGCAAAAGGCATGAACACAAACTAGACATATAGTGCAGCAACTATGTCCAAGGTGCACCCCCAACGGAGTCACGGATCAATAGCAATGATCTTGGACATATTGAACTTGACAATAAAATTCTGGCAGCAGAATTTTATTGAAACTTTAGAGCAAAAGATAAACATGCTACAGCCACTCAAATAGACATGTGAGGACATGGATGGAAAGACAACAATATATATTACAAGGAACAATCAAAATCCACTCCAAAACTATCATGCTTTGTCCTAGAACATCACACGAACATGGCATCGGAACGTTACAGATTTCAGACTTAGTGAAAAACCACTAAGTCCTAAAACAGCAATATCATCATAGCATATAAAAGAGCATGTTTAAGTCACCTCGAAACTAAACATGGCAAAGGGTAAGCACCTCATCAAAGTACACATGACGGTGATCCCGAAACACACAAGCATGCATCAAGGAGGTGAACACAACGATTGCAACGAGCTCAACAAGATGGCATTTCAATAACAAGTGAAAACACATCACATGAACATGGCACTTTGCAACGATGAAAACAAGGCAATAATAAATCTACCATGCAACCTATCACATACAACACGTAGTTCGTGGCAAGACGAACACGTGGACATGTCATTTGCATCATTTGGACAAACGAGCTAAAAGATATCACATGGCAAAGGTGGCATGAAAATAACACATAGCAGCAGTTTATATCATGATGCACTCTTGCAACAGAAAAACAAGTCCCTAGATGATCTCTAACATGCATGACAACAACAGGTAAAACATAGAGCACAACTCCACGAACGTCTGGACATATTACACGCGCAAAACGGAGCAACACAGTAAAAGTTATGCATGGTCAAACATAGCATTTCAGATTAACAGATCTGGGACTTAGGAGTGGGGAAACAACCTCAAAACAGATCTGGAGAAAGTCAACTCGGCTTCGGGCCGGATCTGGAGCTACAGTGGCGGGCGGCCCGGGCCTGGAGGGAGAGGGAGCTGGCGGCTCGGCCCAGCGAGCGGTGGCCCAGGGCGGCGGCTCGGCCCGGCGCCTGGGAGGCGGTGGCGCGGAGCCCGCCTGGCTGGCGCGGCTCGGCCTGGCCGCGGTCGGACGAAGGGCCCAGGAGGGGATACCGGCGCTGGAGGCCCGGTCGGCGTCGCGGCCTGGAGCGGCCTGCTGAGGCGAGGCGACCGGTGGCGAAGTGGGGGCCGGCTCGGAGGGCGACGACTCGGGCCGGAGGGAGGAGCCAGGCCCAACCGGCGGGAGGGGCGAAGGCTGGATCGGCCCAGCGAGGCGCGGTCGGAGGGAGAGGGAGCGGGGAAGTGGTCCTGGGCTTCGGCGGTGTACGGCCCTGGAGCGATCGATTGATCGATCGATCGGGGCCTCCTGCCCCGATCCGATCGGCGGAGCGACCGAGGCTCCTGGCGAGCTGAGGCGAACGATCGGATGGAGAGGCCCGATGCGTTGACTCTGGTCGACGCGGCTGCGGAGGCGATCGAGGGATCTGGTTCCCTCGGGATCCAGAGGAAAAATTTGGGGATTGGATCTGAGAAATTGAGAGGGGAGAAGTGGAAGTGACAACTAGATGCCCAAAATAGACTAGGGGTCTATATATAGCAGTTTTTAGGGTTAGGAGGGAATTTAGGGGCGCTAGGAGCCCTCTGATCGCGATCCGACGGATCCGATCGCGGGGATAGATTAAAAAGGCCTAGGAGGAGATAAGAGACTGCAGTAGGGGTGTTTCTAGGACACGAAGTAAAGGCACTTCGGACCCACACGAACAACGGATGGGATAGTCAACGGAGTCCAAACGAGACGAGATTTGAGAGGCGGGTTGCACACAATAAAACAACAACACACAAAACAACCTCGCGGCACACCGGTAACGTTAAACGCCCGAACAACAAAGTAGGCCTACGGGACGTCACGGACACGTGAGGGAGCTCCGGAACGCGAAACGGACAACGGGAAGGAACACGCGGAACCGGAAGCAACCGACAACACAAAAGCAATGCAATGCACATGTCTACATGATATGAATGAATGCCACACACTCACACAACAAAACGACGAAAACCCGAAAGACAAAGAACCCGGAATGGAAATAGATGAAGCCGGAGATTTATTATAAGCCCAAAAGGGAAAGTATTACATCCGGGGCATTACACACCAACTGAGGTGGGTGCCTTCCATTCTGTGACTGCCTCAACCTTGGCAGGATCTACGAATATACCGTCTCCTGATATAACATGTCCAAGGAACCCAACTTCCTTCAACCAAAACTCACATTTGCTGAACTTGGCATACAACTGATGCTCTCGTAGCTTCTCAAGAACTAATCGCAGTGCTCCTCTTCATTCTTGGTGTAAATTAATATGTCATCAATGAATACTACCACGAACTTATCCAAGAACTCCATGAATACCTTGTTCATCATACTCATGAAATAGGCAGGGGCGTTAGTCAAACCAAATGACATAACTATATACTCGTAAAGCCCGTACCTCATGGTAAAAGCTGTCTTGGGTATATCTTGTTCTCGAATCTTCAACTGATGATATCCAGATCACAAATCGATCTTAGATAATACCTTGGCCCCTTGTAACTGGTCAAACAGATCGTTGATCATTGGCAGTGGGTACTTATTCTTGATTGTAACCTCGTTCAATGCACGATAATCAACAACCATTCTTAAATATCCATCCTTCTTCTCAACTAGGAGCACTGGGGCTCCCCATGGCGAAGAACTAGGTTGTATATAACCCTTATCCATTAGTTCCTTGATTTGCTTCTTGATCTCTTCCAGATCATTAGCGGGCAACCGGTATGGTCTCTTAGATATTGGTCTGGTGCCGGGTAGTAGCTCAATTAAGAACACTATGTCCCTATCCAGTGGCATGCCAGGCAACTCTTCCGGGAATATGTCCGGGTAATCCTTCACAACTGGCACTTCCTCCTGAACAACTCCCATGAGTGCATTCACACACGCTTTCCTGCGTGTGTGTTTTGACACATACTTGATCATTTTCCCTTCCGGTGTGGTGAGAAGAATTGATCTACTGGCGCAATCGATGTTTCCTCCAAACTTGGATAGCCAATCCATTCCTATGATCACATCCATACCTTGGGATTCCAAAAGAATGAGATCCGTGGGAAATACATGCCTTCCAATGGTCAATGGCACTTGGTAACATCCATGGGTTGCCATATACTCTGCTCCAGGGGAACTGACTAACATGGGCGTCCTAAGGGCTATAGTGGGCAACTTATATTTTTCCACAAAACCCCTTGATATGTATGAATGCGATGCACCAGTATCAAAAAGAACGAGGGCGGTAAATGCATTAATCAAAAACTTACCGACTACTGCGTCGGGTTGCTCGTCAATCTCCTCCACATTGACGTGGTTCACTTGTCCTCTAGTGAACGGGTTGGGCTTCTTTCCTGAGCTTCCATTTCCATTCCCATTCTTCGACTCGGGACATTCATTGGCATATTGTCCGGTCTTCCCACACTTGAAGAAAGTAACCTGGCTCAGATCCTTCTTGGCAGGTGTTGAGGGAGTGGAACGATTATGATTGTTGCTTCCTCCATTCCCATTGCCATTCCTAGCACCACTATGGTTGTGTGCATTCCCTCCATTGTTAGAATGGCCTCCATGGTTATGGGTGGGATGGTTGTGTCCTCCTGAGTATGGAGTGTAGCGGGGCTTCTGCTCAGTTCCAGAGTTATTCTTCCCAGCTCCATACTTCCTCTTGCGGTTCTCAATCTGTTGCTGCTTTCCTTCAATCATGATGGCCTTATCCACTAGATCTTGATAGTTGTTGTAAGTGGCTAGCATCAGCTGCATATTCATCTCATCATTGAGCCCTTCTAAGAACTTATCCTGCTTTGTTGCATTAGTGACCACATCATCTGGCGCATAGCGAGCTAACTGCCAAAAATCATCCACGTACTGCCCCACAGTACGGTTTCCTTGGCGTAAGTTGCGAAACTCACGCTTCTTCAGGCTCCTTGCTCCAGCTGAGACATGGGCAGTGCGGAAAGCTTGCTGAAACTGATCCCATGTGACTGTAGCTAGTGGATAGGTGGTTGTGTAGTTCTCCCACCATGCAGCGGCTGGTCCCTCAAGTTGATGTGCGGCAAAGCGCACTTTCTCTGCATCTGTGCATCCTGCAGTTGCTAGCTCTCTTCCCATCTTGCAGAGCCAGTCATCTGCAACAACCGGCTTGGTGCTACTAGAGAACACTGGCGGTTGCAACCTTAAGAGCCGAGTCAAATTATCATGGGGAGGCGGCGGTGGGTTGTTGTTGTTGTTGTTATTGTTATGATTCTGGAAAAGTAGTTGCATCAAAGTGTTCTGCTGCTGGATCAACTGGGTGAGCTCAGGGGGAAACTCGAATTCACGTCTTAGAGGCATCTGAGGGTTTTAGAGGGGAGAGATTTAGAATAGAATGAGGTCTAGGGGAAATCACTACCCATATGCACATGAGACAAACAACTTCATATCATATCACTCAATTTCAATCAAGAGCACACAAAAGATCCTATTACAAAGCTAGCGAATGATTCTAACTACTCGAGTTAACACTAATGATTACAGGGTGCTCATCTAATCACTATCATCCAAAGATTCCATGATATCTGCTCCAGCTTCGCCTTCATAGTCACTTCCATCACTGTCGGTGTCGTCTATCAGAATCTAGTTCTCTATAGTAATTCCCGTCTCTGGTTCTAGTTTCATTGTGCCAGTTCCAGCCTTCTTCTTCAACGCTTCATTCTGCTCCAATAGTACAGCGATTTATTCTTCATATCCATCACGTACTGTCTTGAGTTCTTCTTCTAGCTCCACATTCCGAGTTATCACCATATTGGTCTTCTGCATAAGTGCGCACATCTGGTTCTCGTAGCGTCGAATGTGTTGGTCCATCTCTTGGATGTATGCTACAATGGATCCATCCTTCCTGGTGCGAAGCATCTCCCATTGCTCGTCTCGACGTCCACAAATCTGTAGATGGTGTCCTCAAGGTCCTTGTTGCAGACTTCACATATGCGTCCAAATGTGATATGAGCTGCCATACTTTTTCCCAGGCTCCATGTCAGCGCGTCAAAGGCTAGCTCAATTGGCTCCGTGAATGGTGCAATAGTCCTCCAAGGTACACTAACTTTGATCTTCCATCACTCCTCTTCCGGCGATGTTGCGTAGAGATCTCCAGTGATACTTGGTATTCCAATGTGCAAGTATATAGTGACTTCCTTCAAGTGCTTTCCGAAAGGGGTGTCATCGTCTAGCTGAGTGAACTTGCTCCCAGGACTTGACATCTATAGAAGAGAAAGAGAGAAGGATTAGAATGAGTAGAGAAGAATCATCATGTGGCTTATCCTAATGGTCGCATCCTACAGTCAACGTGTGCTCTGATGCCATCTTGTAGCGACCATGATCCGAATGGACCGGAGTCTCTGTGCTCAGTGTCATCCCTGGATCGGTATGCTGACACACACAGTACTCGAGGTTTTATAACAGAGGTTCAATCACACTTTATTACATCAAAGATCCTCGAAGAGGCAATATCCATTACAGGATAATGGCTGAAGGCCATCTAAAGTAATAAAATGCAGAAGCTATGAAGAGTAGTTGAGTCCATCCAACTCCACGGCAAACATTGAGTGTATGACAACGAACTATCGCACCTTAATCCTTGTCTGAAAACTCTACAACATGATAAGTTGCAGCCATGTAGGTCAGCACATTGAATATGCTGGCAAGAACACACTGTAATGATAATTAACAAGTCCTACAACTACATGCATATTGTTGGGGAACGTAGCAGAATTTTAAAATTTTCTACGCATCACCAAGATCAATCTATGGAGTCATCTAGAAACAAGGGAGAGGGGAGTGCATCTACATACCCTTGTAGATCGTGAGCGGAAGCATTCAAGAGAACGGGGTTGACGGAGTCGTACTCGTCGTGATCCAAATCACCGATGATCCTAGCGCCGAATGGATGGCACCTCCGCGTTCAACACACGTACGGAGCAGATACGTCTCCTCCTTCTTGATCCAGCAAGGGGGGAGGAGAGGTTGATGGAGATCCAGCAGCATGACGGTGTGGTGGTGGAAGCAGCGGGATTCCAGCAGGGCTTCGCCAAGCACAACTAGAGGAGGAAGAGGTGTCACGGGAGGGAGAGGGAGGCGCCAGGGCTTCGGGTGCGGCTGCCCTCCCTCTTCCCTCTTTATATAGGGCCCCTAGGGGGGCGCCGTCCCTAGAGATCCAATCTCTAGGGGGGCGGCGGCCAAAGGGGGGACTTGCCCCCCAAGTCAGGTGGGGCGCCCCCACCCCTAGGGTTTCCAACCCTAGGCGCAGGGGGGCCCATGGGGGGCGCACCAGCCCACCAGGGGCTGGTTCCCTTCCCACTTCAGCCCATGGGGCCCTCCGGGATAGGTGGCCCCACTCGGTGGATCCTCGGGACCCTTCCGGTGGTCTCGGTACAATACCGGTGACCCTCGAAACCTTCCCGGCGGCCGACACTGGACTTCCTATATACAAATCTTCACCTCCGGACCATTCTGGAACTCCTCGTGACGTTCGGGATCTCATCCGGGACTCCGAACAACTTTCAGGTTACCGCATACTAATATCTATATAACCCTAGCGTCACCGAACCTTAAGTGTGTAGACCCTATGGGTTCGGGAGACACGCAGACATGGCCGAGATGACTCTCCGGCCAATAACCAACAGTGGGATCTGGATACCCATGTTGGCTCCCACATGCTCCACGATGATCTCATCGGATGAACCACGATGTCAAGGATTCAATCAATCCCGTATACGATTCCCTGTGTCTATCGGTATAGTACTTGCCCGAGATTCGATCGTCGGTATACCGATACCTTGTTCAATCTCGTCATGGCAAGTCTCTTTACTCGTTTCGTAACACATCATCCCGTGACCAACCCCTTAGTCACATTGATCTCATTATGATGATGTCTTACCGAGTGGGCCCATAGATACCTCTCTGTCATACGGAGTGACAAATCCTAGTCTTGGTTCGTGCCAACCCAATAGATGCTTTCGGAGATACCTGTAGTGTACCTTTATAGCCACCCAGTTATGTTGTGACGTTTGGCACACCCAAAGTATTCCTACGGTATCCGGGAGTTGCACAACCTCGTGGTCTAAGGAGAGGATACTTGACATTGGAAAAGCTTTAGCATACAAACTACACGATCTTGTGCTAGGCTTAGGATTGGGTCTTGTCCATCACATCATTCTCCTAATGATGTGATCCCATTATCAATGACATCCAATGTCCATGGTCAGGAAACCGTGACCATCTGTTGATCAACGAGCTAGTCAACTAGGGGCTTACTAGGGACACGTTGTGGTCTATGTATTCACACATGTATCACTGTTTCCGGATAATACAATTAAAGCATGAATAATAGACAATTATCATGAACAAGGAAATATAATAATAACCATTTTATTATTGCCTCTAGGGCATATTTCCAACAGTCTCCCACTTGCAATAGAGTCAATAATCTAGTTACATTGTGATGAATCGAACACCCATAGAGTTCTGGTGTTGATCATGTTTTGCTCATGGAAGATGTTTAGTCAACGGATCTGCGACATTCAGATCCGTATGCACTTTACAAATATCTATGTCTCCATCTTGAATATAATTCCGGATGGAGTTGAAACAGTGCTTGATGTGCTTGGTCTTCTTGTGAAACCTGGGCTCCTTGTCAATGGCAATAGCTCCAGTGTTGTCACAGAAGAGAGTCATCGGGCCCGACGCGCTTGGAATAACTCCTAGGTTGGTGATGAACTCCTTCATCCAGACTCCTTCATGCGCTGCTTCGGAAGCAGCTATGTACTCCGCTTCACATGTAGATGCCGCCACGACGCTTTGCTTGCAACTGCACCAGCTGACTGCTCCTCCATTCAAAATATACACGTATCTGGTTTGTGACTTGGAGTCATCCAGATCAGTGTCGAAGCTAGCATCGACGTAACCCTTTACGATGAGCTCTTCGTCACCTCCATAAATGAGAAACATATCCTTAGTACTTTTCAGGTACTTCAGGATGTTCTTGACCGCTGTCCGGTGTTCCATAGCGGGATCACTTTGGTACCTCCCCACCAAACTTATGGCAAGGTTCACATTAGGTCTGGTACACAGCATGGCATACATAATAGAACTTATGGCCGAGGCATAGGGGATGACACTCATCTTTTCTCTATCTTCTGTCGTGGTCGGGCATTGAGCTGTGCTCAATCTCATACCTTGCAATACAGGCAAGAACCCTTTCTTGGACTGATCCATATTGAACTTCTTCAATATCTTGTCAAGATATGTGCTTTGTGAAAGACCAATGAGGCATCTCGATCTATCTCTATAGATCTTGATGCCTAATATGTAAGCAGCTTCTCCAAGGTCCTTCATTGAAAAACACTTGTTCAAGTAGGCCTTTATGCTTTCCAAAAGTTCTACATCATTTCCCATCAGCAATATATCATCCACATATAATATGAGAAATGCTACAGAGCTCCCACTCACTTTCTTGTAAATACAGGCCTCTCCCCAAGTCTGTATAAACCCAAACGCTTTGATCACCTCATCAAAGCGAATGTTACAACTCCGAGATGCTTGCACCAGCCCATAGATTGAGCGCTGGAGCTTGCATACCTTGTTAGCATTCTCAGGATCGACAAAGCCTTCCTGCTGCATCATATACAGTTCTTCCTTGAGGAAGCCATTAAGGAATGTCGTTTTGATGTCCATTTGCCATATCTCATAATCATAGAATGCGGCAATTTCTAACATGATTCGGACGGACTTCAGCATCGCTACGGGAGAGAAAGTCTCATCGTAGTCAATTCCTTGAACTTGTCGATAACCTTTAGCGACAAGTCGAGCCTTATAGATGGTCACATTACCATCCGCGTCAGTCTTCTTCTTGAAGATCCATTTATTTTCTATGGCGTGCCGATCATCGGGTAAGTCAACCAAAGTCCATACTTTGTTATCATACATGGATCCTATCTCGGATTTCATGGCTTCAAGCCATTTGTTGGATCCGGGCCCGCCATCGCTTCTTCATAGTTCGATAGTTCACCGTTGTCTAACAACATGATTTCCAGGATAGGGTTGCCGTACCACTCTGGTGCGGAACGTGTCCTTGTGCACCTATGAAGTTCAGCAGTAACTTGATCTGAAGCTTCATGATCATTATCATTAACTTCCTCCCTAGTCGGTGCAGGCACCACAGGAACATCTTCCTGCATTGCGCTACTTTCCGGTTTGGAAGGGGTGACAATCCCCTCATTAAGTTCCACTTTCCTCCCACTCACTTCTTTCGAGAGAAACTCTTTCTCCAGAAGGGATCCATTCTTGGCAACGAAGACTTTGCCTTCGGATCTGAGGTAGAAGGTGTACCCAATAGTTTCCTTAGGGTATCCTATGAAGAAGCATTTTTCCGATTTGGGTTCGAGCTTTTCAGGTTGAAGTTTCTTGACATAAGCATCGCATCCCCAAACTTTTAGAAACGACAACTTAGGTTTCTTGCCAAACCAAAGTTCATACGGTGTCGTCTCAACGGATTTTGACGGTGCCCTATTTAAAGTGAATGCGGCAGTCTCTAAAGCATAACCCAAAAATGATAGCGATAAGTCGGTAAGAGACATCATAGATTGCACCATGTCCAACAGAGTACGATTACGACGTTCGGACACACCATTACGCTGAGGTGTTCCAGGCGGCGTCAATTGTGAAACAATTCCGCAGTTCCTTAGGTGCGTGCCAAATTCGTGACTTAAATATTCTCCTCCACGATCCGATCGTAAGAACTTTATTTTTCCGTCACGCTGATTCTCAACCTCATTCTGAAATTCCTTGAACTTTTCAAATGTCTCAGACTTGTGTTTCATCAAGTAGACATACCCATATCTACTTAAGTCATTTGTGAGGGTGAGAACATAATGATAGCCACTGTGAGCTTCAACACTCATTGGACCGCACACATCGGTATGTATGATTTCCAATAAGTTGGTTGCTCGCTCCATTGTTCCGGAGAACGGAGTCTTGGTCATCTTGCCCAAGAGGCATGGTTCGCACGTGTCAAATGATTCATAATCAAGAGACTCTCAAAAGTCCATATGCATGGAGCTTCTTCATACGTTTGACACCAATATGACCAAGGCGGCAGTGCCACAAGTATGTGGGACTATCATTATCAATCTTACATCTTTTGGCATTCACACTATGAATATGTGTAACATCACGTTCGAGATTCATTAAGAATAAACCATTGACCAGCGAGGCATGACCATAAAACATTTCTCTCATATAAATAGAACAACCATTATTCTCGGATTTAAATGAGTAGCCATCTCGCATTAAACGAGATCCAGATACAATGTTCATGCTCAAAGCTGGTACTAAATAACAATTATTGAGGTTTAAAACTAATCCCGAAGGTAGATGCAGAGGTAGCGTGCCGACGGCGATCACATCGACCTTGGAACCATTCCCGACGCGCATCGTCACCTCGTCCTTCGCTAGTCTCCGCTTATTCCGTAGCTCCTGCTTTGAGTTACAAATGTGAGCAACTGCACCGGTATCGAATACCCAGGAGCTACTACGAGCGCTGGTAAGGTACACATCAATAACATGTATATCACATATACCTTTGACGTTGCCGGCCTTCTTATCTGCTAAGTATTTGGGGCAGTTCCTCTTCTAGTGACCCGTTCCCTTGCAAGAAAAGCACTCAGTCTCAGGTTTGGGTCCATTCTTTGGCTTCTTCCTGGCAACTGGCTTACCGGGCGTGGCAACTCCTTTGTCGTCCCTCTTGAAGTTCTTCTTACCCTTGCCTTTCTTGAACTTAGTGGTTTTATTCACCATCAACACTTGATGTTCTTTCTTGATCTCCACCTCCGCTCATTTCAGCATTGAATACACCTCGGGAATGGACTTCTCCATCCCTTGCATATTGAAGTTCATCATGAAGCTCTTGTAGCTAGGTGGGAGCGACTGAAGGATTCTATCAATGACTTCTTCATCTGGGAGATTAATTCCCAACTGAGACAAGCGATGGTGCAACCCAGACAATTTGAGTATATGCTCGCTGACAGAACTATTCTCCTCCATCTTACAACTGCAGAATGCATCGGAGACGTCATATCTCTCGACTCGGGCATGAGCTTGAAAAACCATTTTCAGCTCTTGGAACATCTCATATGCTCCATGATGCTCAAAACGCTTTTGGAGCCCCGATTCTAAGCTGTAAAGCATGCCACACTGAACCAGGGAGTAATCATCACAACGCGACTGCCAGGCGTTCATAACGTCTTGGTTCGTTGGGGCGGGTGCGTCACCTAGCGGTGCTTCAAGGACATATGTTTTCTTGGCAGCTATGAGGATGATCCTCAAGTTACGGGCCCAATCCGTATAGTTGCTACCATCGTCTTTCAGCTTGGTTTTCTCTAGGAACGCGTTGAAGTTGAGGATAACATTAGCGTGGGCCATTGGATCTACAAGACATATTGTAAAGATTTTTAGACTATGTTCATGACAATTAAGTTCATCTAAACAAATTTAATGAACTCCCACTCAGATAGACATCTCTCTAGTCATCCAAGTGATACATGATCCAAATCGACTAGGCTGTGTCCGATCATCATGTGAGACGGACTAGTCATCAACGGTGAACATCTTTATGTTGATCGTATCTTCTATACGACTCATGTTTGACCTTTTGGTCTTCCGTGTTCCGAGGCCATTTTTGTACATGCTAGGCTCGTCAAGTGAACCCTAAGTGTATTGCATGGGTAAATCTGGCTTACACCCGTTGTATGCGAACGTTAGAGCCTATCACACCCGATCATCATGTGGTGCTTCGGAACAACGAACCTTAGCAACGGTGCATAGTTAGGGGGAACACAATTCTTGAATTTTTTTAGTAAGAGATCATCTTATTTACTACCGTCGATCTAAGCAAATAAGATGTAAAAACATGAGAAACATCACATGCAATCAAATAGTGACATGATATGGCCAATATCATTTTGCTCCTTTTGATCTTCATCTTTGGGGCTCCATGATCATCATCGTCACCGGCATGACACCATGATCTCCATCATCGTGTCTTCATGAAGTCATCTTGCCAAACATTACTTCTACTACTATGGCTAATGCTTAGCAATAAAGTAAAGTAATTACATGGCGTTTTCAGTGACACGCATGTCATACAATAAAATAGGACAACTCCTATGGCTCCTGCCGGTTGTCATACTCATCGAGATGCAAATCGTGATTTCTATTACAAGAACATGATCAATCTCATACATCACATATATATCATTCATCACATCCTTTTGGCCATATCACATCACACGGCACATGCTGCAAGAACAAGTTAGACGTCCTCTAATTGTTGTTCCAAGTTTTTACGTGGCTGCTATAGGTTTCTAGCAAGAACGTTTCTTACCTACGCCAAAACCACAACGTGATATGCCAATTTCTATTTACCCTTCATAAGGACCCTTTTCATCGAATCCGATCCGACTAAAGTGGGAGAGACAGACACCCGGTAGCCACCTTATGCAACTAGTTCATGTCAGTCGGTGGAACTCGTCTCACGTAAGCGTACGTGTAAGGTCGGTCCGGGCCGCTTCATCCCATGATGCCGCCGAATCAAGATAAGACTAGTAGCGGCAAGTAAATTGACATGATCTACGCCCACAACTACTTTGTGTTCTACTCGTGCAAGATACTACGCATAGACCTAGCTCTGATACCACTGTTGGGGAACGTAGCAGAATTTTAAAATTTTCTACGCATCACCAAGATCAATCTATGGAGTCATCTAGCAATGAGGGTGAGGGGAGTGCATCTACATACCCTTGTAGATCGTGAGCGGAAGCGTTCAAGAGAACGGGGTTGATGGAGTCGTACTCGTCGTGATCCAAATCACCGATGATCCTAGCGCCGAACGGACGGCACCTCCGCGTTCAACACACGTACGGAGCGGAGACGTCTCCTCCTTCTTGATCCAGCAAGGGGGGAGGAGAGGTTGATGGAGATCCAGCAGCATGACGGTGTGGTGGTGGAAGCAGCGGGATTCCAGCAGGGCTTCGCCAAGCATAACTAGAGGAGGAAGAGGTGTCACGGGAGGGAGAGGGAGGCGCCAGGGCTTCGGGTGCGGCTGCCCTCCCTCCTCCCTCTTTATATAGGACCCCTAGGGGGGCGCCGGTCCTAGAGATCCAATCTCTAGGTGGGGGCGGCCAAAGGGGGGACTTGCCCCCCAAGTCAGGTGGGGCGCCCCCACCCCTAGGGTTTCCAACCCTAGGCACAGGGGGGAGGCCCATGGGGGCGCACCAGCCCACCAGGGGCTGGTTCCCTTCCCACTTCAGCCCATGGGGACCTCCGGGATAGGTGGCCCCACCCGGTGGACCCCCGGGACCCTTTCGGTGGTCCCGATACAATACCGGTGACCCCCGAAACCTTCCCGGCGGCCGAAACTGGACTTCCTATATACAAATCTTCACCTCCGAACCATTCTGGAACGCCTCGTGACATCCGGGATCTCATCCGGGACTCCGAACAACTTTCGGGTTACCGCATACTAATATCTCTATAACCCTAGCCTCACCGAACCTTAAGTGTGTAGACCCTACGGGTTCGGGAGACACGCAGACATGGCCGAGACGACTCTCCGGCCAATAACCAACAGCGGGATCTAGATACCCATGTTGGCTCCCACATGCTCCAAGATGATCTCATCGGATGAACCACGATGTCAAGGATTCAATCAATCCCGTATACGATTCCCTTTGTCTATCGGTATAGTACTTGCCCGAGATTCGATCGTCGGTATACCGATACCTTGTTTAATCTCGTCATGGCAAGTCTCTTTACTCGTTCCGTAACACATCATCCCATGACCAACCCCTTAGTCACATTGAGCTCATTATGATGATGTCTTACCGAGTGGTCCCAGAGATACCTCTCCGTCATACGGAGTGACAAATCCCAGTCTCGGTTCGTGCCAACCTAACAGATGCTTTCGGAGATACCTGTAGTGTACCTTTATAGCCACCCAGTTACGTTGTGACTTTTGGCACACCCAAAGTATTCCTATGGTATCCGGGAGTTGCACAACCTCATGGTCTAAGGAAAGGATACTTGACATTGGAAAAGCTTTAGCATACGAACTACACGATCCTGTGCTAGGCTTAGGATTGGGTCTTGTCCATCACATCATTCTCCTAATGATGTGATCCCATTATCAATGACATCCAATGCCCATGGTCAGGAAACCGTGACCATCTGTTAATCAACGAGCTAGTCAACTAGAGGCTTACTAGGGACACGTTGTGGTCTATGTATTCACACATGTATCACTGTTTCCGGATAATACAATTAAAGCATGAATAATAGAAAATTATCATGAACAAGGAAATATAATAATAACCATTTTATTATTGCCTCTAGGGCATATTTCCAACACATATTTGGCTGGTGGAGGCTCTAAGGTTTATTTTTGCATAAAGCTAATTTTTCCCTACAACAAAGGAATACATTTATTTACTACTTTGTTAAATTTAGAGCATGTACGATTGAGAAATGGTACCCCCATCTCAATCCCAAAAACCAAGTTATTATTAACCTAACAAATTAGTAAAGTGATGAGACCAGTCCATAATTCAAATACCAGGATACTCAAAGATGTCCATAACCGGGGACACGGCTACTCATGAATAGTTTGTACACTCTGCAGAGGTTTGTGCACTTTCCCCACACGACTCGATCTCCTCCGTTTGATCTCTCGCACTTCATGGTGTTTAAGAAATGGATGACCGAGACATAGTTTTTTAGATGCATTAACTCTTTACCCTGGGTAGACTGTACCACCTACATCCGCTACATCTGCTAGTCTACAACTGAAAGAGGTCACACAACATACTCCACTATGTCAGAGCCCATAATGGCATTGTGGCTGCACACGGAAGTTTCTAGGCATGAATCATATATGATCCCTTTGAGCCTGGGTGGCATTCCTTGGACAACACTGGTAAATCCCCAGGTGCCCTGACATCCACTGGTACATCCCCAGGGTGCCACAACCAATCCACCCAGATATGTATTAAATCCCACCTTAAAGAAACCCTTAGTTGTAATTACACTCACAACTTTCATGAAATCACTCATACCAATCCACGTCTACAAGCATGGCTAAGCAATAATTAACAAAGCATATATTCCCTTGGTTTGATCTCAAGTCATTGGGTTCCTACCTCGTGAAATACAAGGCATCATATTAAGCAACCAGTCCTACTCATGCAAGTGTTTGAGGATATAACTAATGCAATGAAAACTGGGTATTGGAAAGTATGATCAAAGTATGAACTTGCTTTGCTGACGATCGCTGAAACCTAGTGACTCGTAGTAGCAAGCTTCGCACTCTGGGTATGCTATTGCATTCAAACAATAGCATACATAAGCAATCAAGCAATAGAAGCGAAGAACGAAATCGGAAGCCTTCGAAAGCAAGCAATTAAGAAACACAACAAAAAAAATCTAA
Source organism: Secale cereale (assembly GCA_902687465.1). Lineage (NCBI taxonomy): Eukaryota > Viridiplantae > Streptophyta > Magnoliopsida > Poales > Poaceae > Secale > Secale cereale. The sequence continues at coordinate 334,037,727 of LR738709.1, forward strand.
CAGTACCAAAATTGAATAAATTTGGTCTTATCAGAAAGTTTGCAACAAGAGCTTCGATTTGCAAAAAGAATCGACGAAAACGGAGTTACGAAACTCAAGTTATGACCAAATGAAGCTCAAACACAAAACTGGTTGAGCACTAGTTTTGAAATTGTTAAAATCATGTTTGAGTTGATTAACTAAACAGAGGAGGTCATAACGAAAACGTGGGTGTTGGTTTCACCTAATTCCGACAAACAAGCTAAAAGTCGTGATCAAAAGAAGATCAGGGACTAAACTACAAAAATAAAACTACGGATAGGTCCCTGGCTGAGAAAAACAACTAAAAGGAAAAACTAACAGACGAACGTTCACTAGTTAAAACTAACTAACGAATCTGTTTAATAAAAACCCTAAACGAACGAACGTTCGTTAACTAGCTAGGTTTTATAGAAAAAACTGATCTAAACAACTAAACCGAACTAAACCCTAAAAAACGTTTTGGTTTTACCTCGAAAACCGACGGAAGAAAACCGGCCGGCGGCGGTCAACGACGACGGCGGTAGTTGCGGCGTCGGCTCCGCGGGGCTCGGCTGCGTCCGAGGGGACGAGGCGAGGCGAGGGCAGGGCGGGGCGGCGGAGTCGGCCGCGGCGCAACGGCGGCGGATTGTGCTCGGGAGGCGGCGGGGTGGCGAAAACGGGCGAGGGTGGCGGCTTAAATAAGCTAGGGGTGCGGTGGCTTGGGGAGGGGAAAGGGAGGCGGAGTCCGGGGCGGAGACGGCGGTCGGCGGTGACGTGGTGGAGGCGGACTCCTCCCGGAGTCCGAGCGGGCGAGGCGGCGGGGCGGACGGGTCAGGTGGGCCGGGGCGCGACCCACGAGGAACGCAGGCGCGCGCGGGGCACGGTCTGGCTGGCACGGCGGCGGGCTAGTTGGGCTTCGGCCCAGCTGGTCGGGGCGGCCTAAATTTTTGTTCTCTTTTTTTAACACCCGAAAAGAAAACAAATCCTAATTAAATAAATAAAAAACTAAAAATGCCAAAAATAATTTTCACCATCCTAATAAAATATTTAGAACTAGGTGAGCATTTTATTGGCCTAGAAATGCAGTTGAAAAATGCATATTTTCCTAGTGTGAATAAAATAGCAATAAATCCAAATAATTTTTTTATTCAATTTTAATATATTTTTTCCTCTAATATTTCTTTTATTTTGGAGAAGTCATATTATCTCCTCTCGTATATTTTAATATTGAAATATTTTAGAGAGAAAAATAATTAAAATCAAATGATCCTCGTTTCAATATTTGAGAAAATTCAAATATGAAAGTAATGCAATCCCCAACTCTCTCCGGGGGTCCTTGAGTTGCTTAGGATTTTAGGATCTAAACCAACAATGCAGCAAAACATGATATGCATATGATGATCTAAGTAGAACATTCCAAATTGAAAATTTGGGATGTTATAGTTCATTAAGGTAAAACCCAACCATAGCATTACGATATATTGGTCCCCTTCAATCCCGTATGCATCAATTTCTACGCTAGGTTGAAGCTTCTGTCACTCTTGCCCTCCAATACGTAGTCCTATCAACATACAACTAACCCTATGGTGTGATCCACGCGCGCGCTCATATGATGGGCACCAAAGGACAGCAACATAACCACAAGCAATTTAAACCAATCATAGCAATTCACAGATACCGATAGGACAATGAAAATCTACTCACACATCATAGGATGACAACACATCATTGGATAATAATATGAATCATAAAGCACAATGTTCAAGTAGAGGGTACAACGGGTTACGTGAGAGTGGACCGCTGTAGATAGATGGAGGAAGGTGATGAAGATGTTGGTAAAGATGACGGAGGTGTTGGTGTAGATCGCCGTCACACAATGATAGCCCCGGTGGCGTTCCGGCGCCACCAAGAGAGAGGGGGAGAGAGCCCCCTCCTTCTTCTTCTTCCTTGACCTTCTCCCTATATGGGAGAAGGGGTTCCCCTCTGGTCCATGGCCTCCATAGCGGCGGAGGGGCGAGATCCCCTCCGAGATTGGATCTGTCTCTCTGTCTCTCTCTGTTTCCGCGTTCTCAGATTCTGGCCTTTCACCGTTTCTTAAATTCCCGGAGATCCGTAACTCCGATTGAGCTGAATTTTGGACATGATTGTTTTCCGGACATTAGCTTTCTTGCGGTTAAAGAAGGGCATCAAACGCCTTACGGGGTGGCCACGAGGGCCCAGGGCGCGCCCCTCACCCTCGTGGGCCACTCGGGCATCGTGTCACGTTGACTCCACTTTCCAAAATTCACATATATTCCAAAAAAAATCTCCGTCCGTTTTAATCCCATTTGGACTCCGTTTGATGTGGATATTCTGCGAAACAAAAAACATGCAACAAACAGGAACTGGCATTGGGCACTGGATCAATATGTTAGTCCCAAAAATAGTGTAAAAAGTTGCCAAAAGTATATGAAAGTTCTATAATATTGGCATGGAACAATCAAAAATTATAGATACGACGGAGACGTATCACTTTCTCATATATTTTTAGCACCTTCTCTCTTATTTTTGCTCTGATTAACCTTATTTTCCCTTGCAGGGCACCTGCCAAACAAGCTGCTGTTGCTAACGATTCACCGATTGCACCAGTAAAAATGTATTCCCTTTTTTTACGCCTCTAACTTTTGTTTATGTTGGGTAGTTCTTTGTTGTTTTTTTGTAATATCTCATGTGCAATGAAGTATTGTTTGTTTTTACACCTACCAACATGCTGGTAATTTTGTTCTTTTTGTATGATAACTTATTCGATGAACAATGATAACTCAGTTATGCTTCCCTGATAATTTACACCTATAGCTTGGTAACTGTTTGTGTTTGTAACATTTTTTTTCATGTAGTGCACCTATGAAACAAGTTGTGGCTGCTAAGGCTTCGTCAAGTGTATCAGGAAAAATGTATTTACATACCTTTCTTGTTTGCATTTCCCCCATACATTCTTATTCATTGCACTGAGTTATCCTCTATTTATAGTTATACAAAACAAAATTGTAGTTTTCCTGTTCATTTCATTTGATAAGTTACATTACTAATCCTTGATAACTTAGTAATTTTTTCCTCGAAGTTTTTTATACCTGAAGATTGTGACAACTTTTTGTGTTGCTAACATGGTGGTAACTTAAGTTTAACAACATGTGTAATCTCACTGCTCATCTTGTTTGCCCATATTTCAGTCACCCAAAAGAGAAAACCGTTGTGAGAAAGGTGCAATTCACCAAGACCAGATCTTCTCCATGACTAAGGACAACATCATCGCAGACAACATAAGTTATCCATCTTGATGAATCATCCACGGCGACATCTCCGTCTACGGTCGAAGATCTTGTTGCGACAGGTGGTTTGTTAGCTTCTGATGAAGCAACAACAGCTAGCTTGGGCGCATCTGATGTTGTTGCGGCGACATTCGCTGGTGTTTCTGCTGATCCTGTAGTTCAGCTCGCTGTAGCGGCCACTATTACTGTTGTTGTTGAAGACATCGCCAGCGCGGCTGTTGATGTTGAAGATGAAGTCGTCGCCAACGTGGGGCATGATGAAGGTGAAACTATTGGTTTATGTTTCCCATCACCTTTTTTTCTTGTATGTAGTGATGATCTATGTTGACGGTGTGTTCACTCTTTTCCACTGCAGCCGTTCGTGTCATTAAAGATCTTGTGGGAGGTACCCGACTCAATGTGCCTATTGATACGACAATAGCTGAAGGTCAAGAGCATGATGCCCAAAATCCTGTGGTAACCAACAATGTTAATGAACATAAAGCAGCCCCAGGTTGGTAACTTCACTATTTTATGTTGATAACTTGCATGTTTTAAGCATGGTAACTAATGTTATTGTTCTGACATTAACAAATACAATGTCCATTTCATGTTTGTCTGATGCCCTTTTTCCATTGTTTGTGTGTTACTTTTGATGTTTATTGCAGTAGTTGACCCTGTGTTGGAGCCGATCACCCATGGAGCTGGAGAAGACGCTGATGTGTATATAGCCTATGGTGATTTTACGCCACCCAGCTGCTCTCTTGAGCTTGATGCCATCTTTGGTGCGAGTCCACAAGTGCTGCCATCGACTGAAGCATCTCCAACGGTTCAAGATGCACCAGCATTGGCTCCTACAGGTCAAGCCGCACCTCCATCACTAGAAGCTTCAGCGGTGGCGGCATTGGCTCAAGTACCACCTGCAGCACCAGAAGCATCGACGATGGCGGCTTCATTGGATGAAGTACCACCTGCAGCACCAGAAGCATCAGCGGCGGCGGCGGCGACATCAGATTAAGTACTACATGTAGCACCCGAAGCATCGGCGGCGGCAGTGGCATCAGATCAAGTACCACCTGTAGCACCAGCTACAGGCCCTGTCGCGGTTCTAGGGCTTGCATCTCCTACTGCTGCTGACTTCAAGGGCAAGAAAGGAGGGAAAGGTATTGACGCGCAACCGGTTTCTTGTGCTCTGCCACGAAACTCTGGTAAGTGAAGACCTTGCATCTTCGCTTTCTGCAGCGAGAGTGATGGATTGAAATATGTCAGTGTGTATGGTTGTGTGTGCTCGTGTTATTTATGTGTTTGGATTTTGTATGCTTTCATGTGTATGGATGAATGTAAGACGACTTTTATGCTTTGTGTGATGAAAATGAACGTTTGTGCTTTCAGTATCCGGAATATTTTTTTGTTGTGTCCCCTAAAATATTTTGTACGACGCTGCCTAGATGATAACATACAATATGTTCCTTTTTTTCTGGTAACCTCTCCCCCTGGTGATAACTCCAACCTCTCTCCCCCTGGTAACTCTGTCTGTTTTGAAAAGTTGTTGTTATCGCACAAACCATAGGCCTAGTAACAGAATCACTTTTATCTGTTACTAAATTTTAGTAAGCGCGAGATACAAACATCTCCTATCATTGCGTATTTATTTTCCTTAATTTTTGTCGTGGTTACCTAACATGAATGCACTGGTATTAGCAGTTGTGTACTCCTATTCATATGAAATTTGTTATTATTCCCTCATTTTTTAATTATCTTGATAAGTCTTCTGCCACTATCTTGGTAACTCAAATGTTCAAATCCTGATAATTTCTGTACCATGGACATGATAACTCCACCCAGATATATTCATTACCAATTCTGGGCTATAAAGTTCTTCTGGTCTTCTTTTTGAATACATGTTTTGATCTTATCACACCTGCTCCCCATTATGCACCAATGTTATCTAATATGTTTTTAAAGCCCATACCAGTGTGTCGGTAATTCACATTCACATTACTTGGTATTTTTTATACTTGTTTCTTTCAATATATTATCTTGCTTATCACTATTGTTCATGTCTTCATCCCTCTTTTTTATTTATGTAACACCGGAAAGGTGGACGTGTGCAAGTGTATGATGTCGAGATTGACGATGATGAGGTTATCATGTGGTGGGAAGAGTTTGAAAATGGCAATCCAGGAGCAAAAGGGAAATCCAATGTTCAAATAGGTGATTTTTTGTGTGCTCCCAACAATGCAACCCCTGCATAAATCCTTTTCTTTATTTTTCAACTATGCAAAATATGTGACGGTTGATAAGTTTTGCCCCACAACTTGATAAGTCCTCCACCCTTCTGCTGATAACTTATGTTTTCAATGTTTTTTTGACTTCTCTTACTCATGTCCTTGTTACATTACAAATCTTAGTTTTGTTGTTTTGTTTTTACTAGACCATGCTCAAAGTCCAATATTTGCTACACCAGAATTACCACCTCGCACAGAGCAATTAGTATGCAGTGCAACCCCTAAATCCTTTTTTGGAAAGTTAGCATCACCCGCACGTCCAAATACCTGCTCCCGCCTTTTGCCACCCTCACACCGACCGAGGAGGAAGAGTTTCTTTACAATGAAGTTATCAAGCATACTACTGATTCTAACTCCAAGATTAAAGAGTTTGTTTCCCTCTTTTCCTCAATTTTTAACATAAATCATTTTTCTGTGTGAAGGAATTGGGCAACTATCAACCAGCATTGCTGAGTTACATGTTCATATTCTTCAGTGTAAGGAAACCCCAAAAAGGCTCATCTTCCCTTGGTTGTTGTCTGTATATCTGTTGATAGGAGACTTCAAATCCAAGTGTGTATTGAAGCATTTCTGATGGGACCAGTTTTACATTCTTAGTCACCAGGATCAGGTATGTTATGTTTGCTGGATATGTGTGTTATTTTGCTCCAATACATGGTATCTCTTGTATAACTTACCTGGTAACTTTATAGTTAGTGTCTTGGTAACTTCCTGTTAATATCAATACTCTTTTTTTACCCTGGTATTGTTTTGTTCCTTCTGTCATGATAACCTCTTTCATGCATACTGGCAACTTTGACCTTTATGCTCTGATATATTTTTAGTATCATTTTTTATCTTGGTAATTTTGTTCTTTCTGCCCTGCCAAGCTTACTGCCTTTTTTGCAGCTACTATTCCCTGCTTTGCAAAAGTTGGGTCCTGGTCCAAATGACGGGCATTGGTATGTGTTGTCACTAAATCTCAGGGCGAAGCGGATCGAAGTTCCAGATTCATTGCGCGAAGAAGATAGTCGCTCTCTTCTCGAGCATGCGACAAGACACATGAATGTTGTAAAGAAGGCTTGGTTGATAAATTACAAGGATTCGCATAAGAAAATTGAGGACTATGAACTTGTGTACAATGATGTGATGAAACAGGATAATGGGTTAGTTGTGGAATATTCACTCTCTTTAAACACCCCATTATATGTTCTAATCACCGTTTTTTGACCCGTTCGTGGCTTTTTTTATCACAAATGTTTCAGTATTGATTGTGGATTTTTCGCCTGCACTTATCTTGAGGTGTGTGATGGGAAAAATATCCCGGCCTTAACTCATGAACAAATTCCAGCTCTCCGGAAAGTTATGACATTGACATGGTTAGATCATGATCAAAACAAATGCACGCAGTGGCGTTATCATGTGTTTGGCAGCGGATGATGAGGTGAGATTTTTGTTAGAAATCTGTTGTTATAGTTTGTTTAGTTGCATCAGAGGCACATCATAACGGGCATTTATTCATGCGAGGGGTGGTAACTGATGCTGTCAGAGTGTGATAACTTCTACCAAACTGTCATGATAACTTCTTTACATGAATCTTTCATGACAATATCATGGAGCAAAGTGTTGACATGTTGTTTTACTGTAGTATACAAATTCCAAATTCACCGTCTAGCTGATAAATTCATTGTTGTCATTATAATTTGGATCACATTTTATTTGATAACTGCAAGCATCTTTGGTCTAATACCGGGGTTACTTGCTTCTAATTTTTAGAAGTCCAAGCAAGCGTAATTTTTTGTTCATAAGTAATACAATGCAGTGCCGGTAGCTTACAGAAAATGTAGATATAAAAATTTTGGATTTACAAATCCATGATAACTTCATCATACATTGCTCGTAACTGGCATAGTAGGGTGCTGATAGCTTGCATAAAATATAGATATAAACTTTTTTCCATTACAAAATCATGATAACTCCATCATACAATGCTGGTAACTGGAATAGTGTGGGGCTGATAGCTTGCACATTATGGTCCATGAAAAGAATGTAGCCACCATCTTCCCTTTTCATAGCACCTTCTTCATTTATCTTGCCAGGGGAGATTTGCATTTGCGTTTTTCATGTTCCACACTCCCGCACATACCACATTTCCTTTGTGCCTTGGGCTTTGCAATCTCGAAACATGAATGCTTCCTTTTTGACTTTGGCCGCCCCTTCGTTGTAGTCTTGGGAGGGTCTAGTATCATCTTTGTGTTTGAGGACGGAGCTGCATCAGGATGTGTGGGCTGGACAACAAAAGCATGATTGTTTTTGCTAGCTTGTATTGTCACACACACACACTTTCTTGCTGTGTGGCGGGGTTCTCCTGTCGATGCACATTAGTGGCACTTATTTGTTGTGTGGGGTGGTTCTCCTGTTGTTATTCATCGGGTGCATTTTGGTGTTGTGTGGCGGAGTTGTCTTCATTCACCCGCCCCACAGGTATCGAGCAGGGATCCGGATGTCCTTGAAACGACCCTTTTTCTTTTCCTTTCTTGATTTTTAAGTTGATTATTCTTTAGGGTTTCAAGCTCTTCCGTGAAATTGTACAGGTGTTTTCTTGCCAATCTGGTTCCATCATTTGTTAAGCAGGCGTCTTTGGCTGGCGCCTTAAATTCTTTAAGAATTGACGTATATTGCATGACGCTTTTCCCCTCCTCTGGCATCGACTTCTTAACTGTTGGCTGTTCGAAATCAGGTTGAATAAGATCCTCCTCTGGATCCCAAGTCCACCTCTTTAGGATGTACTTTTCAGGTATCTTGTAAACCCCAATCTGGTCCATGACTCGTAGTACGTGTGCGCACAGTAGTCCGCCACGATCAAACTTGCAGCAAGAACATGAGTATGTTTCTTCATCCATGTTTGCTTGCACATGGTAGCCCTGTCCCCATATTTTGGTATTATCCCCCGCACTGAGCTGACCTTGAAGGCACCATCATCCAATGCGTCACATCTGTAGGCTGATTTCACCTTCATCTCCACTTGGAACTTGCAAAACAGGTTATGTGTGTACAGCCCCCACACCTGCATCTCTAGCGGGTTCATTGAGTACATTTCGGTTTCTTTGTACACTGTTTCTAACCACTATTTTAACACTCTAGCCATGACCTTATCCTGTATCGTAGTGTACTGTTGTGCGAATTCGACCAATGAGTTGTTCGGGTTGACATACTTCTTGAGCACAGAGTTAAAACCCTCGCTTCTTGCCGTGGTCTGCAAGAACGGGACAAAATCGTGCATATAGTATGTCGGGACCCAACACTTCCTGTTTTCCCATAGCTAGTGGAAATGCTCGTTGTCGGTCTGGCCATACGCTTCCATCATCACCCACCACGTGTGTTCATGTTGGGGAACGTTGCATGGGAAACAAAAAATTTTCCTACGTTCACCAAGATCAATCTAGGAGATGCATCTACGAGGGGAGAGTTGGATCCACATACCCTTGTAGATCGCTAAGCGGAAGCGTTCAAGAACGCGGTTGATGGAGTCGTACTCGCCGCGATTCAGATCGCCGAAGATCCTAGCACCGAAGCAACGGTGCCTCCGCGTTCTTCACACGTACAGCTCGGGGACGTCTCCTCCTTCTTGATCCAGCAAGGGGGAAGGAGAGGTTGATGGAGACACCGGCAGCACGACGGCGTGGTGGAGATGGTGGTGGAGGATTCCTGCAGGGCTTCGCCAAGCACCGCGGGAAAACGAAGATGGATGTGGGAGAGGGAGGGCAGCACCGAGGCACGAACGTGTGTGGCTGCCCTCCCTCTGCCTCTCTTTATATAGGGGGAGTAGAGGGGAGGGGGCGCCCTAGGGTTTACCCCTAGGGGCGGCGGCCAAGTGGAGATGGGGGGGGCGGCGGCCAGGGCTGCGCCAGGGTTAGGGCTCCCCCCCCCCAGGTGCCTTGCCCCCCAAGCTAGGGGGTGCGGCAGCCCTAGGAGGGGCCAGCCCCCCTTGCGCATGAGGAGAGGGCCCAGGGGGGGCGCACAGCCCTAAGAGGGCTGTTGTGTTCCCCCTATGTGGCCCATTAGGCCCGAAACTCCTTCCGGGACCCCGAAACCCCTTTCGGTCATCCGCCGTCTTCCCGATACTCCCCGGAACACTTCCGGACTCCGAAACCTTTCATCCTATATATCAATCTTCATCCCCGGACCATTCCGGAGACCCTCGTCACGTCCGGGATCTCATCCGGGACTCCGAACAACCTTCGGTAACCATGCACTGTTCTCACTAACAACCCTAGCGTCACCGAACCTTAAGTGTGTAGACCCTGCGGGTTCGGAAACTATGCAGACATGACCGAGACACTCCCAGGTCAATAACCAATAGCGGGATCTGGATACCCATATTGGTTCCCACATGTTCCTCGATGATCTCATCGGATGAACCACGATGTCAAGGATTCAGGCAATCCCGTATACAGTTCCCTTTGTCTCGTCGGTATGTTACTTGCCCGAGATTCGATCGTCGGTATCTCTATACCTAGTTCAATCTCGTTACCGGCAAGTCTCTTTACTCGTTACTGTAATACATAATCCCGTGACCAACTACTTAGTCACTTTGAGCTCATTGAGATGACGTATTACCGAGTGGGCCCGGAGATACCTCTCCGTCACACGGAGTGACAAATCCCAGTCTTGATCCATGTCAACTCAACAGACACCCTCGGAGATACCTGTAGAGTACCTTTATAGTCACCCAGTTACGTTGTGACGTTTGGTACACACAAAGAACTCCTACGGTGTCAGTGAGTTACATGATCTCATGGTCATAGGAACTTATACTTGACATGCAGAAAACTATAGCGATAACTGACACGATCAAAAGCTATGTTTAACGTTTGGGTCTCGTCCATCACATCATTCTCCTAATGATGTGATCCCGTTATCAAATGACAACTCATGTCTATGACCTGGAAACCGCGGTCATCTTTGATCAACGAGCTAGTCCTGAAGAGGCTTACTAGGGACACAAAGTTTGTCTATTTATCCACACATGCATTTAAGTTTCCAATCAATACAATTATAGCATGGATAATAAACGATTATCATGAACAAGGAAATATAATAATAACTCTTTTATTATTGCCTCTAGGGCATATTTCCAACAGTCTCCCACTTGCACTAGAGTCAATAATCTAGCATTACAAGGTAATGAATCTAACACCCATAGAGTCTTGGTGTTGATCATGCTTAGCCCGTGGAAGAGGCTTAGTCAACGGATCTGCAACATTCAAATCCGTATGTACTTTGCAAATGCTTATGTCCTCCTCCTTGACTGAATCGCGGATGGAATTGAAGCGTCGCTTTATGTGTCTGGTCCTCTTGTGAAACCTTTGTTCCTTGGCTAGAGCAATGGCACCAGTGTTGTCACAGAACAGAGTCATTGGGTTTAATGCACTAGGCACAACTCCAAGATCTGTCATGAACTCCTTCATCCAGACACCTTCCTTCGCCGCCTCCGAGGCAGCTATGTACTCCGCTTCGCATGTAGAATCGGCTACCACGCTTTGCTTGGAACTGCACCAGCTTACCGCTCCCCCGTTGAGAATATATACGTATCCGGTTTGAGACTTAGAGTCATCCGGATCAGTGTCAAAGCTTGCATCGACGTAACCCTTTACGACGAGCTCTTGATCACCTCCATAAACGAGAAACATCTCCTTAGTCCTTTTCAGGTACTTTAGGATATTCTTGACCGCTGTCCAGTGATCCATACCAGGATTACTTTGAAACCTTCCGGCCATACTTATGGCAAGGCTGACATCTGGTCTTGTGCACAGCATTGCATACATGATAGAGCCTATGGCTGAAGCATAGGGGACGACGCTCATCTTTTCTCTATCTTCCGCAGTCACTGGGCATTGAGTCTTACTCAACTTTGTACCTTGCAATACCGGCAAGAACCCCTTCTTGGATTGATCCATTTTGAACTTCTTCAAAACTTTATCAAGGTATGTACTTTGTGAAAGTCCTATCAGGCGTCTTGATCTATCTCTATAGATTTTGATGCCCAATATGAAAGCAGCTTCACCGAGATCCTTCATCGAAAAACTCTTGTTCAAATACCCCTTCACGCTATCCAAAAATTCTATATTGTTTCCAATCAGCAATATGTCATCCACATATAATATTAGAAACGCTATAGAGCTCCCACTCACTTTCTTGTAAATACAAGCTTTTCCGTAAACTTGTACAAACCCAAACGCTTTGATCACCTCATCAAAGCGAAGATTCCAACTCCGAGATGCTTGCACCAGCCCATAAATGGAACGCTGGAGCTTGCATACTTTGTCAGCATTCTCTGGATCGACAAAACCTTCCGGTTGTATCATATACAACTCTTCCTTAAGAAAACCGTTAAGGAACGCTGTTTTGACATCCATCTGCCAAATTTCATAATCGAAATATGCAGCTATTGCTAACATGATTCGGACGGATTTAAGCATCGCTACGGGAGAGAAAGTCTCATCGTAGTCAATTCCTTGAACTTGTGAAAAACCCTTTGCCACAAGTCGAGCTTTATACACGGTGACATTGCCGTCAGCGTCCGTCTTCCTCTTAAAAATCCATTTATTCTGAATGGCCTTCCGCCCTTCAGGTAATACTTCCAAAGTCCATACTTTGTTTTCATACATGGATCCCATCTCGGATTTCATGGCCTCTAACCATTTGTCGGAATCCGGGCCCACCATCGCTTCTCCATAGCTCGTAGGTTCACCGTTGTCTAACAACATGACCTCCAAGACAGGGTTACCATACCACTCAGGTGCAGTGCGTACCCTTGTCGACCTACGAGGTTCGGTAGTAACTTGATCATAAGCTTCTTGATCATCATCATTGGCTTCCTCTTCAACCGTTTCAGGCTCCACAAAAACATCTTTCTGTGTTGCGCTACTCTCTGGTTGAAGTAGAGGTTCAATAACCTCATCAAGTTCTACCTTCCTCCCACTCAATTCTTTCGAGAGAAACTCTTTCTCGAGAAAGGACCCGTTCTTAGCGACAAATACTTTGCCCTCGGATCTGAGATAGAAGGTGTACCCAACCGTTTCTTTTGGGTATCCTATGAAGACACATTTGTCCGCTTTGGGTTCGAGCTTTTCTGGCTGAAGCCTTTTGACATAAGCATCGCAACCCCAAACCTTGAGAAAAGACAACTTAGGTTTCTTACCAAACCATAGTTCATACGGTGTTGTCTCAACGGACTTGGATGGAGCCCTATTTAAAGTGAATGCAGCTGTCTCTAACGCATATCCCCAAAACGATAGTGGCAAATCGGCAAGAGACATCATAGAACGTACCATATCTAATAGGGTTCGATTACGACGTTCGGACACACCATTACGCTGTGGTGTTCCAGGTGGCGTCAACTGTGAAACAATTCCACATTTTCTTAAGTGATTGCCAAACTCATAACTCAGATATTCTCCCCCTCGATCAGATCGTAGGAACTTGATCTTCTTGTTACGATGATTCTCAACTTCACTCTGAAATTGCTTGAACTTTTCAAAAGTTTCAGACTTATGCTTCATTAAGTAAATATACCCATATCTACTTAAGTCGTCAGTGAAGGTGAGAAAGTAACGATATCCACCGCGTGCCGTGACACTCATCGGGCCACACACATCAGTATGTATGATTTCCAATAAGTCACTTGCCCGTTCCATTGTACCTGAAAACGGGGTCCTTGTCATCTTGCCCATGAGGCACGGCTCGCATGTGTCAAGTGATTCAAAATCAAGAGACTCCAAAAGTCCATCAGCATGGAGCTTCCTCATGCGTTTTACGCCGATATGACCCAGACGGCAGTGCCACAAGAAAGTGGTACTATCGCTAACTACTCTACATCTTTTGGCATCAATGTTATGAACATGTGTATCATCACTATCGAGATTCAATAAGAATAAACCCCTCACTTCGGGTGCATGACCATAAAAGATATTACCCATATAAATAGAACAACCTTTATTCTCTGATTTAAATGAGTAACCGTCTCGCAATAAACAAGATCCAGATATAATGTTCATGCTCAACGCAGGCACTAAATAACAATTATTCAGGTTCATAACTAATCCCGATGGTAATCGAAGAGCGAGCGTGCCGACGGTGATCACATCAACCTTGGAACCATTCCCCACGCGCATCGTCACTTCGTCCTTCGCCAGCCTCCGTTTATTCCGCAGTTCCTGTTTAGAGTTGCAAATGTGAGCAACCGAACCGGTATCAAATACCCAGGCACTACAACGAGAGTTGGTAAGGTACACATCAATAACATGTATATCACATATACCTTGCTTGTTGTTGTTGGCCCCCTTCTTGTCTGCCAGATACTTGGGGCAGTTCCGCTTCCAGTGGCCGTTCCCCTTGCAATAGAAACACTCAGTCTCTGGCTTGGGCCCAGCCTTGGGTTTCTTCACTGGATGAGCAACTGCCTTGCCACCCTTCTTAGAGTTACCCTTCTTGCCCTTGCCATTCTTCTTGAAACTGGTGGTTTTATTGACCATCAACACTTGATACTCCTTCTGGATGTCTGCCTCAGCGACTTTCAGCATCGAAAACAGCTCGGCGATGGTTTTGTTCATCCCTTGCATGTTATACTGCTGTACGAAGCTCTTGTAGCTAGGCGGGAGTGACTGGAGAATTCTGTCAATGATAGCCTCGTCCGGGAACACAAGTCCCAGATCAGCTATGCGGGTATAGTACCCAGACATCTTCAGTAAGTGCTCACTGACAGACGAATTCTCCTCCATCTTGCAAGCAAAGAATTTATCGGTGGTCTCATACCTCTCGATCTTGGCATTCTTTTCAAAGATGAACTTCAACTCCTGGAACATCTCATATGCTCCATGACGTTCAAAACGCCTTTGAAGTCCTCCTTCCAAGCTATATAATATGGCACACTGCACTACTGAGTAGTCATCCGAACGCGACTGCCAGGCGTTCATAACGTCCGCAGAGGCCTGAGGAGCGGGGGGTTCACCTAGCGGTGCATTTAAGACATAAACCTTTTGGGCAGCTGTGAGGATGATCCTCAGATTGCGGAGCCAGTCCGCAAAGTTGCTCCCATCATCTTTCAGTTTAGCTTTCTCTAGGAACGCATTAAAATTCAGGGGAGCTACTGCGCGAGCCATCTACAACAAAAGATTTGCAAAGACATTTTAGACTATTGTTCATGATAAGTGAGTTATTACCTAATCAAATTATTTATAACTCCCACTCAAATTGACATCCCTTTGGTCATTCGAGCGTGACATGATCCAGATCCACCAACCCAAGTCCGATCATCACGTGAGATGAGGTGGTGTCAATGGTGAACATCTACATGTTGATCATATCTACTATATGACTCATGCTCGACCTTTCGGTCTTCCGTGTTCCGAGGCCATGTCTGTACATGCTAGGCTCGTCAAGTCTAACCCGAGTGTTCTGCATGTGCAAAACTGGCTTGCACCCGTTGTATGCGAACGTAGAGTCTATCACACCCGATCATCACGTGGTGCTTCGAAACGACGAACCTTCGCAACGGCGCACACTCGGGGGGAACACAATTTTATCTTGAAATTTTTAGTGAGGGATCATCTTATAATGCTACCGTCGTCCTAAGCAAAATAAGATGCATAAAAGGATTAACATCACATGCAAATCATAAGTGACATGATATGGCCATCAACTCATGCTTTTGATCTCCATCACCAAAGCACCGGCATGATCTCCATCGTCACCGGCGCCACACCATGATCCCCATCATCATGATCTCCATCATCGTGTCGCCATCGGGGTTGTCGCGCGCCCACCATGCTCTTACTACTATTGCTACCGTTTAGCGATAAAGTAAAGCATTACAAAGCGCTTAATGATTGACACGCAGGTCATACAAAAAAATTAAAGACAACCCTATGGCTCCTGCCGGTTGCCGTATACATCGACATGCAAGTCGATATTAACTATTACAACATGATCATCTCATACATCAAATATATTTCATCATGTCATTGGCCATATCATATCACATACATACCCTGCAAAAACAAGTTAGACGTCCTCTAAATTGTTGTTGCATGTTTTACGTGGCTGCTATGGGTATCTAGCAAAAACGCTTCTTACCTACGCAAAGCCACAACGGTGATATTTAAGTTGCTATTTAACCTTCTACAAGGACCGCCTTTTTCTATTCCGATTCAACTAAGATAGGAGAGACAGACACCCGCCAGCCATCTTATGCAACAAAAGTCACATGTCTGTCGATGGAACCGGTCTCATGTACGTGGACATGTAAAGTTGGTCTGGGCCGCTTCATCCCATAATACCGCTGAATCAAGAAAGACTAAGGAGGGAAGCAATCTAAACATCAACGTCCACAAACCCTTTTGTGTTCTACTCGTGAAAGCATCTACGCAAGATCCTAGCTCATGATGCCACTGTTGGGGAACGTTGCATGGGAAACAAAAAAATTTCCTACGTTCACCAAGATCAATCTAGGAGATGCATCTACGAGGGGAGAGTTGGATCCACATACCCTTGTAGATCGCTAAGCGGAAGCGTTCAAGAACGCGGTTGATGGAGTCGTACTCGCCGCGATTCAGATCGCCGAAGATCCTAGCACCGAAGCAACGGTGCCTCCGCGTTCTTCACACGTACAGCTCGGGGACGTCTCCTCCTTCTTGATCCAGCAAGGGGGAAGGAGAGGTTGATGGAGACACCGGCAGCACGACGGCGTGGTGGAGATGGTGGTGGAGGATTCCTGCAGGGCTTCGCCAAGCACCGCGGGAAAACGAAGATGGATGTGGGAGAGGGAGGGCAGCACCGAGGCACGAACGTGTGTGGCTGCCCTCCCTCTGCCTCTCTTTATATAGGGGGAGTAGAGGGGAGGGGGCGCCCTAGGGTTTACCCCTAGGGGCGGCGGCCAAGTGGAGATGGGGGGGCGGCGGCCAGGGCTGCGCCAGGGTTAGGGCTCCCCCCCCCAGGTGCCTTGCCCCCCAAGCTAGGGGGTGCGGCAGCCCTAGGAGGGGCCAGCCCCCCTTGCGCATGAGGAGAGGGCCCAGGGGGGGGCGCACAGCCCTAAGAGGGCTGTTGTGTTCCCCCTATGTGGCCCATTAGGCCCGAAACTCCTTCCGGGACCCCGAAACCCCTTTCGGTCATCTGCCGTCTTCCCGATACTCCCCGGAACACTTCCGGACTCCGAAACCTTTCATCCTATATATCAATCTTCGTCCCCGGACCATTCCGGAGACCCTCGTCACGTCCGGGATCTCATCCGGGACTCCGAACAACCTTCGGTAACCATGCACTGTTCTCACTAACAACCCTAGCGTCACCGAACCTTAAGTGTGTAGACCCTGCGGGTTCGGAAACTATGCAGACATGACCGAGACACTCCCAGGTCAATAACCAATAGCGGGATCTGGATACCCATATTGGTTCCCACATGTTCCTCGATGATCTCATCGGATGAACCACGATGTCAAGGATTCAGGCAATCCCGTATACAGTTCCCTTTGTCTCGTCGGTATGTTACTTGCCCGAGATTCGATCGTCGGTATCTCTATACCTAGTTCAATCTCGTTACCGGCAAGTCTCTTTACTCGTTACCGTAACACATAATCTCGTGACTAACTACTTAGTCACTTTGAGCTCATTGAGATGACGTATTACCGAGTGGGCCCGGAGATACCTCTCCGTCACACGGAGTGACAAATCCCAGTCTCGATCCATGTCAACTCAACAGACACCTTCGGAGATACCTGTAGAGTACCTTTATAGTCACCCAGTTACGTTGCGACGTTTGGCACACACAAAGCACTCCTACGGTGTCAGTGAGTTACATGATCTCATGGTCATAGGAACTTATACTTGACATGCAGAAAACTATAGCGATAACTGATACGATCAAAAGCTATGTTTAACGTTTGGGTCTCGTCCATCACATCATTCTCCTAATGATGTGATCCCGTTATCAAATGACAACTCATGTCTATGACCTGGAAACCGCGGTCATCTTTGATCAACGAGCTAGTCCTGAAGAGGCTTACTAGGGACACAAAGTTTGTCTATTTATCCACACATGCATTTAAGTTTCCAATCAATACAATTATAGCATGGATAATAAACGATTATCATGAACAAGGAAATATAATAATAACTCTTTTATTATTGCCTCTAGGGCATATTTCCAACAGTTCAAACTCCTCAACTGCATTCATAACAGAAACATGGTAACATCAGGTACTGAAGGGTGGTAACCTTAGTTCAGACAGATTGGTAACTAGAACACCACAAATGTTGATAATTATATCACACACACTTGGTTATTTTAGTTCAAGCGTCATGGTAAGTACATTGCACACAGTGTGATTTTTTGTCCACGGCGAATACCACTCTGTTTGTGTAGTATAAGCATCATTTTCAACTAGCTAAAAAAAGAAGATTACTACCAATCACCACTAGTTGGTGATTGAAAAGTTATTTTGTAACTAGTGGGGCGTACAACCGAAATGCGTGCAACAAACATGATAGGTTCAGTACAGAAAAATAATAAATGGAGGTACTTTTGTTACAATCAACTGGTAACTTGTCACCTTCTTACATGGTAACTGTTGATCTCATGCATGTAAACCCATTTTCTTGTGTTTAATGTAGTGAGGGTGGGAAGTAAAACACCAGTCAGGCTATTGTCAACACAATCCTTGAATGCTTTGTTTAATAGCTCATCGTCAGCCATCAGCTTCCCAAGCTTCTCTTGTGCTTTTTTCATTATATGCCATCGGCAATTCCTGTGTACTATCCCGATGAACACCTCATCAATAGCACTCCTCATTGCAAAATCTTGATCTGTTATTATGTTCTTTGGCATAATTCCACCCATTGCATGCAAGAATGCATTAAACAGCCACACAAAGTTACCAGATAGTTCGTTTCGAACAAATCCACAACCAAACTAGATTGACTGCCCATGGTTATTAATGCCAATGAAGGGCGCACAGGGCATCTTGTACATGTTTGTCATGTATGTTGTGTCGAATGAGATTACATCATTGTATCTAGCATATGCTCTGTGCGACGCACCATCTATCCAGAACACATTTTCCACTCTATCCTCATCATCAAGCTTTATTCTCCAATAGAAATCTGGATCTTGTGCCTTCATTGTGATAGCCTGGCTTAATAGGGATGATAGACTACTCATATCAAGAAATTCCTTCTTTTCCAAAAGCCCATTCAGACAGAACTCCAAAGTTAAGCGTGCTTAGCTTGGAGTAATTTTAGGATGGGTGACCGACCGGGAAGTTGCTCCCGGGTGCGCACGAGTGAGGACAAAGTGTGCATAAAAGACTAGTCTTGATCTACGGGGCCAGTCTAGATCCTGCCAGGAGTAACGACCACCGGCGGGTGTGTCCGGGGTGTTACAAGTTGGTATCAGAGCCGACCCTCGCGGTTACACGGATTTTGCGAACAGGTGCACGGTCATGTTGTTCATGACGTTTGTGACCCGTCGTGGCACACGGCATGGCACATGTACCGGACTGGATGCACAGATGTATGTGCCAAGAGGGAATGTTCTCGTGGCCCGACAAGGACGTCGGTTTCTCTGAGTGGGGGTGTATGTGATAGCCTGGCTTAATAGGGATGATAGACTACTCATATCTATAAGGAATTCCTTAATTTTCGGAAGCCCATTCGGATAGAACTCCAAACTTAAGTGTGCTCAGGTTGGAGTAATTTCAGGATGGGTGACCGACCAGGAATTTTCTCCTGGGTGCGTACAAGTGAGGACAAAGTGTGCATAAAAGACTTGTATTGATCTGTGGGGCCAGTCTAGATCATGCCAGGAGTAACGACCACCGGTGGGTGTGTCTGGGGCGTTACATTCATATCTTGGAAGTATGAGATTGTGTTGCCCACATCAGCGTCGCTGTACTCCATGCGGAATTTAGCTCGCTGGTTTGCGATGTCCTTTGTCGTGTATGGTACATCTTTAGGAGACCCATAGAACCATGCCATTAGTTGCATCTATCTTGCTGTCTCTATGTTGCTCATCCTTGGGAATGTTCCTATGTGATGATAGGAACTTTGTCAAGGACGGCTTTCTGATTAAAGGGTGGTTGTGGTCGTCGTTGAAGCGTTTGACTCTCCACCACGCATCTGTGTGTGTAATGTAAAGGTGGGCCGGACATCCCGACCTCACAACCTTCCCTCTTTTCCTCTTCTTCACGATGCATTCTGTGTTCTGCACATCCTGTGTCTCCTCCTTGTTTTTTTTGGCTTGCCGCTTTTCCCACAAACAAAGAGGAATCTGCTTACAGTATCGTCTTAAATTGTTTTTTGTATTCCAACATTATCACAAACCCATGTCTGAGCGCATATTGCTTGTAGTGATCATAAGCTTTCTCATAAGTATCAAACTTCATCGATTCATTAGGAGGCTTCAGTGTGGAGTATGCATCGGTGTTTTTGCCTCCCTGATCAGCATTTTCTCCGTCTATTTTTGGACTCGCTGGCTCGCTGACTGACTGATTAAAGAAGCTTTCTCTCCCCCCTATGCTACTAGTAGTCGGTTCTTTGCTTGTCTCTCGGACCATTAGGTTGCTTCTCGATGTAGCACATGTAATGTTTTTGTAGCTGTTAGTTTGTGTTATTGTTCTGCACACCAAAATGTGTGGTAATTTGCACTCCACTTGCCTAGTAAAGTTTGCATGCAGCGAGCTGTTTTGTAGTTGTAAACTGGAAGCATGTAATTGTAATACAGATTGCATGATAATTCACATGCAGTAAGTGTGGTAACTGTACCAATTTTCATGGTAACTTGTGTGCATTAAGCATGGTGATTGTGAGTAGTTGGTAATTGCAATTCAAGTATGATGGTAACATGTCTGTGTATAAAAATGTGGTAGCATGGTAAATGTTTTACCTTTGTCTGTTTTGTTGACGTTGGCAGAACCAAAACTTGCCATGTGTGCATACTCACACTGTTGGTTTGTCCCCACACCACTCATCATGACATCCACATTACCCCCGTTGTCATGCGCCATTTTTTTTTGTTGCAGCACATGCTAGCACATATAATTGCATACATCAATTCCACACTTGTAAGCAATTTTGATTTTTTTACAACAACTATATTTTTTTTCTTTTTTGCACTGATTATTTCATTTTTATAGCAGGTATCATTTTTGGGATTAACCAGCGTATGGGAGTATGACAGCGATAGTTCCTACGACCTCATTTCATCAACATCATTTCTTATTAAACAATTCTGGTTGCATAGGAAATGTAAATCAACATATGGTATTCTTGTAGTGGTTTAGCACCTTTGGTTCTGATTTTTTCTGGTGAATTGCCATGAATTAGCATGATAACTTGTTGTGTCATGGGTTTGTTCAATAAATAAAGGATCTTTTCTTACGGTGAATAAGTGTTAAATGATGCTGATTACTCAGTGCATACACTTTGGAATTATATGATGATTCGATCTGGTAACTCAATTATTAATGAGAAATTTCATGCATGTAGTCCTAGCATGCTTCAAAAAAGATAGCTTAATAGAATCATGATGATAACCTACATGGATTTACGATGGTAACTCAATGATGAGGGATGAAATATGCATCCTTGATTTTTTTTTCCTGATTTATTGCACGTGGTAACTCTTGTGATGATGATGTAGTAAACCAGGCCTCTCTCAAAATCATTGTGTTTGGTACTGTTTTTGGTGGGTCTATTTTGGTGGATCAGATTTGGGGCGCAGGTCGTCGGCGATGGAGGCGCGTCGGGGAGAGCGGAGAACAGATTGGGGAGAGAGGAGAACAGATCGGGCGCGTCGGGGTTTCTTGCGATGGAGGTAAGGAACTAGGTTTTTGGGATGGTAAGTCTCGTGCGGGGAAAGGAGGGCCTGCTGGGTTGTCTTTTGTTTCGGACATCATGAGCTGCGCATGCTGGGCCTCCCGAAAGAGGCTGTGTCATTGCGGGCGTCCAATCGACTAGACGTTAGTCGCCTCCAATACATCTAGGGCGTGTTTGGTTGCCCGCATGCAGCCTAACCAGGCCCGCGCGGGATATGCGCGGCCTGCTTGGTTGGCTGGGCTGCATGCGGTTTGAGGCCTGCACGAACCTCAAAGCAGCCCGCAGCCTGGCCCGACGAAAACTGTCGGATCGGTAGTTTCTCGCGAGCCTGGCCGGGCGCGGCCGCGCATGCGGGGCAGTTGCATGCCTCGGGCAGCGCGGGAGATGGAGGCGACGTCTCATTACTCCCCCCACTCTCCTATCACCGCCCAGGCGCACTGTTCCCACCACTCCCTCTCTCTCCCTCACCGCCCCTCCCTCCCCTCTCCTCTGCTCCGATGGCTCCGCCACGCCCACTGCCGCACCGCCCTCTGACCCCGGCCGACCAGCGCATCGCCAGCATCCAGAAGCGCTGGCTGGCCGGGCTCCGGAACTCGGGCCGCGACCTGGCGTCGGCGCTGCGGGCGCCGTCCCCCATCTGCTGCCGGCCTCCACGAGCGTCGGCCAATGCGGTGCCGGTCGCTCCTGCTCCGCCACCGATTTCGGACCTCGTGGTCCTGGGCTAGGCGCCGGCGCCGTCGACGGAGCCGCCCCTTCTTGGGACACCATTGGGCTCGGGGGTTTTCTTGACCCCCGTCCAAGGGTTTTCTCCGGTCGACGGGTCGTCCTTCTTGACCTCTGGCGTGGCGTTCAGCACGGAGCCGATGTCGCAGGCCGTCGCGGGGCCAGTTCATCCTCTGCTCCGCCACCTCTATCGTTCCCGCCGGGGTTTTCACCCCGGCCTCGGTTCGCCGCGGCTGCGCGTGCTCCGGTGAGTCAAATACCCTCAAATCTTGCTCCTAGATGTAGATATGCGGTTAATTTCTTAGGCATGTGCTAGGATTGATAGAATTCTAGCATATCCGATTGGATGCGATCCCAATCGAATCAAATCGGACTGATATGTTCTTGTTTTGTACAGTGCGTGTGCTACTGCTTGTGTTCATGCTAGAATGCTAGTAGCTGTGTTACATGCTAGATTCATGTTCATGCTAGAATCCTAGAATCATGCTAGTCTGAGTCCTACTACATGCTAGATTTGTGCTACATGCTAGTAGCTGTGTTCATTCTAGAATCATGTTCATGTTGAGTGATGAATGCTAGAATCATGTTGACTGATGGCATGTTCATGTTAGGATCATGTCCTTGTTTCATGTTGCATGTTGAAGCTAGGGTTTGTGCCATGAGTGGATGTTATACGTGCATGTAGTAGGACCATTTTAGGGTGGTCCCAAATCTGCATGGCTGCACATGGGTGCTATTGGCACTTGTTGTTGCTATTTCTAGATGTTTCCTTGTTTAGGATAATGCAGTGATCAGTGCCAGTTGCAGCAAAGAAGATGCCACTGATCAGTATCAGTGACTTGCCCAACAACAAGTGTCATTGATAAGTGGCATTTGCCCCTAGGAAAATGCCACTTATCAATGACACTTGCTGTTGGAAAAAATGGCACTTGCTATTGGGCAAGTCACTCATCAGTGTCATTGATCAGTGCCATCTGCACTACAACAAGTAGATTAGTGCTCTTGCCCAACACCAAGTGCCACTGATCATTGCCATTTGGCCATGAGCACATGCCACTGATCAGTGGCACTTGTTGTTGGGCATTCTAGCATTCATCATTGATCAGTGGCACTGATCAATGGCACTTGCTGTTGGGCAAGTCCACTGATCAGTGCCACTAATCAGTGGCATTTGCTTGCTTTGTTTGATACGAATACTTGTTATGTTGCCTGACAAGATACGGAAGACTGACTGAGATGTGGCGGGTGGAGGAGCTCAGGTCGTGGCCGGAGCTGAGCGCGCCGAGGATTTCATCCCCACGAACAGGTGGCTCAGGACGGTGGACCTGCCTGGCAGGATCGCCTTCATGAGCGTGCCTCGTTCAAGGGGACGATCTCCGAGGCAGGGCCACGAGGAGGGAGCCAGGGAGCTGACGAGATTCTACCAGCATATCAAGGACAACGAGGACCTCACCATGCTTGTCGTCCCTCCCAAGTTCGTGGAGGTGATGAACACCTGGCTGGTCATCAAGCGACTCCCGCGCGTGGTTAGGCTATCAGCCAACAAGCGATGCGTGTTCTGGGTGCAGGTCCAGAACTTCGAGGGCCACATGGTGCTTGGCCGGGGGTGGAACTACTTCTGCCGCCGCCACCGTATCGTCCCCGACGACCTCGTCGTTGTGCGCATCTCCGGACTCGGACTGAAAGTTCAGATCTACAACCACCACTCGTCGGTGATGTGCATGTATTGTTGCAGCAGGCACAACTGCCTTGGTGGCATCGAGCAGGCTATGTAGTTAAGTTAAGTCAGGTGTTAGTGGAGAACTTTTAGGGTGTGTGGCAAGACTTGTGATGGGAACTTGTTCATATTTTGGCCACGAGCAGCACCCTGGCACAACAGGGAAGGAGGATGCCCCTGCTCTTAATCTAGACTTATGTTATCTAGTTAAGTAGTTTGCTGTGTTAAATTTGTTGTCATTACATTGCTTGTTTTGTTTGATCTTGCTGTTGTGATGTTGCTGTTGTGCTGACCATGTGTGGTGGTAAGGCCACCACATTTGAATAACGTGAGCAGAACACAAACGCTGTTTGCAACCAAACAGCTGAAATTTGCATCTGCTGACACCCTAAGCACAAATGCGGGCAACAAAACAGCAGGGGGGATAAGTGCCTCTCGATGCGATGCAGGCAACCAAACAGGTTGCATCTGTTGCATATGAGGTTGTTTTTCAGCAAACAAGCTGGCTAAAGATATAGACATACAATGCAACTACTCTTGCAAACTGCAACCAAACACTCCCCTTATATAACGTCTAACGTCGGGTGCACTCCACCGCGCGGGCGTCCTCGTCTCCTTTGGTAAGCCGTGCATCCGTGCGGCGCGGCCCGCTTTAGGTGCACCAGGAAAAAAAAGGCGACAGGTATTTGGCGCCTCTCAGTCCCATCGCCCGCGCCGCGCCGCGCAGGAAAAGAAGGGAAAGGGATCCGTCCCCGCTCCGAGTCCGATCCATCCGATCCAACCACCGCCTTCCCATCCCGGCCGTGCAACGCCACGCCACGCAGCAAGGTGGAGGTGGAGGTGGAGGTGGAGGAGCAGGGCAGGAGGGATCCCCACAAAAACAGCGGCACCAGCGACAGCGAGCCGGGTTAGACAGAGGAGTCACGCGACGAGCGAGTGAGCGAGCGAGAGAAACGAGGTGAGAGCTCCGACCCAGCCAAGCCCGAATCTGAATGGCCTCCGCCACCCCGGCGGTGCCCGACCCCGCCCTCGGCCTCCGCCACCCCGGCGCTCTCGCCCGCCGCATCGCCATGGCGCGCGGCGCAGCCGTCGCGCCGGCGCTCCGTCCCTGGCTCCTCTTCGACGCCGTGCCCCTCGTCGTCGTCGTCCTCATCGCCGCGCACGTCCTCGCCCTCGTACGCCCCCTCCTCTGCTCTCAACTCAAACAACCCCCCTCCTTTGACCGGAGACACTCCTCCGAGTGAGCGCCGGCCGGATTGGGGCTAAACTTGGGTGTTTTGTGTGCTGTGGCAGGGCTACTGGATCTACAGGCTCGCCACCGACGGGTCCAAGCACCCTGCGCGGAGCAAGAAACACTAGACAGCAGCCGCAGGCCCGCAGTGGCTGCCTGGGTGTAAGGCCCTTCTTCCTTGCTCTTTCATCTCCCTCCGTTTTTACTCATCATTGGCTGCAATTGTTATGATGGATTGTGGTTTCAAGGATTGCTTGTTTGCCTGCGTCACAGAGTCTGTCTGAATGCCTAGTTATGGGGTTGATTTCTCGATATCTGCAGGATTCTGGCCACTAGTGAGCTGGCTGAAATGTTGGAATTACCATTGTCATAGTCTCGACATCTAGTAGAGGATAAACCCCGGCCTGCATCAAGCGATTCACGCAGCCATTTTATTATATTATGGGTCTGTTTATGTCACATCTAGATGTGAGATATTATCTCACATCTAACTCCCTCACTCTTAAAATACATGGGAGACTTAAAAAAAAAATCAAGCGTGAGTGTGTTAGATGTGAGATAATATCTTACATATAGATGTGAAATAGCAAATCTGTATATTATTTGCCAAAGCCTTACATAATAAATACATGAATCAACCCAAAGGCATCTTCGCCCTACCTACAAGGTTAACGATGTATCCCTACCTCTCGCCAACACACACCATGAAAAACAGCGGCCTCACCAAACCGCCCGCCGGCTAGCCGGGAGCACCAACCGGTGTAACACACACTCAGCACACACTGCATGTGCATGCTCTAGAATCCGCCACCGCAATCTTCCGCTGTCCCGTCTTCAGGCGTGATCAATGCATTGATCTTGTTAGACCCTTCTGTCGTCGACGCTAGACAGCGTCACCCTCCTGCGCACGCCCATCAAACGGTGTCCAGTGCCGAGACGTCGTTGCACCATGCCGCCCAGACTTGCCACTGTCGAGACTGTAGATTCCACGCCGCTCCACCTTGGTCAGCTCACGAGAAACATGCGGAGACCTGCACCCAGCCATCGAAGCCAAACACTTGTCCCTCCAGCCAATGAATGGCCCCAAAGATAATGACCCCATGGGGGTGACGACGCCGGAACATCGCCATCTCCGATCTGGAAAGCCTAGGGATCGAGAATCACCCCACAATGCCTCCAACGAGGTAACGACGCCTACTGACGCTGCTGTCGATGGTTCCGGCCGAGGCCAAAAGAAGCTTTCGCTGGCATACTCGCATCCAACACCGGCTGGACCACTGGATCCATCTCCACTGTCTTCCGCCACACCCCAAGGAAACGTCCCCGCCGTCGGTAGACATCCGCACACGGCCGGAGCCGCAGCCATGCCACCACCGCCAGGAACTGCGGCACCGCCAAGGTGGGCCGTCGACCGTAGAAGAAGCCCCATTGCTGCGCGGCCGATGCCGGACTGCGCACACGCTGGACCAGGACACCCTCTTGAATATCCATTGTTATCCACCGTGGCCGCGCCCGGAAACCACGGCAGGGGAAGGCCCGGCCGCTCCCATCCTCGGCGGCCGCACGGCTTAGCCCGCGGCGACCTCAGGAGGCGACGAGTGAATTGCAAAAAACATCGACATTGAAGCACAGTATTGCAGAAATCACAAGTCTATAGTTTTGTGCCCAAAAACACTAATTCCCGGGCTAATTTTTTGCAAAAAACACTAGTCGATGACTTTGGCCATTTTAATGATGATTATGACAGGTGGCCCCCGCATTTGCTGACATGGCATAACGGTTCGTGATAGACGACGTTAGACGGGGGATATATAGATATACGAAACGGTCCCTGTAATTTTACCAAGAGGCCCTTCAATAAAAAAACAAAAAGCAATCAAGTCCAGGATATTGTCAATGGCGAGCAGAACAGCAGTATGCCAGCCATGGTCTTGTCGCCGGCGAGGGAAGGGGCGGTGGAGGGGCTGCTGCGGGATCTGAATGGCCGCGGCCCTACAGGTCACCAGGTCCGACGCGGCGCTTAGGGGCGGCCTAGCCCCTCGCGAGCTCGGGAGGAGTAGCGGCGGCGGCCGCCGCGCATGGGCGGGAGCTGCGCCGGCGCTAGTCCTGCTGGCCACCATGTCCGACGCGGCGCTTCGGGGCGGCCTAGCCCCTTGCGAACTCGGGAGGAGCAGCAACGGCGCCGGCCGCGCATGGACGGGAGCTGCGCCGGCGCTTGCCCTGCGGGAATGCGGCGGGTCAGCTCAAAGCGATGGAGGCCTACGGGCAGCAGCAGCGTCGGCCGCGCACGGGTACAAGCTGCGGCGGCCCCAGCCATGCGAGCATGCTGCTGGTCAGCTCAAAGCGACGGAGGCCTACGGGCAGCAGCGGCATCGGCCGCGACGGCGCGAGCAGCAGCCGCGTCGGCCGCGCACGGGCGCGAGCTGCGGCGGCCCCGGCCATGCGGGCATGTTGCTGGCAGCAACCGCGCCGGCAGTGACGCGCACGAGCAACAGCTGCGCCGGCTGCGCGGCGGCACACTGCAGTACATGGAGCACTTCACGCTCTCGCCCTTCCAAATCATGGAGCTCTTCACGCTCCCAGTCGGCCTATGCGTCCTCTTGGCTCTCCTCCTCCATGCCGTCCTACGCGCCAAGCAGCCCCGCCCGAGGCTACCGCCCGGCCCGTGGCAGCTTCGATCATCGGCAGCCTGCACCACCTGCTGCGCGGGCTCCCGCACCGCACCATGCGCGACCTCTCCCGCCGCCACGGCCCGCTCATGCTGCTCCGGGTGTGCGAGCGCGTGGCCATCGTCGTCTCCTCCGCCGAGACCGCGAGGGAGATCTACAGGGGCAACGAGGCGGCCTTCTCGAACGGCTGAGCAGGAGGACACGACGGAGGCGACCCGTGTGCCCAGGGCTGTTTTTTTTTCATTTTTGAAGATGGAAGGGAGTTTTTGGTAAAAGAAAATCGGTAACGGCGTCCAGCATGAACCGTTATGCCACATCATCATTTGTGGGCCCTACCTGTCATAATCGTCATCAAATGAGCCAAAGCCGCCAACTAGTGTTTTTTGCAAAAAATTAGCCCTGGAATTAGTGTTTTTGGGCACAAAACTGTAGACTTGTGATTTCTGCAAGACTGTGCTTCAATGTCGATGTTTTTTGCAATTCACTCGGAGGCGACGAGAGGGTGGGTGGGAGTGGAGGGCTGTGGATGAGAAATCCTACCGGCGGCTAATGATCTAGTACAGTATGTAGGACGCTCTTTAGCGATCCACACTAATTCAGTGGCCAGTGGGTTTTGGGGCTTCAACCAGGTTAACCGTTGGAGAGCTTGCCTGAATACTGGTTCCACATATTGTTGGAGTTAGACTTTTATTATTTTATATAGGATAGCGGATGATAATGAATCTGTGTTGGAAAATTTTGGTGGATTCGTTTTTGTTTTTTCAGCAGACCAGCTACTTCAATATGTACTCCCTCCGTTTCTAAATATAAGTCTTTTTAGAGATTCCACTAGAAACTACATACGGATGTATATAGACAAATTTTAGAGTGTAGATTCACTCATTTTGCTCCGTATGTAGTCCATAGTGAAATGTCTAATAAGACTTATATTTTGGAACGGAGGGAGTAATTGTTAATTATGACTATATTTTTTTCCTGTTTTGTTTGGGCCCTTTGCTTTATGACAACACTCTTCTAAACATTGTCATGAAATCAACTGCTAAACCTCGTATTAATTAGCCACTTCTGTGCGGCACTCATGTTTTGAGGAAACCCATTTGGGCTTACAAGGTTAAGCTATTTCACTCGTTATTCTTAGCATTCATATTGTTCTGGTGCGACAGCAGCTTAAAAGTTTTCCAATTAGGTACCACTTTGATGCTTACCAAACCATGGGTTGCAGTAACTAGCAAACAACTATTTAACGTGTCTTCATTCTTAATTTTCAGCCCTTCACTTTTGTGCTTTCTCTCTTGTATTGCCATTGTAGTAATTTTCAAGCCTTCTTGTGATATTGATCGGGTAAAATTTAGGCTATTTTGCCTGAAGTCCTGAAGCTAAATATTTGACATTGAAGTAATTTCAACAAAATCAAGCTTTTATACCAGTTTCTTATGTAGTACGCATCTCAAATGTTAAATCTTGTTTTGCTCCTGATTTTTAGAATATAAATGGATTTAGGGGCTACTCCCTCTGTAAACTAATATAAGAGTGTTTAGATCACTAACTCTTGTATTAGTTTACGGAGGGAGTACAAAATAAAATGGTTGTCTAAAAAATGATATTGATTATTTCTTTAGCTAATAATTTGCACAAAGAAAATAAATAGTTAAACATTGCTTAGTGTGTACATTATGTGAGATTGTGAATGGCCCTTGCCTTTGATAGGGAAAAGGATGATGTGACTCAGATGATGTAAACAACTTGATTTTGTCCTCTGCAAAGCTTGACTTTTCGAAGGCAACATTGTAATTTATGAGTAATATCTTACTGTGAAGGCGTGAACAAGCATGGAGGAATTCTATATTTTCTTTCAAATATAAAAAGAACGTTCTTCATGAATAAGTGCTGCGCTGGCATTATGTATCAACTTATTTATTCTGCTGTGGATAGATTTTATATCCCATCTGTAAGAGATTCTGGAAGAAAATTGATATCATGATCGAGTCTGTTACCTCCTTATGTTAACCAAGCATGATCAACCTCTTTAAATTGTGTTTTTTCTCTTTGGTGATCTGCTAACAAAAATGTTTTGTTAGTCCTGCTCCCATGCTCCCAATTCCTCAAGTCTGCCCGCCCAAGTGATAGTGCATAATTGTTCCTTGAAATAACTTATATGTGCTATATGAATTCTTTGATTGTTTGTTTACGGTGTTAATGCTTACCTTACTACAGCACCGCCTACCTGGCTACCTTCATTCTGTTCATTTTCGTTTGTTGTAAAATATGATGTCTAACAATGAGATAAACCACACACAAGGATTTTGATCAGCTCCAGTATTAACACAATTCTTTACTCTCGAGTTTCAGATGCATAGAAGAAAAACATTCATATGTTAATAGTAACCTCCATAACGCTTCAAACATTCTTCCAATTAATCATATTCGTTCTCTTTGTTGCAGGCTTGTAGCTTGTTAGCCGTCTAGGTTTTTGCATCTCTGCTTGTCCATCTCCAAGGTACCCGTGTAAAGTGACGGCGTGGCGGAACTCACGAAAGAAGTGGAGGTAGGAAACCTGTCACTTGGAGTGATCTGTTCAGATGTTGGTTTCGAACGTGGCGTGAGCTGGTGCGTGGAAAGGGGCCTTCTATGGCCATACATAGCATAGGTTTGAGTTGCTGAAAAGGTTTGTCTACTCATAGATGATGTTTCTGTGTAAAAGACCATTAGCTAGATAAGTGCTCCCATTTTCATCTGATGTGGGCTTGTATAATCTTTACGAGAGCATATTTTTCTTTGCCCCAAACCATGTAAGGTTGGCATGGAAGTTTCTACCCTGTCTGAACAAGTTGGTCATGACACTGCAACTGCTTGCTCATGCGCGGACCTCAATGACAATTATTCCTCCTGATTATGTTTGGATGTCTGGACAAGATTGCCCAGCATATAAGACTAGTGTACATCCCTACAAAACTAGCTCACTTGTCTTGCCCTTCCTAGACTCCTAGTGGCAAAGCTCAACAAATAATGATGGCTTTACGGGGAAATTCTTCAAGAGTTGTCGGGATATTATTAAGGATGGCATCATGCTTGTGATTAATACCTTCTTGAACCTCCACGCAGCAAAATTACATTGACTAACTCAGCAAATATTGCTCTCATTCCTAAGAGCATGGTTGATAATATAGCCAGCTGCGGGCTATATAAACATGCTATGTCATCAAGAGTTAGCAATATTAATTATTCATACAATAGAGTTGCCTATAAGCCCACAATTCCCCC
>LR738709.1:334068841-334093035 GCA_902687465.1 Secale cereale
TCTCTATCTCTTTTTTCTCATTAAATGATTTTGCTTAGGAGCACGCATATAGCCTACTCTTGCATGAGAGCCCATTCCTTCACTTTTTCCTTGCCTCTCTCCTCCACATAGCCAAGAATGACATGTAAGCGAGCTTATAGCCCATCATTGTACTTGCTCTGAGAAGGATATCGTGGTGAAAACCTCTGACTTCAGACCAATTAGTCTTATCCATGTTGTGGCTTCAGATCAATTAGTCTTATCCATGTTGTGGCCAAGTTCGTCAACATCCTTGCCATTAGAGCATGGTTAATAGTATAGCCAACAACCGGCTATATGGAGTTGTCATATCACATATAGTCAACCTTATAGCAAATATAGTAGCTACTCCCTCCGTCCCATAATGTAAGACGTTTTTTGACACTACACTAGTGTCAAAAAACGTCCTATATTATGGGACGGAGGGAATAGTTGCTAAGTAATACTACTTTATTAATGCATGACCCATCGTACACTCTCACAATGTTTCTTGGAGTCCGTGCTGTCCACTTCCCTTTTCTCTCATCTTCTCTCTCATCCAACTCACCATAATATAATTGTTTAATCCTCATAGCATGTTGACTGTATCTTATTATACTTGCTCTTAGGCTGACTCCCCACATGAATGATACCGTGTTCATCGTATAGAGTGCTTTCGTCCGGAAGAGAAGCATACTAAGAGTAGCTACAGTGGGAGTAACTTCAGCAGTAACATCGAGTCCAAGTCAGTAAATTTGCCTATGTGGCAATGTGTTAATGAGGATACGGTCATAAACCTATGTGGCAACTCCCGATCGTTGGCTTTAAGTCCGATCCTGTCATAAACTGAGGTCGGGCCGTCCGAGATTGATAAGCTCTGGATACGGTCGAGCATCTCGTGTAACTGATATTGTTCCTCGGGGTTCATGGCCTGGCTGTAGGTAGGGCTAACTCGAAGTACCCCCGACGTATAGCATGGCACGTCGTCGGCGTGGTGAGGATCCGAAGCCAATTCCGGCCCTGTCGCATGAGCCGGTTCCGGATCCGATGCGATGTCCGATGTGGGGGCCGGACTAGCGTCAAGGCTTGATGCCGGGACAAGATCGCATGGAGTCAACATGTCTAGTTCCCCCGGCGGTGCCGGGGAGCCTGATCCGACGCCCTCGATGGAGATCGGTGTCGAAGTCGAGCCCCGATGTCTGTTAGTCCCTCAATCCGGCCGGGCGTTGATACGTCTCTGTCGTATCTATAATTTATGATTGTTCCATACCAATATTATACAACCTTCACATATTTTTGACAACATTTTATATGATTTATTAGAGTAACATATTGATCGAGTGTCCAGTTCCAGTTCCTGTTTGTTGCATGTTTTTTGTTTCGCAGAATATCCATATCAAACGAAGTTCAAATGCAATAAAAATTTACAGAGAATTATTTTGCAATATATGTGATTTTGGGGAGGGGGAATCAACGCAAAAGGAGGCCCCCAGCCCCCAGAAGACACCAGGGCGCGGCACAGGGCCCAGTCGCGTGGTGGTGGGTGGTGGCCACCTCGTAAGGCGGTTGCTGCTCTCCTTCGGGTGCAAGGAAGCTTATATCCGAAAAAAAATCGTGTTAAATTTTTAGCGCAATCGGAGTTATGGATCTCCAGATATTTAAGAAAAGGTTTTCGACCAGATGGGTGGGGGGCATAAGAGAAACAGAGAGAGATATCCAATCTAGGAGGGGCTCTCGCCCCTCCGCCGCCATTGTGACACCCCGAGACCGGTGCGCCAGGTGTCAGCCAGCTATTCGTCGCCGTTGCCATGTCATCTGCTTGCGTGTTGCATCTTTGCCTTGTCATCGTGTGCATTGCATCTGCATGTTTTCAAAACTTGCATCCAGCCGAGCCCCCTCGTCCTTTCCGTTGTCCGTTCTGAGCCGAGACACACTTGCACGTGCCCGTGGCACCTCCGAATATTTATTTTATAAGTGGTCAAAAAATGTTCTCGGAATGGGATGAAACTTGGCGTGTGATCTTATTATAGTGTAGATAGGCCGCCTACCAAATTTCATCGCATTCGGGGCTCGTTGATAGCCCAACCGTTAAATATAGTGGCACCGTTGCCGGTTTATTCGTCGGACGTTTCGGTCTCCGAAACATTGTGCCGGGCCTCTCTTCTCTTCTCTCTTTCAGTCCAAGGCCTCTTCTACACACCCCACCTAAGCCCACCTATCCCCCTGTGATCGGTGCCGTTGGATCATGATTCGAGGGCTCCAAAACACCCCCAAACCCTAATCCTAACCCTCCTTCCTTATATAAACCCCCTAACCTGCCAAAAATGGCCTAAACCTAGCCTCTAACCTCCCCTAACCTCCAGCCACCAGACCCCCCTCGAATTCCGGCGCCGACCACTCTCCTCCCCGCCACGTGGCAGCCAGCCATAGGCCAGCAGCCACCCAGTCGCCGCCCTCCTCCAGTCGGGCGCCACCACCTGGCCCTTCCACGTCGCCCCAGCCTCCCACCGCCTTCCAGCCGCCGCGGCCCGCTGATACGTCCAAAACGTATCTATAATTTCTGCTTGCTCCATGCCTCTTTTGGGTGATATTGCTATGTTATTTATACACTTCCATACACTTTTGATCATATTTGGACTAACCTATTAACTCAGTGCACCCCAGTGCCAGTTTCTGTTTTCGGCTGTTTTTGTATTTCAGGTTTTCACATTACGAGAACTGCCAGAAAAAATCCAGAAAAATTATATAAAAAATCAGCGTTCCGGAAGCTTCCATGCGGCCAAAGTAGGGCCGGAGGGGACCCACAGGGGCTCCAGGCGGCCTGCCCACGCGGCCACCCCCCTGGCCGCGCCGGGGGGGCGCCTGGGCACCCCTGACCCCCTCTGATGCCCCCCTTTGGCATATATTTACACCGTGTCGCGGAAACCCTGATTCCAGAGCCCTTTTTTTCCAGACGCGATTCCGATCTCCGCCGCCATCGCCATCAAGCTTCGGGGGACCAGAATTCCTGCGCCGGCACCCTGCCGGGACGGGGAAGTGCCCACGGATTCATCTCCATCGACGTTGCTTCCTCCCTCCATGATGCGGGAGTAGTTCCTCCTCGGGGCTGAGGTTCTTACCAGTAGCTATGTGGTCAATTCTCTCTCCCATGATGTGATCTTCGTTGTGATCATAGGCTATGTTAATCTAGGGTGATCCCATGATATTTCCCCTTCCTCTATGTATTGGATTGATGTACTCACTTGTCTTTATCTAGTATAATCCCCGAGACCAAGGTGACAGCGGTCTATTGGACATGGATTAGAAAAGTATTTTCATGAGTGATTTCCTCTCTTGTGTGTTGATTGAAGATTGAGAGTCTCTTGGTGCTTGTCTTTGACTATCCTTTAGATATGTTGTGGTGATTGTGGGACTCTCTTTGGATGGCCGCGGTGACATTGGGAAATCCTTAGATTGAGAACTACGAACTTTGAGGTGTGCTTTTGTAGCCCTACATAATTCTCGTCCTCTCTTGACCACGAAGGAATGACCTCCGAGTGTGTCCCCTTTGCACGTTTTATGGGAAATATCATGTGATTCGATTATGTTAATGTTGTTGGGAGTTGCCACTAGTGAAAGTATGAACCCTAGGCCTTGTTTCCACCATTGCAATACCATTTGTGCTCACGTTTACCACTTGTTTGCTTGCTGCACTTTTTATTACAGATTTATATTACTTTGTTTTGCCATCCATATCACTTGCCATTTAACATCTCTTCGCCGAACTAGTGCACCTATACATCTAACAAGTGTATTAGGTGTGTTGGGGACACAAGAGACTTCTTGTATCTTAGTTGCAGGGTTGCTTGAGAGAGACCATCTTCAACCTCTACTTCCCTGAGTTCGATAAACCTTAGGTCATCCACTTGAGGGAAATTGCTGCTGTCCTACAAACCTCTGCGCTTGGAGGCCCAACATAGTCTACAGGAGTAGAAGCGTGCGTAGACATCACCCGCCCGAGCCCGAGTAGATCCGCGCTACGCGGCTCCCCCGCTCCTTCGTCCCCGAGCTCCTGCTCGGCTCGCGCCGCCGCTCTGGCCGCCGAGCTCGCCGCCGATTGGAGCCCCGCCGCCGGTCGCCTGCCTCGCCTCCGGCCAGATCCGGTGCCGCCGCGCCCGGATCCGCTGTTCCCCGCCGCCGAGCGCGTGGCCCCCAACCTCGTCAGCTCCTGCGCCGCCGGAGTCCCGCCTCTACCTCCCCACGTCCGTGACGAACCCCGCCGTCGGCCAGATCCGCAGCCACACCACGACGCCCCGTCGCCGCCTGGCCTCGCCCGGCCACTTCTCCACCGGATACGGCCATCCCTGCCCCGGAACCACCACCTCCGCCCCGTCCTTCGCTTCGCCGGCGCAGGACCGGCCACCGTCGCGCCGGACCTCCTCTGCCGGACACGTCCGACCTCCTCCTCGTTTCGAGCCACTACCAAGTGGGCCAGACGCCGGACATGTCCGGCTGGACCCGGACATGTCCGGCTGGACCCGGACATGTCCAGCCTCTTCCTCGCCATGTGTCCCTGCCAGGTGGGCCCGTGGGTGCAGCTTCGACGGACATGTCCGTCTGCCCTCCGGACTTTGTCCGCCCAGTTCATCCCGAGGTTGTCCTTTTTTCTTCTAAGTCCCTAAAAAATGCACATCACATATGCATGTTTGAGTGGCTGTAACTTTTTGTGTGGTGATCCAAATGAAGCAAATGATATGTCAAAATGTTTGTCTCGTGATGCTCTACGTGTTAGTTGCATTTGCATGCATGTTACTATTCATCTTGTTGTCTTAATCTTCGTTGCAAAACTGCTATGTGATGTTAGTGTCAAGTCCTTGTTGTCTGTCATCAATATGTTAGCATGTTTGTGAGGTCGTATCTTTGTGGATGTTGGTCCAAATGGAGTGTATGATATGTCAAAATGTTCATTGTGTAGTGCTCTACATGATGGTGGCTGTTGCATTCATGTTAGGTGCCATATTGCCATGTTTATATCTGTTGCAAAAGTGCATGTGACTGTTAAGTGCTGAAAACTGTTACGAGATGCTGATTTGTCTTTTTCATATCTTTATGTGTGATTTTTGTTTGAGCTACATGTCAATATGTTTTAGAAGCACAATCATGTCATCTTTGCTATGGTGCAATCCATTTTTCATGTTATACCTTGTGGTGTTTGCAACAAGCTTGCAAAGTGGCCTACTCGCTGTTGCTGATTTCTATGACTTGTTAAAAATGGTAAGTCTGAAACTGTTATATCCTGATGCCATGTTTGCTTGATGCCCTACTCAAATCCATGAATGTTTTGGGATGTCCAATGATCATGTCTTGTTGTCCATGTTATGCTCTATCTATCCATGCCCTTGTTTGCATATATGGCCTGCTATAGCTTGTTGTTTGCATGCTCTCAAGTTGCTATAAAATGTTTCTGTCAGCCTATTATCAGTAAGTTCAGTTTTGCCATGCAAATAGCTAGTGTTCTATGCATCCTATGACCATGTTCTTGCCATGAGTAGCTGCATAAACATGTCTTCTTGCTGTTGGTTATATTCACATGCCATGATATGCTCTGAGATGAGTTGCACAAGTTTGCAAACATGCCTACTTGTCGTTGTTGCTGCCATGTCTAGTTTATTTCACTAAGTCTGTGAAACTGTTATCTTTTGCAATCTTGCCATGATGTTTTGAGCATGTTCTAGTGGTATTTGGTAGTAGCTCAAAGATCATGCTTGTAGTGCTTGACATGTACATGCTTGCCATGCCCTTTGTTACCATGAAGTGTTATTGTATCATGTTGTTTTGACGTCAACTAAGTACCATGTTGCTGTTTTGGACAGCTTGTCGTTATATCTTGTTTCATGTGTATGTGTTGAACCGTTGCTCCGTTTTGAGCGTGTCCTATATGAAACTTGTGTGTTTTTGCATGTAGATGCATAAAAACATGTTGTATACCTGTTTGGAGTGTGCTTGCTTGATGTTTGGATGCATTTTGCATCAATGCCATACTTGACTTGTTTTGCTCATATCTTCTAGGCTGTAGCTCCTAATTAAGTAAACTTTATATGTAACTTGACTAGAGTCTCGTGTAGATCATCTTGGTGCATGTTAACTTGTTGTTTAACAACTTTAACATAAGGTTTGTTCAGAACTGGACCAATTTCGAAAATTGCATATGAGGACTTACCAGAATTGTTATATGTTGTTTCCGGCCTCATTTAAACTTGCTTTGTGTGATGTTCTTGCATGCTTCATCCCTTGCCATGATTTGCATCATATAGACTTGTCTTGTATCATACTTGGTTGAGCATTATGTCATGTTCTTGTGTTGTGTGTTTATCGTGTTGCTTGTTTTTTTTCGTTAGTGCTTGTTTTGTTGCGATCGTGAGGATTCGTTCAACTACACTTGGTTCGCCTTCGTGGCTTCTTCTTCGTCTTCTTCATGGACTCATTCTTCTTCGTTGCGGGATCTCAGGCAAGATGACCGTCTCCTTGGATACCTTTACTATCATTGCTATGCTAGTTGTCTCGATGCTATCGCTATATGTCGCGCTACCTATCTATTTGTTGTCAGCCTCTCCTTGTTGCCATGAAACCTCTAAACTTTGACACCATCTCAGCAAACCGTTGTTTGGCTATGTTACCACTCGCTCAGCCCCTCTTATAGCGTTGTTAGTTGCAGGTGAACATGAAGATTGCTCCATGACGGATCTTGGTGTTGGAATATCATAATATCTCTTAATTTAATTAACACACATATATACTTGGCAATGGGTGGAAGGCTTGGCCTTTTGCTCGGTGTTTTGTTCCACTCATACCGCCTTAAGAACCGATAAACCGGTGTTATGTTCCTTGATTTTGCGTTCCTAACACGGTTGGGGTTTATGGGCCCCCCTTGATAATTCGCACTGTTTAAAGCTTTTCCAGCAAGACCCAACTTTGGTACTACATTTGCCTAATAACTAAAAACTTGCATAGGGACCGGCTAGCACCCGAGGACTCTTAATCAACCCCCGGGCCAGTGCTCCTCATGAGTGTTGGTCCAAACTAGGCAACCTACGGGGACACCTGGAGGAAACTCAAGGATCGTCTCCCTTAGCTTGTCCCATCCGGTCGTGGCCTGAGACGAGATACGCGCGGCTCCTATCAGGCTGTCGGCATGCCAGGAGGTCTTGCTGGATTAGTTTTACCTATGTCGAAATATCTTGAGCACGAGATTCCGAGAATACTCGGGTCTTCCCAACATGGAGTTGCGACTCCGCAGATCGTGAGCTTGTGATGGGCTAAGTTGGAACACCCCTGCATGATTTGATCTCTGGAAAGCCGTGCCCGCGGTTATGTGGCAGATGGGAATTTGTTAATGTACGATTGTAGAAAACTTGTGAGAGGATCCGAAATAAAATACACAACCGCGTGAGTAACCGTGACCGTCTCTTTTCACTTTGAGAAGAGAACACGGTGGGGTTATGTTTGACACGTAGGTAGTACAGGATCTTAGCGATCATTACTAGTTTGCGACCGTTTGCGTAGATGCTCATCTTATTCTTGTAATCGTAAGTTAGCCACCATACTTTTGCTTAGCTGCTGCTGCAACCTCACCACTATCCTTTCCATACCCAATAAAGCTTTGCTAGTCTTGATACCCATGGTTATGGGATTGCTGAGTCCTCGTGGCTCGTAGATACTACAACAACAGTTGCAGGTGCAGGTTTCCGATGACTTGACGTGAGAGCGATGTTCTTTGTGTTGGAGTTCTTTCTTCTT
Organism: Secale cereale; assembly: GCA_902687465.1. Taxonomy (NCBI): domain Eukaryota; kingdom Viridiplantae; phylum Streptophyta; class Magnoliopsida; order Poales; family Poaceae; genus Secale; species Secale cereale. The sequence goes on from LR738709.1 coordinate 334,076,615, forward strand.
TTTCCTCGCCAGTCTTGGGTTAGGTTCCTGGTCGGCAGCCTCGGATAGCAGGATGGATGTCGTTGTGCTTTCATGGTTGCATCCGTAGTCGGATGTCTTGTATTGATGTTGTTGTATTGTAACATCCCAAAAATCTAAATTTTGGAATGTTATAATAAATAGATAGAATTGATTGCTTGTTGTTGTGCTGAGTGAAACTAAGTGAATTTGAAAACTTTTGAAAGTTAAATGAGAGGGAATAAAATGACTTTCCCAAAATTTCACTTTGCTTTTTGATCTCCGTGGGAATTCAAATTCTTTTCAACACAAAACCCTAGAGTGAAGATAATATGACTTCTTCCATTTATTTTAAATGATAAAGGGTTTGAAAGGATTTTGAATTTCAATCTCAAAATATTCTCAATTCAGAAACTTTAAGCAACTCAATGATTTTCCCGAGAGAAGATAAAATGACTTCTTCAAATTATAGGAAATATGAGTTGGAAGTTTTCTGAAACTTTTTGCTACTCAATTGCAATATTGAGTTATTTGTTTTTTATTCAAATTATTTTTCTCCAAAAATATATTACAAGGAAAATAGGGTAACATGATTCCCTACATCAGAAAATTGGAGATAAATGAATTTGAATTCCTTTTGGTATTTTAAAAATGAATTTTGTTGGTTTTTATTGCAACAGTAGGACCTTTTTATTTATTAGATTTTGTGGACATTTTATTTGACAGTAGTAAAATGTTCATGTTGTGGGGCTTATTTTTCTGCAAATTTTGATATATTATATGCCTATAGTGTATTTTATTTTATTTTGATTTTATTCGTTTTTCTGTGTGTTAGAAAAAAAATGTTTTAAAAAAAATCCCTCCTGACAGAACTGGGCCGAAGGCCCAGCCGGCCCAGAACGCCGCCGCCTTCGAGCTCGGGACACAGTCCCGAGCGAACACGCCCGCGCCGCCGTGGCCGCTCCGGCAACCTCCCCTTCGCCCCCTCCTCCAAGTTGCTGCCGCCCCGCCCGCCTATATAAGAGCGCCGCCGCCGCCCCTCTCTCAACTCGCTCTCGCGCGCCGCCGCCGCATCGCCAAGCCGCCGCCGCTGCTTTGTTCCGCCGCCGCCGCAGCCATTGCTCGCCGCCGCCGCTGCTGCTGCCTCACCACCGCCCGAGCGCCGCCGCACCGCTCCACCTGCGCCGCCGCCCGCAGCCGTCGCCTCCCCGCCGCTGCCGCGCCCCGCCTCTCGCCCCGGAGCCGCCGCCGTCCAACCTCCCCTCGCCGAAGTTCCGATCCGGTCCGATCCGAACCATCCGCCCGGTTTTTCTCGCCGGACCGGCGGTTTTTCGTCGGAAAAACCCATAGGTAAAAACCGCTTCGGTTTTCTGTTTAAGTTAGGTTTTAGTTCGTTTTTTGGTTAGATCTATACAGTGAACGTTCACTGGTTAAGCCCTAATAGCGAGCGTTCGCTCTTTAGCTTTTCCTTTTCTGTTTAGTTCGGCCAGGGACTTGTCTGTAATTATTAATTTTACAGATTAGCCCCTAAACTTCAAACGGCCCTAACTTTTTGCTTGTTGGTCCAAATCCAACGAAACCAATGGCCACGTCTTCGCTACGAAGCCCTCTTTCCAGTAATATAACTTCAACATGTTTTTGAAACTTTTAAAAATTCAATTCAACTAGTTTTAGATTCAAACTTCGTTTGATCATAACTTGAGTTTCGTAACTCCGTTTGAGTTGATTCTTTTTGCAAATCGAAGCTCTTGACCTAAACTTTCCGATAAGGCCAAATTCACATAATTTTGGTACTGTTGGAAATTGTTTTGTGTTTCAAGAGTCATTCGTGTGTTTTCGAAGTTTTCCGAAGTGCTTATTCGCTCTGTCTGATCTTTTGAGTGATTGCTTATGTATGGTTACCATTGCTTGCTTACGATAGATTGACCGGAGTGTGACGAGTAGATCTATCCAGAGTTTTGAGTGCGAATCATCTTCATCAACATTGCAGGCAAGTTCACACTTTGATCATACTTTCCAATTACCCAGTTTTCATTGCATTAGTCAAACCCTCACACATTGCATGAGTAGGATCAATTAATTTGTGGGATTGGGAAGTAGACTGAGGTAGTACCTATTACCTGAATTACATTCAAACCTTTGGGAGTTACTTCTACGTTTGCTGCTAGGACATGCTATGCTCGTAGACGTGGATTGGGTGAGTGAAATCCATGACAGATGTGAGATTGTTTAATTAATGGTTCAACTTAAGGTGGCAACATTAATACACATCTGGGTGGATTGAGGCATCTGGGTATTCCAGGATTGCCTGTTTTTCTTTTGGACCGCCACCCAGGCTCAAAGGGATCATGAGATTATTCATACTAGAAACTTCCGTGTGCAACCACAATGCTATTATGGGCTCTAGCATAGTATGAGTAAGTTGTGCGAACTCTTACAGTGGTGGACTAGCAGATGTAGGGGATGTAGGTTGGTACGGTTCGCCCGATCGTAAGGTGCTAGCGCTTATGAAAGACTATGTCTCGGTCATCCGTTTCTCAAACACCATGCAGTGCGAGAAACCAAACGGAGGCGATCGAGTCTTGTGGGAAAAGTGCACAAACCTCTGCAGAGTGTACAAACTGATCATGATTAGCCGTGTCCCCGGTTATGGACGTCTTGAGTATCTAGTACTTGGATTATCATGTGCATCTCATCATGTTACTTTAATTAACTTTGTTGGGTTTAATGATTACTTTTAATTGGGGTTGAGAGGATGTCTATCTTCTCAACAATGTTTCAACTACCATGTTAGTTAATTAAAATGCATTCCTTTGAAGTAGGGAAAAATTGGCTTTACGCAAAAAACTTTAACCTTACAGCCTCCACCAGCCATATATGCATGTAGATGTAGGTTTTGTTCATCATTATCATTACAGTGTGAATTTGCCAGCATATTCCATGTGCTGACCCGTTTTCGGGCTGCAACGTTTTATGTTGCAGGATTATCTTACGACGAGTAAGTGATACGTAAGGGTTACGGTTTCTACACTCAACCTTGCCGTTGGTGTTGATGGGAATCCACGACCTTTGTTGCTTCCGCTATGATCGATTTGAGGTAATAGTATTTACGTTACTTAATACATGTGATTTACCTCTGTTATAAATCCTGTTTGTACTGTGTGTGTCAGCATACTGATCCAGGGATGACACAGAACACAGAGACTTCGGTCCATTCGGATCGTGGTCGCTACATGTATTCATGCGACTTGTATGAATTGTTGTATCCATGTATTTATGTAATGGTACGATGTAATGATATCCATCTTGCTAAGCGCCTGAAATGCGGTTGTGCCCCAATCACGAGTGTATCACGTGATCGGGATAGAATAGTATCTTGGGCGTGACAGCCATGGAGGTCAAGGACCAGAGGGAAAACCCTCCTCCCATCTAGGGAGGAGGTCAAGGAGGAAGAAGAAGGGAGGCTCTCCCCCCTCTCTCTCGGTGGCGCTGGAGTGCCGCCGGGGCAAGGATCGTGACGGCGATCTACATCAACAATCTTTCTACCGTCAACACCAACTTTCTCCCCCTCTTTGCAGCGGTGTAATATCTCTATTCCCGCTGTAATTCTCTATTTTAACATGGTGCTCAACACTATATATTATTATCCAATGATATGTGATCATCCTATGATGTTTGAGTAGATCTGTTTTTTTCCTATAGGCTAATCGACGACCGTGGTTGGTTTGAGTGTATATTTTATTATTGTGCTGTCCTACGATGTCCTCCGTGTCGCGCAAACGTGAGGGGTCCCTGTTGTAGGATGTTGCAACATGTTGATGTCTACTACACGCTTCTATTCCTGTAGACAGTGTTGGGCCTCCAAGAGCAGAGGTTTGTAGGACAGCAGCAAATTTCCCTTAAGTGAGTAACCCAAGGTTTATCGAACTCAGGGAAGTGGAGGTTGAACGTACCCCTTTCAAGCAACCCTGCAATTAAGATACAAGAAGTCTCTTGTGTCCCCAACACACCTAATACAACTAGGAGTTGTATAGGTGCACTAGTTCGGCGAAGAGATGGTAAAATATGGATGATAGGAGTGGCAAAGCAAAGTAATATAAATCTGTAATAAAAAGTGCAGCAAGCAAACAAGTGGTAAACGTGAGTACAAATGGTATTGCAATGGTGGAAACAAGGCCTAGGCTTCATACTTTCACTAGTGGCAACTCCCAACAACATTAACATATCTAATCACATGATATTTCCCATAAAACATGCAATGGAGACGCACTCGGAGGTCATTCCTTTGTGGTCAAGAGAGGACGAGAATTATGTAGGGCTACAAAAGCACACCTCAAAGTTCGTAGTTCTCAATCTATGGATTTCCCAATGTCACCGCGGCCATCCAAAGAGAGTACCACAATCACCACAACATATCTCCAGGATAGTCAAAGACAAGCACCAAGAGACTCTCAATCTTCAATCAACACACAAAAGAGGAAATCACTCATGAAAATATTCTTCTAATCCATGTCCAATAGACCGCTGTCACCTTGGTCTCGGGGATTATACTAGATAAAGACAACTGAGTACATCAATTCAATACATAGAGGAAGGGGAAATATCATGGGATCACCCTAGATTTACATAGCCTATGATCACAACGAAGATCACATCATGGGAGAGAGAATTGACCACATAGCTACTGGTAGAAACCTCAGCCCCGAGGAGGAACTACTCCCGCATCATGGAGGGAGGAAGCAACGTCGATGGAGATGAATCCGAGGGCACTTCCCCGTCCCGGCAGGATGCCGGCACAGGAATTCTGGTCCCCCGAAACTTGGTGGCGATGGCGGCGGAGATCGGAATTGCTTCTGGAGAAAAGGGTTCTGGCCTCGAGGGTTTTGGGACGCGAGGAGTATATATGCCAAAGGGGGTCACCAGAAGCGGAGAGGGGGGCCCAGGCGCCCCCCTAGGGCGGCCAGGGGTGGGGCCGCCTGGGCTGCCCCTGGCTCTCCTCTGGCCCCACTTTGGTTTTTCTCGAAGCTTCCTGTACGCTGATTTTTTCTGTATTTTTCCCGGAATTTTTGGAGCACTTTTAATATGGGGGAAATCTGAAATAGAAAAACAGCAGAAAACAGGAACTGGCACTGTGGTGCACTGAGTTAATAGGTTAGTCCAAATATGATCAAAAGTGTATGGAAGTGCATAAATATCATAGCAATATCACACAAAAGAAGCATGGAGCAAGCAGAAATTATAGATACGTTTTGGACGTATCAACATCCCCAAGATTAATTCCTGCTCGTCCTCGAGTAGGTAAATGATAACAAGCATAATTTCTGTGGTGACATGCTACCAACCATATAAGAACTTTTTAAGTAAAGCAATCAAGGCATGTAATTCAATTCAAGTCATAACAAGGAAGAGTCTATATTAGCATTGTAACAAGCAACATAAGATCATAAAGGTGCAAGAGCTCTCGCTGTCCGTGACTCGAATGTCTCCAAATGGTGTTTGCGTGCAAGAAAGGGGATAGGGGTATATGAGAGAGTAAAACATAGTTTTTGTATTGTTGAGAACTTAATCTACTAAAGTTTCACACTTGGTCTTCTTTGGAATCTTATCTTGACTCATCCCCAGACCGTCAGCCAGGTACAAGTCAAAATGATCCACTCCCTTTCAATATTTTGAGCACTCATGCAGTGGATGAGCGTAAGCAAGACAGTCGACACTTAGGATGGCAAAGAGAGAAAAATGATAGAGGGGGAAGACAAAAAAGGTGTGAAAGGCTCACATCAATGAGGACAATCATAGGCGAGAGAAAGCCAAATGATAGATATGATGTAAGGAGTAGGGATTGCCATGCAATGGATGCACATATGAGCTAAGGTAAGCTCTCCAATGGAACTAGTGGGGGTGCATCCAACTTGCTTGCTCAAGAAGACCTAGAGCTCTTTTGAGGAGGCTCATCATTGGAATATACAAGCCAAGTTCTATAGTGTGAAGGTCCCCACATAGCTATATGCATGAATGATAATCTCTATGGAGCACAAGCTTTAAGATGGAGTACGAGTGTGGACCTCTCAAAAGGAAATAGTAGTGTGCCCCCTTCTCTCTTTTTATTTCTTTTTCTCTTTTTTCTATTTTTTCTATTTTTTTGTGGCCTCAATGGCTCTTTCTATTTAACTCTCATTTGTCCTCTTTGGGATCTTTTGATTTTGTCCTCTTTGGGATCTTTTCCTCACATTAGGGGCAACACTCTATGTATTACAAGAAGTATAGAAGATCTTTCACACTTTACAAAAGTACTCAACATAAAGAAAATGAAACTATCATGATGTATGCAAATGTATGCCTCTGCCAGTGTAGCAGGATATGCAATGATACTAGCGCATCATGTAGCAATGATTAGGGAAAGGCCCAACTAGCATGCGGCTCATCGATCAAGCAAAAAGCATATATGACATGAAGATCAAGTCATGAGAAGATGGATGTTGCATGGCAATGTATCTCGGAAAGGCTATGGAAATGCCTTGATAGGTAGGTATGATGACTGTTTTGAGGAAGGATATAATGAGGCTTATGATGACAGAGCGTATCGTGCCAAGGATTTGGATGCACCGGCGAAGTATGCGCCAACTCTCGAGGTGAGAAAGGGCAATGCACGGTACCGAAGAGGCTAGAAAAATATGGCTAGGTGGAAGTGTCAACTTTCGAATACTCACATTAGTCTGAAGAACTCATGCACTTATTATCGGTAACTCTCAATCTAATTAGGAGGTTCACAAAGAGACAAGTACCCCGAGGAGGAGTGTATGGGGGTTTGGTTATCCTTGCGCATCCTCGACTCATGGTACGTGAGTGTACTCTAATATTCGATCCCTCCAAAGATTAGTGATCCATTTAGTAGCTAAAGTTCTCAACTATTTTGTAGGTTTTCGAAAATAAACACGTATTGCCCAAAATACGACATCTATCACTAATAGGCTAAAGCTCTTGACACCAAAAGTTCAGACATTACTCATGGCAATACCTCAAAACTATTGCAAGTTACTACTAAAATTAAATAGCAACCTCAATTACCTACTTTAAGTTAAGACACACAACTCAGTGCAACAGGCAAACTCTCTTAACAAGATAAACATGAAAACTCAAGAGAGTTCAGCAACCAACTAAACAAAAGCTCTTTAAAAAGAAAAGCATGAAAACTAAGAGCTAAACATGACAGTAGCTATGGAAAGACAAAGAACACACACAACAAAGATAAGTATAAAAGTTCTATGTTGTGTTCTAGGTTGAAGTGGAGCGTGTTTCTCTCCCACACAAAGAAAGCTAGGTTCTAACTTGTTATGAACAACAAGCAAAGCTAAAGAAAACTAAAAAGGAAACTAAGCGCAAGACGCTCCAAGCATAGCACATAACACATGAAGTGATAATTATAGTGGAACGAAAGACGAACGGATGATTGTTGATGGAGAAGGGGATGCATGGGGGCATCCCCAAGCTTAGACGCTTGAGTCTTCTTGAATATTTCTTGGGGGTGCATGGGGGCATCCCCAAGCTTGAGCGTTTGACCCTCCTGAATCTTTTTTTATCATCTTCCCTCGCACACTTGAAAAATCCCTTCATACATAACTCATCATAATCTGATTAGCGAGGTTAGTACCCATAATAAAATATTTTTTTCCTACTGGAAATAAGGATAATCTTGAAGAGCTACTGTTTCTTAAGATTGCCAAAAGTTTTTTGCAAAGAAAAAGGAAGCTCAAGGTTTGCAAAACGAAGAAAAGGCAAAACAGGACAGAATCTGTGAAAAACAGACCAGCAGGTAGTAAATAATTTTTTCGGGGCACTTCTGCAACTCAAATAAAAAAACTCAAAACAGACGCCCGAAAGCCAATTGTATAGAGCACGCTGTTAAAAAAATTCAGATCAAAAAGATGATCTGGTGATTTTATACGAACTTTTCTGTCCAAGGACAGAATCTGTTTTATGGACTGCACGTCACAACTTTTGAACTTTCTTACAATCGGAGGCTAAACTTGGCACAAAGCTGAAAAGAAAAGATACAATGATGATGCTACTGTAGTAACAAACATCAAGACCACTAAAAACTGAAAGAACAAACTGAAAGCAAAGATAACAAGGGTTGTCTCCCTAGAGCTCTTTCTTTATAGCCATAAAGATAGGCTTAAGACTTTAATGATGCTCTCGTAGGAATAAGAGTTGAAGAACAAAAGAGAGCATCAAGGAGAAAATACCAAACACATTTAAGCCTAACATGCTTCCTATGCATAGGAATATTGCAATAGAATAATTCATTGAAGCACAAAGCAATAAGCATAGGAAGACAAAACAAGTGCAGCTTCAAAACCTTCAACATAAAGAGAGGGAACTTGATATTATTGAAATATCTATAAGCATATGTTCCCTTCTCATAATAATTTTCAGTGGGATCACGAATAAACTCAACAATATAAGCATCACATAAAGCATTGTTATCATGATCCACATGCAAAAAGGTACTCTTACTCTCCACATAGGCATAATCTTTCTCATTGGTAATAGTGGGAGTAGGACTATCATAAACAACTTGAACACTATAGATTAATTGTGTATTAGGAAGATGGTGTTCAACAAGGGAGTAATTCCCTCCATGATTATGACAAGTTTCATAAGGATAATTTCTCCTTATGTCATAGGTACCTTTATAATTACTATAGATTGGAGTTATAACATCATCATAGTAGAGAAGAGCATTATCATTGCTAGCAACTATATTTGTAAACATGTTGTCTTTATTCTTACTAGCAAAAGAATTATCAATTATCACATCACTAGTGGGTAAAGGATTTGCAATCCTATCATCCCCAAGCTTAGAGCTTTTCATATCATCACTTTCAGAGTTGGTACCAAAAAGATTTTCAAGATCATAAGTAGCATTATCATCATTTTCCCAATCACAATAAGTAACATGCATATCATAATCAAAATCATCTTTAATAGTACCTACGGACGTATCATCAAGATGATAATTAAGGCAATAAACTTCACCTTCTTCTTTAAACTTACAACCGTTAGGATAAAAGTTGATGGGAGGAATATGCTCAGGCCAGGTTGATACCCATTCTTCTTCCTTCTTGCTCCTCTTCCTCCTCCTCTTCTTTTTCTTCTTCTTCTTCACCTTAGGAGGGAGTGGTTGGAGATGAAGCTTCTCCACATATCCTGGTTTATCATTAGAAACAATAGGGGAAACTTGGGAGAAACTCTCCTTTTTATTAGCAGAAATATAAGAGACATTTTTATACTTTGGTAAAGTTCCCTCCTTTCTAATCTTACTTATGTAATCATTTTTATGACAATTAACAACACAATAGAGATGGCAATTTTGCAAAGTGTTTTTTATTCCTATGGCATTAACATCTAGCCAAGAAGTCTTTTCTGATAACTCTTCACACATCAAAAATAACATAAGCTCATCATAAAGATCAGGGGTGATCATGTTATCACACAACTGGTTACAGTTATGTTTTGAAAGTGCATGCATTGAAAATTAAAGTGACCCTCTATACAACAAAGTTCACAAGTAAAAGGATAAAGGTCACACAATTCTCTAGCAATTTCATTTAAATCTTTGACCCAAGTGATTGTTCTTTCATGCTTATGTTGCTTACAATACTTCTCTTCTTCAATCATAGGCCTTTCACAAGGTCTATCCACTCCACAAAAATTAACATGCTTATATAAAAATTCATTTTTTAGGAATTGCATCATGCATGTTGCAATCATCATGAACAATTTCATTTTCTTTGCAAATCTCTTTAAAAGGTTCATGATGCTTGATCCAATCCTCCTTAGGCATATTAAGATGTGAAGCAAAAGATTTGAGGAAATCAACAAGGAGTTGAGAATCAAGCCCAAACTTAGCACTAGACTTATTAAAACTTGTAGTTTCAACAAAGGACTTAATGCAATCATACTCATAAATTATACCTGACTCTTTACCTTTGTCGATCTCCCAATCTTCAGTGTTGCGTTGAATTCTTTCAAGGAGTTCCCATTTAGCATCAATCTTTTCGTTTGTGAAAGAACCCATAGAGGAAGCATCGAGCAAATCTTTATCCTGTCGAGAGAGCCTCGCATAGAAATTAGTAATAATCATATCTTTGGGGAGCCCATGGTTAGGACATTTTAGCATTAACGTTTTCAGTCTCCCCCAAGCTTGAGCTATGCTCTCTCCGTCATGAGGATAGAAATTATAAACATAATTCCTATTCTCATGGACTTCATGAAGAGGATAAAACTTGGAGTAAAAGAGAGACTGGATCTCTTCCCAATCCAGCAGGTGAGAGTCATCTAGTAGCCTATACCATTCCAATGCTTTTAATTTCAGTGACAAGGCAAATAATTTCCTCATGACTCCATCTCTTGTCAAACCTGAAATCTTAAACAACTCACAAAGTTCTGTAAGTTTCAACAAATGAATACTAGGATTGACTGTCCCATCATAACAATCATTCCTAATTATTTCAATTATCCCAAGTGGTATTTGGAACTGGATACATTCAGTAGGTGGAGGAGACTTCTCTACCACGGGTGTGGTAAAGCGGCCTTCCCCAAGCAGCGAACTAAGAGTGCGGTTTTCCATAAACATAACTAATGAAACTAAAAACAAGAAACGAAAAGATTTAATTGCAAGATCTAAAGATATACCTTCAAACACTTACTTCCCCAGCAACGGCGCCAGAAATAGCTTGATGTCTACTACACGCTTCTATTCCTGTAGACAGTGTTGGGCCTCCAAGAGCAGAGGTTTGTAGGACAGCATCAAATTTCCCTTAAGTGAGTAACCCAAGGATTATCGAACTCAGGGAAGTGGAGGTTGAACGTACCCCTTTCAAGCAACCCTGCAATTAAGATACAAGAAGTCTCTTGTGTCCCCAACACACCTAATACAACTAGGAGTTGTATAGGTGCACTAGTTCGGCGAAGAGATGGTAAAATATGGATGATAGGAGTGGCAAAGCAAAGTAATATAAATCTGTAATAAAAAGTGCAGCAAGCAAACAAGTGGTAAACGTGAGTACAAATGGTATTGCAATGGTGGAAACAAGGCCTAGGCTTCATACTTTCACTAGTGGCAACTTCCAACAACATTAACATATCTAATCACATGATATTTCCCATAAAACATGCAATGGAGACGCACTCGGAGGTCATTCCTTTGTGGTCAAGAGAGGACGAGAATTATGTAGGGCTACAAAAGCACACCTCAAAGTTCGTAGTTCTCAATCTATGGATTTCCCAATATCACCGCGGCCATCCAAAGAGAGTACCACAATCACCACAACATATCTCCAGGATAGTCAAAGACAAACACCAAGAGACTCTCAATCTTCAATCAACACACAAAAGAGGAAATCACTCATGAAAATATTCTTCTAATCCATGTCCAATAGACCGCTGTCACCTTGGTCTCGGGGATTATACTAGATAAAGACAACTGAGTACATCAATTCAATACATAGAGGAAGGGGAAATATCATGGGATCACCCTAGATTTACATAGCCTATGATCACAACGAAGATCACATCATGGGAGAGAGAATTGACCACATAGCTACTGGTAGAAACCTCAGCCCCGAGGAGGAACTACTCCCGCATCATGGAGGGAGGAAGCAACGTCGATGGAGATGAATCCGGGGGCACTTCCCCGTCCCTGCAGGATGCCGGCACAGGAATTCTGGTCCCCCGAAACTTGGTGGCGATGGCGGCGGAGATCGGAATTGCTTCTGGAGAAAAGGGTTCTGGCCTCGAGGGTTTCGGGACGCGAGGAGTATATATGCCAAAGGGGGTCACCAGAAGCGGAGAGGGGGGCCCAGGCGCCCCCCTAGGGCGGCCAGGAGTGGGGCCGCCTGGGCTGCCCCTGGCTCCCCTTTGGCCCCACTTTGGTTTTTCTCGAAGCTTCCTGTACGCTGATTTTTTCTGTATTTTTCTCGGAATTTTTGGAGCACTTTTAATATGGGGAAAATCTGAAATAGAAAAACAACAAAAAACATGAACTGGCACTGTGGTGCACTGAGTTAATAGGTTAGTCCAAATATGATCAAAAGTGTATGGAAGTGCATAAATATCATAGCAATATCACACAAAAGAAGCATGGAGCAAGCAGAAATTATAGATACGTTTTGGACGTATCACATGTTCATGATTCTCTTATAGTGGGTGGCTAGAGTGACAGAAACTTACGCCCGAGTAAGGCGGTTGTTACGTATGGGAGTAAAGAGGACTTAATACTTAAGGCTATGGTTGGGTTTTACCTTAATGATCTTTAGTAGTTGCGTATGCTTGATAGAGTTACAATCATAAGTGCATATGATCTAAGTACGAAAAGTATGTTACCTCATGCCTCTCCCTCATATAAAATTGCAAGAATGATTACCGGTCTAGTTATCGATTGCCTAGGGACAAATCCTTCTCTTGTGCTACAAAAATCTTTCTACTACACTACTAAGTTTATTATCTTGCAAAGTACTCATAGTTTTCTTCTCGCTAAGTACTTCTAGTTTTATTCTTGTTTTAGATATAGCAAATGTTAAGTGTGTGTAGAGTTGTATCGGTGGCCGATAGAACTTGAGAGAATATTTGTTCTACCTTTAACTCCTCATTGGGATTCCACACTCTTACTTATCGAAAAAGGCTACAAACGACCCCTACACTTGTGGGTTATTTGGCGTCCAACTTTACAGGAAGAGATCGCCGAGGGAATCCGCGGTGTATTCCAAGCCTCCAAAAGTTAAGATCTGATCCGGGGCATAGTTCTCGATAGAGGCCAGACGGCCTGTCGAGTCGGCGCAAAAGATCATGTTGCCGAACACAAAAAGTTGGTCGGGGGCATATACATTCCCGTAGCCAGCGTCGTAGTTAATCTACAGATGAGCCATCGATCCTTCTATTGATCACAAGGTTGAACTCTCAATGAAAGCACCAGCGGTGTGAAAACTGGCATACCTCGGCGTAGGGGGTCCCGAGCTGTGGATCTCAGATCGGTGGTAACAGGAACAAGGGAGACGATATTTACCCATGTTCGGGCCCTCTAGATGGAGTTAAAACCCTGTCATGCTCTTGTTTATATTGATGGAGATGTATCGAGTACAAGCTTGATCTACCTCGAGGTCGTAAGTTGTGTCCTAAGCCTAGGGCTAGGTGAATGTAATTGTGATTTGGTCCCCCTACGGGCTAAACCCTTTGGCTTATATACACGTGAGGTAGGGCATCTAGGATTACATAGTTGGTATCCAGGGGGGTCACATGAAGGTGGTAGGAGATGTCTTGGAGTATAGGTCCAGTCTTCGACAGATGCAGCCCTGATCGCGTCCAGGCGTGTAGCTTCCGGAGTCCATCCAATGAAGAGTGAGGCCCATGGGCCCAGCCCGAGGATTAGAGGCCGGCTAGGTTGGTACCCCTTAATCTAGGCTACCGTCATTGATGATATTATTCATTCCTTCCCGGCGTGCTGTGTTGCCATCCCTATTCGGTCACATCGGCCTCCCTCCTGTTGTCAAAAGTTTTATGAGGATTCACTTGCAACATCTTGAAGACAACGCCGCAGGTAAATTGGCACCTTGGAGAGGAAAGCATGTCGCTATCTCGCGTTGCATGACCTTGGTCAAGGCGGTCCTTACAACGGTGGGTTAATGGTGGAAATTTTTTGGGAGTCATCATGGCTTCCACCACATTACACTGCTGGACCTTCTGGTTGGGGTACTGAAACAGATTGTCAGGTCGAGGCAGGCCTATCTTTGGGCTGGAGCTGACAAGGTGACTGGTGGCAAGTGCAAAGTCAATTGGGAACAAGTTTGCAAACCAAAGGAATTCAGAGGCCTTGGCATTTTGAATCGTGGGAAGTTTGCCACTGCTCCTCGACTACGATGGTTTTGCCTCGACTGGGATGACCCACCAAGGACATGGTGTGGGCTGGGGACGCCATGCACTGATGATGATCGTGACCTACTTGCGGCAGTCACTAAGGTGATAGTTGGTGGTGGTGGCAAATTTTTGGGAGTCCTCTTGGCTTGAGGATCTCAAACCCAAAGACATTACACCGAAGATTTTTGAGATATCCCGCAAGAAAGGAGGGTGTGTTACCACGTCTTTGAGGGATGGACATTGGATAACGCATAACCCAGATTGATACCCAATGAGGCCTCACCCTTGAGCACATCCAACAATTCACGACTCTTTGGGAGAAGCTTGCGAACGTCGTTGTCCAACCAGGCGTCAAGCATACCATTATGTGGAAGCTCACTAAGGATGGAAACTACTCCACTAAATCCGCCTATATTGCCCAGTTTGTTGGGCTCACCCGATGCAACTCACAAGCCACGGTCTCGAAGGTTTGCCCCCCGCCCGGTGCAAATTCTTCGCTTCACTACTCACTCGGAACAAGATATGGACGGCGGATAGACTTCAACGTCGAGGGAGGATGGCCAAACTGCTACCGATGCCCGCTATGTAACCAAGTGCAAGAATCTACAACTCACCGCCCGCTATGTAACCAAGTGCAAGAATCTACGACTCACCTTCTCTTCAAGTGTCAGTACTCTATCTGTGGTTTGAAATGAGGTGTTCTCCTAGTCTGATCTTCATATCTCAACAACTCTTTGGCACCGGTTTGACACAATCAAATCTTGGTGGGATGGGATCCTCGCTAACAATGCTCAATCTACGAAAGCTTTGTCTTCTCTACTGCTTCTTGTTGGATGGAAAATTTGAAAGGAAAGGAATGCACACGTACTTAGGAACAAGGCGGCACCCGTGGCAATCAATAACATCAAAGATGAAGTGTCTCTTTGGGCCACTACGCGGCTAAGCATTTGAGTAATGTAATGTCGTGAAAGTAATTCGTTTAGGCTTTTGCCGCTTTGCGGCTCATGCGTATCAAATTCCTCTCCTTAATTACTGAGAACGAAAAATTTGTTGCTTGTTTAAAAATAAAATAAAAATAACAGCTCATTTGTCCCGAAATTTGTAAGACGAGTTTTGTATGAGCTCTTCACGCTTCCCAAGCTCTTTCAGCTCAGCCAAGAAACATGCGTACAGGATCACAGGAACACACGGAATGCGTGGGGACTGAGCACAAGGCGTCATTCCACTCTGTCAGATTCGGCTGGCTTGGCGCTACGTTTCTTGGCTAAGAAAACGGGCGGCTTTTCTCGTGGGGCGGCGCGACAAATGGTACAAAGTATGAACTGGGAGCACGGCACATCGGAGATTCGCAACCTGAAAGTTGATCAGGGCAAATCAGCCTCCTGAACCTGCAAGGCCGCAACATTCTGATCTGGAACAACTCGGAAGAACGAGAAGAAAAGGTATAGTAAAAAAGAAGATGACACTTTCAGGTATTCAACCTCCCCGAATCATTCAGAGCAGGAATGGAATTTGTTCTTTTTTTACAGCCACATATATCATATGCATTGCGCATCGACACACGGGATCGATGCTTTTGTTGCCATCGGGAAAGCTAAAATAAAGTTTAGCGCCAGCTAATCACACCACAGTGACAGAACAGAGAAATAGAAATGGTGGTGGAGAGGAGCTTTTTTACTTTTCTTGTCGAGTCATAATGCAATATTAGACTGATTAACACAGCATATGGTGTGATCACAGTCACCGCAGACCGAGTGTTTTGGCGTCGACATGGGGCTAGCGGCAGACGATGCAGAGGACGACGGCGATGATGAGGATCAGGATGAGGAGCGGCAGGGATATGATCAGCACGAACTCCATCCGCCGCTTGCCTGCACTGCACACACAACCGATCCCAAGTTTAATCTTCCATTCTTTGCTTCTCACGTGGAGCAACAGAAAAAGTGCTATTCTCAACTCTCAAGAGGGGTGGGAAAGCAAAGCAATATCGAAATGCTATGCCATTGCCTTTTGGCCTGAACTGCTGTTCTACGGCCTGTGGATCTGATACTCCGACAGTGGGTCAGACCCTCTAATCGTGCAAAAAAACTTCAAACAGGAATGAGTTACTCCCTTGGATTCAAAATAAGTATCGTGGTTACTCATATTTGCAAAGAACTTGGAATTCATATTTCCTGAGCCGCACCAAATCTTTCAAGGATTGCTTGCAACTTGTCAAGCATCTGCCTCGATCTTCGCCTGTTCGAGGCTTGGATGCTCAGCAAAGGCAAAGCCAACCCCTTTATTATTACCAAAGGTGGGGGGATCTAATTCCCTTGAATGACCACATCAATTAGACAATTATCGGTGAAACGATTGATTCGATTCCTCGTTGGCGTGGGGTCCTTTCGCATGGGTCAAACCTGGCTAAATAAAGCTCTCTAGAACAGAAGATTGTAGGTGATAGACTATAGGTTCCTGATCCATTATAATTGGTGAAACTCCCTCGGATTTGACTGAATTAGAACAACTGC
>LR738709.1:334093133-334132979 GCA_902687465.1 Secale cereale
CGAGCAATCAGTCATACTACTACTCAGCCCTAACTCCTAAGCAGCAGCTGGGTGGTCTAATTCCAACTGAACAATTAGTACTTGTACTTGCTAATTGCTATTAATACAAAGCAGCAGAGGCAGAGCAGTATTGACTGGATCATTCTAAGAGCCGGTCAACAGAGGGGTCACCCGTGCGTGAGTCCTGGAGCTCACTGAGGAATAAATCCAAAAACAAAAACAAAAAACAAGATTTGACAGGGACAACATGAGAATTATCTAATCTAGCAGTACCTGCCCAGCTGAGCCGCTGATCTTGTTGGTGCTCCCGGCGCCCTTGGTCTGCTCGAGACGAGAGCCTTGGGATTGAGACGGAGGGGAGGGGAGGAGCGGAGCGGTGGAGCTTGGCGATGGGGCAAGTGGTGTTGGTGCCGGTGCGTGGGCTAAAATAATCACCAATCAGGCAGAGAAGAGTGGAGTGGAGAAGAAAGGAAGAAAGTAGAAGCGGAAAAACGCGTCGCGTGACGTGTGGCTCGCGAGTGTGAACACAGGGCTCCGGCGCCACGCCCGGGCCCAGATGTCAGAGAGACGTCTGCGTCTGGTTGACGGCGCACAGCGTGCGTGCCTCTGGTTGGACGACCAGGCGTGAGCTCAAACGGAAGACAGACGCGGCGATCACACTCTGCTGAAAGAAGCGTGACCAATATCTGAAGAATTCGTCAGGAGCTTACCTTTTTTTATGGGACAAGTCAAGAGCTTACATTACACGGTAGCATGTACTACACTGACACCCCCCCACACACGAACACACACACACACACACATGGATCAATCAATAGTACATTTCACGTCGAGAAGCTAGTAGGAGAAAAGGGGATAAATATCACACACCGAGCAAGAGCTGCAGACAAAATACACGACGACAGTATGAGACAGACGCAGCAACAACACAACTAGGAGGCTACATGATGCAACATCCGGCCAGGCGAGCCGCGCGCGAGCTGGCTGGCTGGTTAACGGCAGACGATGCAGAGGATGATGGCGATGATCACCACCAGCGCCACGAGGGGCAGCGAGATTATCAGTACCATCTGCATCTTGCCGGCTGGTCCTCCGACGCGCCGCGTATATGCGTGCGACCTGCAAAACCAGGAGGGAAAGAGAACATCTCACTGACGAGCATGTAGCCCCGTACTACTAGTGTCAAACATATACATCAGCTCTGCCTAGTGGGAGAACAGCCGTATCAGCGTACGTACCTGAAGGCTGGAGCTGTGGCTCCTCCTGTTGATCTGCTCGAGATATCTCTCCCAGCTGATGGCGAGAAGCTTAAGCACGAGGATGAGGCAGGCAGAGCGAAGCAAACGGAGGGGGTTAAATGGAGAGGGAGGGGAGGGGGAAAGCCAAGGAATCAATCCGGGAGAATGGTTTGCGCTGGAAGTATCGTCGGTTAAGTACCCCCCGTCCAAGGAGAATCAAGTAAGGCGACGCGACGCGTGCCACCAGCAGCTACTCCTTATTAAGCTTTCCGTCTTTTCATCATTCCCATGTCGGCAGGCATGCTTATTTCAACCGGAAGCATCCACACATGCCCATGCACGCCCGGCATAATCCACCGTGCACTTCTTTTTCTTTACAGGTTTGTTATTTCACATCTACTCCCTCCGTCCCATAATGTAAGACGTTTTTTGACCGTCAAAAACGTCTTACATTATGGGACGGAGGGAGTAGATGATAGATATTATCTCACATCTAACTCTCTCATCCTTAAAAATCCATGAAAATTTTCTAAAAAAATCAAGGATGGTAAAGTTAGATGTGAGATACTCCCTCCGTCCGAAAATACTTGTCATCAAAATGAACAAAAAAGAATGTATCTAGAACTAAAATACATCTAGATACATCTCTTTTTATTCATTTTGATGACAAGCATTTCCGGACGAAGGGAGTAATATCTTACATCTAGATGTGATATAGACAGACCCTTTCTTTAACTAGCGAAAGAGCCTGCGTTGCGACGTAAAAAAGAACTACCACACGCCCTAATCCAATAATAACCATGACTTAGAGCATCTAAAGCCGGACCTTTCAAATTCGCCTCATACCTTCTAGCGGACCGTCCGATCACTGCCCGATCACATATTTTCGACCCAAACGGCCCCTTAAACGCTTAGGCTGACTGGCTCCCCTCATATCCAGCCTAAATATGGGGCGGTTATAGGGGCGCCCAAGCGAAACCGGACACTCCCGCCACGTCAGACCCGGCCCACGCTGGCCCACCCGACCCATATAAATTCCTCCCCATCCGCTCGCCGAACTAAAGCCTAGCCACTTCACTCCCCTCCCCTCCGCTCCCTTCTGCCACACAACCTCGTCTCTGGACTCTGGCATGGCAGCAGCGGATCCGAGTCCTTCACCTTCAGATCCGTCGACCCCGAGCTCATCCCACGCGGCCCCGAGGAGGAGATGCTCGTCCGGCTTGCGCTCCGCCACTCCCAGGAGGAGTCTCGTGCGAGGCAGTGCTCGGACTCCTTCCGTCGGGAATCCACTGTGCCTGCCCAAATGGTGCATGGATCCGGCGCTAGGCCAACCGTAGCTGCCTCGCTGGAGGCCGTGCGGTTTGATGACCCACAAGTAATATGGGTCAATTGTAGTCCTTTCGATAAGTAAGAGAGCAGAAGGAAATGACAAGCGGTTTTCAGTAAGGTAATTTCTGCAAGCACTGAAATTGTGGTAACAAATTGTTTGATACCAAGATAGTTTGTAGTAAGTGAACAAGTAGCAATAGTAACAATAAGTACAGCAAGGTAGCCCAATCCTTTTATGGCAAAAGACATGCCGGAACAATTTCTTATAATAGGCAAACTGTTCTTGAGGACAAGCGGAAATTTCATCTAGTCACTTTCATCATGTTGGTTTGATTCGCATTCGCTACTTTAATAATTTGACATGTGGGTGGACTGGTGCTTGGGTGTTGTTCTTACTTGAACTAGCCTCTCACTTATGATTACCCTCCTTCGCAAGCATCCGCAACTACGAAAGAAGAATTGAGATAAAATCTAACCATAACATTAAGTGTATAGATTCAAATCAGCCCCTTACGGAATAACGTATAAACTAGGGTTTAAGCTTATGTTATTCTAGCAACACATCATCTAATAACTACTCCACAATGCATTTCCTTAGGCCCATATATGGTGAAGTGTCATATAGTCAACGTTCACACGACACCACTAAGGGAATCACAACATACATATCATCTAAATATCGAACGAATATCAAATTCACATGATTACTAATGACAAGACTTCTCCCATGTCCTCAAGAACAAAAATAACTACTCACAAAGCATATGCATGTTCAAGATCAGAG
Organism: Secale cereale; assembly: GCA_902687465.1. Lineage (NCBI taxonomy): Eukaryota > Viridiplantae > Streptophyta > Magnoliopsida > Poales > Poaceae > Secale > Secale cereale. Next base: position 334,096,485 of record LR738709.1, read on the forward strand.
GTGTAATAAATAGCATAATGGATCCGAACATATTATCTTCCACCAAATAAACCAACTATCATCGACTACAAGATGTAATCAACACTACTAGCAACCCACAGGTACCAATATGAGGTTTTGATACAAATATTGAATACAAGAGATGAACTAGGGTTTGAGATGAGTTGATGTTGGTGAAGATGTTGATGGAGATTGATTCTCCCACAATGAGAGGGTTGTTGGTGATGACGATGGCTTTGATTTCATCCTCCAGAGGGAAGTATCCCCGGCGGAATCACTCCGCCAGAGAGCAAACGTGCTCCAGCCCTAGTTCCGCCTCGAGACGGCGTGCGTGTTGGGGAACGTAGTATTTCAAAATTTTCCTACGATCACGCAAGATCTATCTACTAGATGCATAGCAACGAGAGGGAAGAGTGTGTCTTCGTACCCTCGTAGACCGAAAGCGGAAGCGTCTAGTGACGCGGTTGATGTAGTCGAACGTCTTCGCGATTCAACCGATCAAGCACCGAACGTATGGCACCTCCGCGTTCAGCACACGTTCAACTTGATGACGTCCCACGAGCTCTTGATCCAGTTGAGCTTCACAGGAGAGTTTTGTCAGCACGACGGTGTCGTGACGGAGATGATGAAGCTACCGGCGCAGGGCTTCGCCTAAGCAATGCAACGGTATGACCGATGTGTGTTTCTGTGGAGGGGGGCACCGCACACGGCTAGAACAATGTTTCTTGTGTGTTCTAGGGTGCCCCTGCCCCCGTTTATAAAGGAGCAAGGGAAGGAGGCCGGCCGGCCCTTGGCGCGCCAAGGAGAGGAAGAGTCCTCTTCCTAGTAGGATTCCTAGTCCTACTAGGAAGGGGAAAGGGCGAAGGAAAGAGAGGGAGAGGGAGAGGGAAAGAGGGGTCGTGCCCCCCTCCCCTAGTCCAATTCGGACTCCCCATGGGAGGGGGCGCGCCACCTCCTTCCCTAAGGCCTACTAAGGCCCAATACTTCCCCGGGGGGTTCCGGTAACCCCTGTGGCACTCCGGTTATATCCGAAATCACCCGGATCACTTCCGGTGTCCGAATGTAGCCGTCCAATATATTAATCTTTATGTCTTGGACATTCCGAGACTTTTCGTCATATCCGTGATCTCATCTGGGACTTCGAACTACCTTCGGTACATCAAAACTCATAAAATCATAATACCGATCGTCATCAAACGTTAAGCGTGCGGACCCTATGGGTTCGAGAACTATGTAGACATGACCGAGACACATCTCCGGTCAATAACCAATAGCGGAACCTGGATGCTCATATTGGCTCCTACATATTCTACGAAGATCTTTATCGGTCAAACCACATAACAACATACGTTGTTTCCTTTGTCATCGGTATGTTACTTGCCCGAGATTCGATCGTCGGTATCTCTATACCTAGTTCAATCTCGTTACCGGCAAGTCTCTTTACTCGTTCTGTAATACATCATCTCGTGACTAAATAATTAGTCATTTGCTTGCAAGACTTATTATGATGTGTATTACCGAGAGGGCCCAGAGATACCTCTCCGAAACTCGGAGTGACAAATCTTATTCTTGATCTATGCCAACACCACGAACACCTTCGGAGACACCTGTAGAGCATCTTTATAATCACCCAGTTACGTTGTGACGTTTGATAGCACACAAGGTGTTCCTCTGGTATTCGGGAGTTGCATAATCTCATAGTCATAGGAACATGTATAAGTCATGAAGAAAGCAATAGCAATAAAACTAAATGATCATAGTGCTAAGCTAACGGATGGGTCTTGTCCATCACATCATTCTCCTAATGATGTGATCTCGTTGATCAAATGACAACTCATGTCTATGGCTTGGAAACATAACCATCTTTGATCAATGAGCTAGTCTAGTAGAGGCATACTAGGGACATACTGTTTTATCTATGTATTCACACATTTACTAAGTTTCCGGTTAATACAATTCTAGCATGAATAAAAGACATTTATCGTGATATAAGAAAATACAAATAACTTCTTTATTATTGCCTCTAGGGCATATTTCCTTCAATCTCCCACTTGAACTAGAGTCAATAATCTAGATTACAAAGTAATGATTCTAACACCCATGGAGTCTTGGTGCTGATCATGTTTTGCCCGTGGAAGAGGCTTAGTCAACGGGTCTGCGACATTCAGATCTGTATGTATCTTGCAAATTTCTATGTCTCTCTCCTTGACTTGATCGCGGATGGAATTGAAGCATCTTTTGATGTGCTTTGTTCTCTTGTGAAACCTGGATTCCTTCGCTAAGGCTATTGCTCCAGTGTTGTCACAAAAGATTTTCATTGGACCTGATGCACTAGGCATTACACCTAGATTAGATATCAACTCCTTCATTTGCTGCTTCCGAAGCAGCCATGTATTCCGCTTCACACGTAGATCCCGCCACGACGCTCTACTTGGAACTGCACCAATTGACATCTCCACCATTCAACAAAAATACATATCCGGTTTGCGACTTAGAGTCATCTGGATCAGTGTCAAAGCTTGAATCGACGTAACCATTTACGACGAGCTCTTTGTCACCTCCATAAACGAGAAACATATCATTTGTCCTTTTCAGGTACTTCAGGATGTTCTTGACCGTTGTCCAGTGATCCACTCCTGGATTACTTTGGTACCTCCCTGCTAAACTTATAGCAAGGCACACATCAGGTCTGGTACATAGCATTGCATACATGATAGATCCTATGGCTGAAGCATAGGGAATGACTTTCATTTTCTCTCTATCTTCTGCAGTGGTCGGGCATTGAGTCTTACTCAACTTCACACCTTGTAACACAGGAAAGAACCCTTTCTTTGACTGATCCATTTTGACCTTCTTCAAAACTTTATCAAGGTATGTGCTTTGTGAAAGTCCAATTAAGCGTCTTGATCTATCTCTATAGATCTTGATGCCTAATATGTAAGCAGCTTCACCGAGGTCTTTCATTGAAAAATTCTTATTCAAGTATCCTTTTATGCCATCCACACTTTGTTCTCATACATGGATCCATCGGGCAAGTCAACCAAAGTCCACACTTTGTTCTCATACATGGATCCAATCTCAGATTTCATGGCCTCAAGCCATTTTGCGGAATCTGGGCTCATCATCGCTTCCTCATAGTTCGTAGGTTCATCATGGTCTAGTAACATGACTTCCTGCACCGGGTTGCCGTTCCACTCTGGCGCGGAACGTACTCTGGTGATCTACGAAGTTCAGCAGTAACTTGATCCGAAGTTTCATGATCATCATCATTAGCTTCCTCATTAATTGGTATAGGAATCACTGGAACTAGTTTATGTGATGTACTACTTTCCAATTCGGGAGAAGGTATAATTACCTCATCAAGTTCCACTTTCCTCCCACTCACTTCTTTCGAGAGAAACTCCTTCTCTAGAAAGGATTCATTCTTAGCAACGAATATCTTGCCTTTGGATCTGTGATAGAAGGTGTACCCAACAGTCTCCTTTGGGTATCCTATGAAGACACATTTCTCCGAATTGGGTTCGAGCTTATCAGGTTGAAGCTTTTTCACATAAGCATCGCAACCCCAAACTTTAAGAAACGAGAACTTTGGTTTCTTGCCAAACCACAGTTCATAAGGCGTCGTCTCAACGGATTTAGATGGTGCCCTATTTAACGTGAATGCAGCTGTCTCTAAAGCATAACCCCAAAACGATAGTGGTAAATCGGTAAGAGACATCATAGAACACACCATATCTAATAAAGTACGGTTACGACGTTCGGACACACCATTACGCTGTGGTGTTCCGGGTGGCGTGAGTTGTGAAACTATTCCACATCGTTTCAAATGAAGACCAAACTCGTAACTCAAATATTCGCCTCCATGATCAGATCGTAGAAACTTTATTTGCTTGTTACGATGATTCTCCACTTCACTCTGAAATTCTTTGAACTTTTCAAATGTTTCAGACTTGTGTTTCATCAAGTAGATATACCCATATCTGCTCAAATCATCAGTGAAGGTCAAAAAATAACGATACACGCCGCGAGCCTCAACACTCATCGGTCCACAGACATGAGTATGTATGATTTCCAACAAATCTGTTGCTCGCTCCATTGTTCAGGAGAACGGAGTTTTAGTCATTTTGCCCATGAGGCATGGTTCGCAAGCACCAAGTGATTCATAATCAAGTGATTCCAAAAGTCCATCACTATGGAGTTTCTTCATGCGCTTTACACCAGTATGACCTAAACGACAGTGCCATAAATAAGTTGCACTATCCTTATTAACCTTGCATCTTTTGGCTTTAATATTATGAATATGTGTATCACTACGATCGAGATCCAACAAGAATAAACCACTCTTCAAGGGTGCATGACCATAAATGATATTATTCATATAAATAGAACAACCATTATTATCAGATTTAAATGAATAACCGTCTCGCAATAAACAATATCCAGATATAATGTTCATGCTTAACGCTGGCACCAAATAACAATTATTCAGGTCTAAAACTAATCCCGAAGGTAGATGTAGAGGTAGCATGCCGACGGCGATCACATCGACTTTGGAACCATTTCCCACGCGCATCGTCACCTTGCCCTTAGCCAATCTTCGTTTAATCCGTAGCCCCTGTTTCGAGTTACAAATACTAGCAACCGAACCGGTATCAAATACCCAGGTGCTACTACGAGCATTAGTAAGGTACACATCAATAACATGTATTCACATATACCTTTGTTCACCTTGCCATCCTTCTTATCCGCCAAATACTTGGGGCAGTGCCGCTTCCAATGTCTAGTCCCTTTGCAGTAGAAGCACTCAGTTTCAGGCTTGGCTCCAGACTTGGGTTTCTTCATGGGAGTAGCAACTGTCTTGCTATTCTTCTTGAAGTCCCCCTTCTTTCCCTTGCCATTTTTTTGAAACTAGTGTTCTTGTTATCCATCAACACTTGATGCTCCTTTTTTTTCTATCTCCGCAGCTTTGAGCATAGCGAAGAGCTCGGGAATTTTCTTCTGCATCCCTTGCATATTATAGTTCATCACGAAGTCTTTATAGCTTGGTGGCAGTGATTGAAGAACTCTATCAATAACACTATCTTCGTCAACTTTGCTTCCAAGTTGAGTCATATGATTGAAGTACCCAGACATTCTGAGCAAGTTTTCACTGATAGAACTATTCTCCTCCATCTGGCAGCTGTAGAACTTATTGGAAATCTCATATTTCTCAATCCGGGCATTTGCTTGAAATATTAACTTCAACTCCTAGAACATCTCATATTCTCCATGATGTTCAAAACGTCGTTGAAGTCCCGGTTCTAAGTCATAAATCATGGCACACTGAACTATCGTGTAGTCATCAGACCGCGTCTGCCAGACATTCAAAGCGTCTACATTAGGGGGAGGGGGCTTGTCACCTAGCGGTGCTTCAAGGACATAATTCTTCTGTGCAGCAATGAGGATAATACTCAAGTTACAGACCCAGTCCGTGTAATTGCTACCATCATCTTTCAACTTAGGTTTCTCTAGGAATGCATTAAAATTCAAGGGAACGGTAGCATGGGCCATTGATCTACAACAACATAGATATGCAAAACTATCAAGACTAAGTTCATGATAAATTAAAGTTCAATTATTCATATTACTAAAGAACTCCCACTTAGATAGACATCCCTCTAGTAATCTAAATGGTCATGTGATCCAAATCAACTAAACCATGTCCGATCATCACGTGAGATGGAGTAGTTTTCAATGGTGAACATCTTATGTTGATCAGATCTACTATATGATTCACGCTCGACCTTTCGGTCTCCAGTGTTCCGAAGCCATGTCTGTACATGCTAGGCTCATCAAGTTTAACCCGGGTATTCTGCGTGTGCAAAACTGGCTTGCACCCGTTGTATGTGAACGTAGAGCTTATCACACCCGATAATCACGTGGTGTCTCGGCACGACGAACTTTCACAACGGTGCTTACTCAGGGAGAACACGTGTACCTTGAAAATTGGTAAGGGGTCATCTTATAATTCTACCATCGTACTAAGCAAAATAAGAAGCATAATAAGATAAACATCACATGCAATCAAAATATGTGACATGATATGGCCATCATCATCTTGTGCTTTTGATCTCCATCTCCAAGACACTGTCATGATCACCATCGTCATCGGCGCGACACCTTGATCTCAATCGTAGCATCGTTGTCGTCTCGCTAACTATTGCTTCCACGACTATCGCTACCGCTTAGTGATAAAGTAAGCAATTACATGGCGACTGTATTTCATACAATAAAGCGACAACCATATGGCTCCTGCCAGTTACCGAAAACTTTACAAAACATGATCATCTCATACAATAACGTATAACTCATCATGTCTTGACCATATCACATCACAGCATGCCCTGCAAAAACAAGTTAGACATCCTCTAGTTTGTTGTTGCAAGTTTTACGTGGCTGCTACGGGCTTAGCAAGAACCGTTCTTACCTACGCATACAAAACCATAACGATTTTTCGTCAAGTATGTGCTATTTTAACCTTCACAAGGACCGGGCGTAGCCACACTCGATTCAGCTAAAGTGAGAGAGACAGACAACCGCTAGTCATCTTTAAGCAATGAGTGCTCATAACGGTGAAACCAGTCTCGCGTAAGCGTATGCGTAATGTCAGTTCGGGCCGCTTCATCTCACAATACCGCCGAATCAAAGTATGACATGCTGGTAAGCAGTATGACTATTATTGCCCACAACTCATTGTGTTCTACTTGTGCATATCATCTACTCATAGACCTGGCTCTGATACCACTGTTGGAGAATGTAGTATTTCAAAATGTTCCTACGATCACGCAAGATCTATCTACTAGATGCATAGAAACGAGAGGGGAGAGTGTGTCTACGTACCCTCGTAGACCGAAAGCGGAAGCGTCTAGTGACGCGGTTGATGTAGTCGAACGTCTTCGTGATTCAACCGATCAAGCACCGAACTTACGAACATCCGCGTTCAGCACACGTTCAGCTTGATGACGTCCCACGAGCTCTTGATCCAGTTGAGCTTCACGGGAGAGTTTCGTCAGCACGACGGCGTGGTGACGGAGATGATGAAGCTACCGGCGCAGGGCTTCACCTAAGCAATGCAACGATATGACCGAGGTGTGTTTCTGTGGAGGAGGGCACCGCACACGGCTAGAATAATGTTTCTTGTGTGTTCTAGGGTGCCCCCCGCCCCTGTATATAAAGTAGCAAGGGGAGGAGGCCGGCCAGCCCTAGGAGCGCCAAGGAGAAGAGGAGTCCTCTTCCTAGTAGGACTAGGACTCCCCTTTCCTAGTCCTACTAGGAAGGGGAAAGGGGGAAGGAAGGAGAGGGAGAGGGAGAGGGAAAGAGGGGCCGCGCCCCCCTCCCCTAGTCCAATTCGGCCTCCCCATGGGAGGGCGCGCGCCACCTCCTGGGCTGCTGCCCTCTCTCTTCCCTAAGGCCCACTAAGGCCCAATACTTCCCCGGGGGGTTCCGGTAACCCCTCCGGCACTCCGGTTATCTCCGAAATCACCTGGAACACTTCCGGTGTCCGAATGTAGCCATCCAATATATTAATCTTGATGTCTCGAACATTCCAAGACTCCTCGTCATGTCCGTGATCTCATCCGGGACTCCGAACTACCTTCAATACATAAGAACTCATAAACTCATAATACCGATCGTCATCAAACGTTAAGCGTGCGGACCCTACGGGTTCAAGAACTATGTAGACATGACCGAGACACATCTCCGGTCAATAACCAATAGCGGAACACGGATGCTCATATTGGCTCCTACATATTCTACGAAGATCTTTATCGGTCAAACCGCATAACAACATACGTTGTTCCCTTTGTCATCGGTATGTTACTTGCCTGAGATTCGATCATGAGTATCTCTATACCTAGTTCAATCTCGTTACCGGCAAGTCTCTTTGCTCGTTCTGTAATACATCATCTCGTGACTAACTCATTAGTCATTTGATTGCAAGTCTTATTATGATGTGTATTGCCGAGAGGGCCCAAAGATACCTCTCCGATACTCGGAGTGACAAATCCTAATTTTGATCTATGCCAACACCACGAACACCTTCGGAGACACCTGTAGAGCATCTTTATAATCACCCAGTTACGTTGTGACGTTTGATAGCACACGAGGTGTTCCTCTGGTATTCGGGAGTTTCATAATCTCATAGTCATAGGAACATGTATAAGTCATGAAGAAAGCAATAGCAATAAAACTAAACGATCATAGTGCTAAGCTAACGGATGGGTCTTGTCATCACATCATTCTCCTAATGATGTGATATTGTTGATCAAATGACAACTCATGTCTATGGCTAGGAAACATAACCATCTTTGATCAATGAGCTAGCCTAGTAGAGGCATACTAGGGACATACTGTTTTGTCTATGTATTCACACATGTACTAAGTTTCCGGTTAATACAATTCTAGCATGAATAAAAGACATTTATCATGATATAAGGAAATACAAATAACATCTTTATTAAATCCTCTAGGGCATATTTCCTTCAGTGCGCTCTGTCCAAAAGTCCTCTCCTGATTTTTGTTAGGTCAAATGTGAATATATATTAGAAGATGGGCACCGCTGGTGGGCCTAGGTCCCCATTACCCACCAGGGCGCGCCTGGAGGGGGTGGCGCGCCTTCGTGCCTCGTGGGTGCCTCGGTGTCCCCCTCTGGTGGTTCTTTTCTCCAATATTTATTATATATTCCAAAATAATTCTTCGTAAATTTTCAGCCCATTTGGAGATGTGTAGAATAGGTATCTCTGACGTGACTTTTTCATGTCCAGATTTCCAGCTGCCGGTATTCTCCCTTTTGTGTAAACCTTGCAAATTATGAGAGAAAAGGCATTAGAATTACTCCCCAAAGTGTTATAATGAGTAAAAACACTAAAAATAATAGTAAGAAAATGTGATGCAAAATGGACGTATCAACTCCCCCAAGCTTAGACTCGCTTGTCCTCAAGCAAAATCTGATATCGAGAATCATGTCCACATGTTTAGAGAGAAGCGAAAAGCGATATCTAGAATCATTGATACGTCTCCAACGTATCTATAATTTTTTATTGTTCCATGCTATTATATATGATGTTTTGGATGTTTAATGGGCTTTATTATACACTTTTATATTATTTTTGGGACTAACCTATTAACCCAAAGGCCCAGTCCAGATTGCTGTTTATTTTTTGCCTATTTCAGGGTTTTGTAGAAAAGGAATATCAAACAGAGTCCAAACGGAATGAAACCTTCAGGAGAGATATTTTTGGAATGATATCTTCACGGGAGACTTGAGAACCATGACAAAGGGCACACATGGCGTCCACGAGGGTGGGAGGCGCGCCCCCTCCCTTGGGCGCGCCCCCTGCCTCATGGGCCCCACGTTGCTTCCCCGATGCCCTCCTTCCTCCTATATATACCCATGTACCCTGAAAACATCGAAGCAACAGAGAAAACCCTAATTCCACCGCCGCAACCTTCTATTCCCGTGAGATCCCATCTTGGGGCCTGTTCCGGAGCTCCGCCGGAGGGGGGGTCTTCCACGGAGTGCTTCTACATCAACACCATCGCCTCACCATGAGTTGTGAGTAGTTTACCACAGACCTTCGGGTCCATAGTTAGTACCTAGATGGCTTCTTCTCTCTTTTTGGATCTCAATACCAAGTTCTCCTTGGTCTTCGAGGAGATCTATTCGATGTAATCTTTTTGCGGTGTGTTTGTCGAGATCCGATGAATTGTGGGTTTATGATCAAGATTATCTATGAGAAATATTTGGTTCTTTTCTGAATTCTTTTATGTATGATTATAGTATCCTTGCAAGTCTCTTCGAATTATCGGTTTGGTTTGGCCTACTAGATCTATAGTTCTTGCAATGGGAGAAGTGCTTGTCTTTAGGTTCAATCTTGCGGTGTCCTTTCCCAGTGACATCAGGGGCAACAAGGCACGTATTGTATTGTTGCCATCGAGGATAAAAAGATGGGGTTTATATCATATTGCTTGAGTTTATCCCTCTAGATCATGTCATCTTGCTTAAAGCATTACTCTGTTCTTATGAACTTAATACTCTAGATGCATGCTGGATAGCGGTCTATGTGTGGAGTAATAGTAGTAGATGCAGAATCGTTTCGGTCTACTTGTCACGGACGTGATGCCTATATATAATGATCATGCCTAGATATTCTCATAATTGTTTGCTTTTCTATCAATTGCTCGACAGTAATTCGTTCACCCACCGTAGAAATCTGCTATCACGAGAGAAGCCACTAGTGAAACCTATGGCCCCCGGGTCTATTCTCAACATATCAATCTACAATCTACTTTACTTTGTTGTTTTTACTTTCTGTTCTTATATCCAAAAATACCAAAAATATCAAACTATCCTATCTATCAGATCTCACTTTCGTAATTGACCGTAAAGGGATTGACAACCCCTTATCCCGTTGGCTGCGAAGTTCTTATTTGTTTGTGCAGGTGCGAGGGACTCGCGTGTGGCCTCCTACTGTCCTCTTCGAGGGAATACAACGCAAGCTCGAGAAGTAGCAATCATGTCCATATGTTTAGAGACAGAGGTGTTGATAAAAAAATGGACGTAGTAGCATCATGATCATTATTATAACAACACTAAATATTATCATAGGACTTCTCATGAACAAGTAAGAAATCACTACAATAGTAAAGTTTGAATTATAAACTTTCTTGAAAACTAACAAACTATGTTCTTAGTCAACAATGCAATTGCAATCCATCATATTTTCAAGAAGAATCACGTGTCGAAGCTTTTTAGCAAGTCCACATACTCAAATATTATTTAGACTTCTATGATTGCTAACACTCACAACATATATATGGAGCAAAAATTTTCAGCTAGACACATAGAAAGATAGGGGCTTATAGTTTCGCCTCCCAACTTATTCACCTCAAGGATGATGTCAACAATAATAACTCATGGTCACTCACATTAAACTGGGTATATGTGCCTAGATTTTTCCCCACCACATGGTGCTTGCAAAAGAGAAAAATAAAAATGAATAGAGGAGAACACTATTGACTCAAACATAAAAAGTAAATGCATAAAAATAAAAGATAGGCCCTTCGCGGAGGGAAGCATAGGTTGTCATGCACTTTTATTTTTGGATGCACAATCCCTTAATGCAAAAGAACGTCACGTTATGTTGCCCCCTATGATAGCAACCTTTATTATGCAATCTATCACTTTTATTACTTTGCCATCATAGGTTTGTACAATGCTTATTTTCCCTTACAATAAAAGATCAAACATATTTAGAAGAAATTTTTATTGCCTTATGCACTGATGACAACTTACCTGCAGTATCTTATTCAATCCATAGGTAGGTATGGTGGACTCTCATGACATGAAATTGGGTTTAAGGGTTTTGGATGCACAAGTAGTGTCTCTACTTAGTGGAGATATTTGGCTAGCAAAGATATTTGAGCAAGCACTACATGTTAGAGGATTTATGAAAATATAACTTCTATGTGAATATGAACAAACAGAAATCATTACATTGTCTTCCTTGTCGAATGTCAACAATTTGGCATAAAATATTTAATGGGGGCTCACAATCATAGAAGATGTCCAAGATAGTATATTTGCATGTGAATCTTCTCTTCCCTTATTAATTCTTTCATGATTTGCATTATTGACCAATGCTACGTTTGTCAATCTTAATAAATTTTACCACCTATACTATTTCTTATCTAATGTCATTACTTCCCATAAGATTAGCATATGACATTTTTTATCATTTCCTTTATTTTGAGTGAGACATAAAAAGTAAAGAAGAAAAAATTCAAACTAATCCTTATTATATAACTCTCAACCTGATTACATAGATAGATAGATCATGAACTAACAAACGAAATCTAGATCGCACTAAACTTTTATTTAACTCTAGATCACGAAAATACTAAGGATCGAACTAAAACTTGTGAAGGAAGTAAAAGTGATGATGATACGATACCGGGGCATCTCCCCCAAGCTTGGATAAAGCCAAGGGGTGTGCCCAAACTGTGTACTCAAGTCTCCTTCTTTGGCGATTGTGGTGATGAGGAAGAAGTGGGCTGGTCCTCCAGCTTCTATGGCATAGGTCCCCCATCGAGAGAGGATGTGCGAGTCTCCGGACCCCTAAAACTTGCAGCTAAACTCATACATTTGAATCTTGACTCATACTCAAAATTTTGGTTTTGAAGATCATAAATTTGGCCTGGGAGAAAATTGATTTGTTCATTGAAGTTGAAGACGATCTCCTTTAAAGACTGTCCATCCACCTTTTGGTCCTGGGTGAATTCCGTGATCATGCAATGCTTGGCATACTGTCCTCGCTCCACCATCCCTTGGCACTTGACGACCTCCTACTCCACCGCCTCGAGCCTGGCCTCCATGTTTACCGTCTTCTTGGGACCTTGTGATGATACCATGGACCTAGGATAGGGTCACATGCCTGACCTAGGTACCCTACCCAAGGTCGCTGCCCTGAGATCAAAGACACTCTAAGGATGATAGAAGATATCGACTGATATGGCGAAAGAGAGTAATTCACTCGACCATATACCTCACTCGGATATCCCAATTCCATTCGACAGAACGAAGTCACTCGACCGTGCAAGAAACCACTCGACGCACAGAAGTTCTACGGTCACACAAGGCTAGCAATGGTCGGGCATTCACTCCGCAGTAATGATGGCCTTGACTGCTCTTTATTACAGGCGTTATCAGTAATGTCCTGGTTTTATGTACATTGAACCCTCTATAATGTGGGGCGGCTGGGGTCCTGGCGCACTCTATATAAGCCACCCCCTCCTCCGGTACAAGGGTTCGCATCCCATGTAACACACATACACCTATATTCCAGTTGACAGCCTCCGGGTACCGAGATGTAGGGCTTTTACCTCCTCCGAGAGGGGCCTGGACTCGTAAAACTTGTGTGTACAACCTTGTCGTAGCTAGGACCTTGCCTCCTCCTACATACCCCCTACTCTCACTGTTAGACCTAGTACCACGACAGTTGGCGCCACCGTGGGGCAGGTGTCTTAGCGACTTTCGGTGAGGTTGCAAGTTTTTCTCCGATCTCCATCAGCATGGTTTCCAGCGATGGTTTGGCTTTGGGCTGCGAGATCCGACTCGGCGCGCTCGTTTTCGCCGCCGACGACTCCGCTTGGCTCCAGGAGGCTCCCCTCGACGTCGAGGCACTACCCGTCCGCGGGGCAGCGCACTTCCGCGCGAGTGCTTGCGGCGTCCTTCTCCGGTAGCCGTCGACCCAGTATCGGTTGGCTCCCTCATCATCCGCTCTCCCCGCAACACGTCGTCGCAAGCGATCCGGTCGGTACCGGCTCCAGCGGTGGGTGAAGCACGCAGTGGCTCGCCAGTCGGCCACCCCCAAGTCGCGGCCATCGAGCCCGACGAGTACCACTACAGGCCGGTCGACTGGCTCCGTAGACACGCTTTCCAAGTGCGGGAGCAGTGACCCTGCATCAGAGGTCCTCATGGTTGGTTCTCGGTGCAGTCCACCTGGGTACCTGTAATGCCCCAGATGTAACACTTTCCAAATATGGCAATATATGAAACTTTGACTTCATCAATTCCATTCTAGGCTCTTCTTTCATTTCGGGTTTCTTCGTTTTGTCGCGTGCGTGTGTGCATTTCATTAATGTCATGTTGTAATGGGCATTGCATTACATTCGTGTTGTCAATTGCACCCGGTTCCACTCGTCTCTTCCCGTTGTCCGTTTCGAGTTCCGGCGCTCACACACGTGCCCGTGGCATCCCCGAGTCCTTTTTTGTGTGTGGCCGTGTAACGTTTCCGGAATGACGTGAGACTTGTCGTGCGTTGTTTTTTTGGTACGTGTAGGCCGCCTGTCAAGTCTCGTCGCGTTTGGAGTTCGTTTGGTACTCCAACGGTTAACCTAGTGGGCTAAAAGAACCTCTTCTTTAAGGCCCAAGACCCCCTCCACAACAGCCCACTAACCCAGCACAACCCTTCCCATCATCTCGGTCATCGAATCGTGATCGTGTGGCCGAAAACCGCTCCCCATTTGGAGTCTCCTAGCTCCCTATGCCTATAAATTAGTCCCCCACGTCCATTTTGGGACGGAACCCTAATTTTTTCCTCCCTCCGCGCCGCCGGACGCGTCCGGACGCCCGCGGACACGTCCGCCCGCCGCCGCCCGACCTATCAGAACGCGCCACGTGTCGCGTCCGCCGCCGGACACTCCTCCCGCCGCCGCGGCCCACGGGGCCCGAGGCCGGCCCGCGCGAGCCCGCATTCCGCCGCGGCCGCGCCCGCCTCTCCGCCGCCGGGTCTCCGCCGTCCGTCGCCCGCCGCCGCGGAACCTCGCCGGCCACGCCCTCCGGCGTCCTTCTCCGCCGTCCCCCGCCGATCTCCACTCCGCCGCCGTTCTTCTCCTCCTTGCTGCCCCCCTCACCCGATCCAGCAGGCCCCGAGGGCAGATCCGGTCGGCGCCGCCAGGGCCGCCGCCTTCGCCGGAGTACCGGCCTCGCCGGAGAACTCCACCCCGCCGCCGCCGCTGGTTTCCGTTCGGGAGGAGGAGGGCGAGCCCCGCTCGGTCCGCCTCGCTCGCCGACGAGGGCCGAGGCCCATCTCCTCGTGGGCCCGAGGCCCGCAAGCCGCGGCCCACTCCTAGCCGGCCAGCCCCAAGGCCACCTCTGCCTCCCGCGGCCCAGATCCCCTTCTGGCCTTTCGGGCCCTATGTGAGCCCCATTTTGCCTATCTAGCGAACCGTGCGTCGTTTAGTTATCAAACGCTCAACCGTGTCTGTTTTTTTACTAAGTCCTTAAAATCTGTTAAATTTTGTTGCATGTTTGCATGGCTGTAACTTTTAGTGTGCTTGTCCAAATTATGCATATGTTATGTCAAAATGATCGTGGTGATGTGCTCTACGTTTTGTTCCATTGTGGCATGCTTGTTTGAGTTCATCTAGAGGTCCTAATCTCTGTTGCAAGAGTGCTATTTGTTATAAACTATTGCAACTTGTTATTTTCATGCCATGTTTGAGATGTGGTAACTTGGTGCATGTTTATCCAAATGAAGCAAATGATATGTCAAAATGTTCATTGTGAGATGCTCTACATGATGGTTGCTGTAGCTTTCATGTTAGGGTTCATATTGCCATGTTAATCTTGGTTGCAAAAGTGCATGTAGTTGTTATGTTTTGTAACATGTTAAGAGAAGCTGTTTTGAAGTGGTCGTTGCTATTGATGTGTTTGTCCCCATGTCACATGTCAATATGTTTTAGAATCTCCATCATATGGTCTTTGTTGTGGTGCAAACCACTTTCCATGATATGCCTTGAGGTGACTTAAACATGCTTGCAAACATGCCATGCCAACATAACTGTTTTATACTTAGTGAAATTTCTGCTAAGTCTGGAATCTGTCATAACCTGATGCTATGTTTGCTTGATGCCCTAGTCAAATCCATGCTTGTTTTGGAGTGGCCAATGATCATTCCTTGTTGTACATGTTATTGTATATCCATCCATGCCCTCGCTTGCACTTTTGGCTTGCTGTAGCTTATTTATTTCTTGCTCCCAAGTTGCTATAAATTATGTCTGTCAGGTTTTTAACGTCATGATCAAAATGGTGTAGCTTGTTGCTATTGATCCATGCCTCCTATGGAGTTGCTCCAACGGAGTTGTTTGTTGTAGGTTATGTCTACTTCATGTCCATGCTTCTTGTCACCATGTTTGAGTGCTGTAGAGTATATATTTCTTGCTCCAAAGTTGCTATGTGGCTGTTAATTTCAGCTTTGCATTGTATCTTGTTTCGTGTGTATGTGTTCAACCATTGCTCCGTTTTGAGCGTGCCCTATATGAAACTTGTGTGATTTTTCATGTAGAATCATAATATATTCTTGTTTACATGTTTGGGGTGTGTTTGCTTGATGTTTGGGTGCATCTTGCACCGTTGCCATGCTTATCTTGTTTTGCTCATATCTTCTAGACCGTAGCTCCGAATTAAACAAACTTTATATGATACTTGACTAGAATTTCGTGTAGATCATCATGGTGCATGTTAACTTGCTGTTTAACAACTTTAACTTAAGGCTTGTTCAGATCTGTACCAATTTCATAATATGCATATGAGGACTTACCGGATTTGCTATATGTGGATTCCGGCCTCATTTAAACTTGTTGCCTTGTGTTGTTCTTGTGTGCTTCATCCCTTGACATGTATTGCATCATATATGCATCATACTTGCATCATGTTGATTGTGCATTGCACCTTGTTTGATTTGTGCCTCGTTGTGTTCTTGTGTTGAGTAGAGCCGGGAGTCGAGACCAAGAACGAGGTTACTACCGAGGTTGAGTTCGAGGAGCCGTCTTACGATCCCATCGACGACTCGACAGGCAAGATGACCTGACCTAGATATCATTACTATCTTTGCCTATTGCTAGATGTCTCACTCTTTAGCTTATTGCCTTGATGCCCATGTTTTTTTGTCAGCCTCCTATTGTAACCATGAATCTGTCTAACCACCCAACCTAGCAAACCTTTGTTTGGCTACGTAAGCTTCGCTCAGCCCCTCTTATAGCATTGTTAGTTGCAGGAGAAGATTTGAAGATTCTTGCTTCATGTTGAAGTATTGTTGGGATATCACACTACATATATGTTAAACTAAATCATCTATATATTGATAATGGGTGGAAGGCTAAGACTCTTGCTTGGTGTTTTGTTCCACTCATGCCGCCCTAGGAACCGTATAAACCAGTGTTATGTTCCTTGATTATGCGTTCCTAACATGGTTGGGGTTATGGGACCCCCTCAATAACCCGCTTAGCGCTAAACCTTTTCCAGCAAGGCCCGACATTGGTACTCCATTTGCCTAATAACTAAAACTTGCATAGGGACTAGCTATCCCGTGATCTTAATTAACAACCCCCGGGTCAGTGCTCCACATGAGTGTTGGTCCAAACTGGGCAGACTGCGGGGCCACCACGAGGAAACTTGAGGATTGGTATATACCTGTAGGCTGACCTATCTGGTCGTGGCCTGAGATTAGATACGTGCGGCTATTGTCAAGGTGTCGGCACGCCGAGAGGTCTTGCTGGATTAGTTTTACCTTAGTCGGAATATCTTGAGCACGGGATTCTGAGAATACTCGGGCCTTCCCACCTTGGAGTTGCGACTCTGCAGATCGTGAGCTTGTAATGGGCTAAGTTGGGACACTCCTGCACGGTTTTAAACTTTCGAAAGCCGTGCCCACGGTCATGTGGCATATGGGAATTTGTTAATATCCGGTTGTAGAAAACTTGACACCATGTTCAGAATACACTACCAGCGTGAGTAACCGTGACGGTCATTTTCCGAAAGGGGTTCGGGAAGTGAACATGGTGGGGTTATGTTTGACGTGCTTAGATAGGATCACTTCGTGATCACTTTGAAGCTCGTGGCACTTCTCTTCTCGCTCTAAACACGTAAGCTAGTGGTAGTGCAGCTGCAACCTTTATTTTCTTCAGCCTTGTTCCACACCCAAGTCTTAGATAGTTTTGCTACCCGGGAACGGGATTGCTGAGTCCTCCGTGGCTCACAGATTCTACACCACACCAGATGCAGGTACTATGGTGGACTACACAGGTGACGACACCGAGTTGTACTGGGAGTTCGATGAAGAACGTAGTCGATACTATGTGCACTATCCCGATGATTAGTAGTGGCTTCTACTAGGGGCGATTCGGACCTTGTGGCTTTATTTATTTGGTATCTTTCATTTGGATCTTCGTCCGTAGTCGGACTGTGATGTTATTTGGATGATGATTTGCTTATGTAATGTATTGTGTGACGTGGCGAGTGTAAGCCAACTATCCTTTTGCAATTTCATCCCTATTTTTACATGAGTCGTGCAAAGATACCATACTTGAGATCATTCTAGTATGAGCTTTTACCTTTAAGTCGTGCCTCGACACGTAGGAGGTATAATCTCATACTGGGCATTACAAGTTGGTATTCAGAGCCTTCTCCGACCTAGACGCCCGCACTGATTGATCGAATCGTTGACGGTTGAGTCTAGGCACACACTTAAAAAAATTGAGTCCTATATATATATATATATCGAAGAGTAGGATTTCTTTTGCTCCTCATCCCTTTTCACTATGGTGAGGACTCCTGACCATTACTTGTCTCTTCTACTCTCAAAATTTCACAATTTTTTTTAGGATCACGCGAGTATTGTTTTGATTGTTCCGATGTCTTTGTGACGAGAACATTGTTCTCGATGCCTCCTGTCATTTAGGGGTTGTGGCAGTGTCCCGGGGAGTTGAGCTCCGAGGTGTTGTCGTCACAAATATATCGCAGCAGTTCTGGAATACTTAAGACGGCCGACATCGAAAACTCTCCAATGCGGTTAGTGGCAAGATAACCCCGACATCACCCAGTACTGGGGAGGTAGTTCGGGAGTATTGCCATAGCTTGTATAGTAGATGCGTTTCGAAGGTCCGAGGTAAACGGTTTCCGGAAATAACTGGTTATGTGTTGAAGGATGGATACAGCTGGATGTAGGATTAGAGTTGAGTGCGCGATGCTTCCCCTGTATCCCCAACACCTGATTACATAACTGGAAACTTTCGGAAATTAATAGGTGGGTTCATCTAGTAGTTCGTAGGCATTCTTCCAACAAATGCATGATACGGAGTTCGGGGTTCTACATTGAGTGAAGTAGTTTTATGGGCGTTTGTTCCGATCGGGAGTTGCATCTTAAAGGGTCCTTGGCTATGCTGATCTGGGGATTGCAAAACCCTTTTGTAACACGTTCCATAAGCTTTCAGCACGAATATGTCGAACGAAGCTTCTATCTTGTATTTGTTCTATCTGCTCCTTGTTGTTTTTTTATTTACCTTTTGTTCTCCCAAGTGGCTTCTCGAGAAGATTGTTATTATCATTAAACTGTGGATTACATTCGTTCATTTTGTTCGAATGTTCTTGTGAAGACTTATGTTGCAATTCTAGCCGTTGATTCAACTTATATATTTTCTCAATCAATGGCTAATAGTTGTCATCTCATTCATGATGGCTCCTAAAAGGGTTCCCAACGCTAACCTAGAGGGTGAAGAAGTTCCTGATCGTCCTCCTTCCCCTCCTCCTCCGTCTGAGGCCTAGAGAGAAATTATGCAAGCGACGAACCAGAATACCCAGATGCTTATGCAAATGATGCAGAACATTCAAGTAAATCAATCAAATCAAGCTGGTCAAGGGAACCAAGGCCAAGGCAATTTGTTCAACCAACCTCACTTTGCTACACTCAACCAGTTCCTGGCAAACCAACCAAAGGCATTCAGTTACTGTGTGGACCCTCTAGATGCTGAAGACTGGATAACAGATATCAAGAAGCATTTCGAGTGCAGTAACGTGACACATGAGGACTATGTGAAGTTTGCCGCCTTCCAACTCAAGGACCAAGCCGCTGATTGGTGGCAGCAGTACAAAGATTCCAGAGAAGGACGTGAAATTTCGTGGGCTGACTTCTGCAAGGATTTGCGCTCTCACCACATTCCAACTAGTGTCATCGAAGGTATGCGTGAGCAATTCCACAGCCTGAAGCAAGGCTCCATGTCTGTTTATCAATACAATGTCAAGTTCCAGAACCTTGCCCGCTATGCCAAGAAAGACATCCCAGATGCCAAGAGCAAGATTTATCAGTTCCGTGGTAGCTGAAGGATGAACTCCAACTAGCTCTCACCTTGTTCGAGCCTGATGAATTTGATCAATTCTATAACATGGCACTTAAGCAAGAGGCAGCCCAGCTCAAGATGGAAGCTTCCAAAAAGAGGATCAGAGATGCTGTTCACTCCTCCTCTTCTTCTCAAGTGGTCGCAAAGCAACAGAAGTTTTGGCTTCCACCTCCTCCAGTGATCCGCCCTCCCAAGAACAACAACAACAAGCATTCTGGTGGTCGTGGTTTCTCCCACCCACACAACCAAGGCAATCAGTCCAAGTCGCAGTATCAAGCTCCAAGACCAAGTGTTCCTCCTCCTCGTCCAGTTTCTGAGGTCACTTGCTACAAATGTGGTCTGAAGGGTCATTATTCCAACAAGTGCACCAACCAGAGGCGCCTTCCGCCTCCTCCACGTGGCAGTACTGCTATTGTCAAGCACAATCCCAAGCATGCAAGAGTGAACCTGATGAGTGCAGCTGAAGCAGAAAATTCTTCTGATGTGATAATTGGTAATCTTCCAGTTAACTCTATTCCCGCAAAAGTTTTGTTTGACTCTGGTGCATCACTCAGTTTCATATCAAGACCATTCTTTACCAAGCATAATTTCACTTCGGTATTTCTGGATAAGAAGTTATCAATTATCTCTCCGGGCAAGCACATGACTTCCAATTTGAGGGCTCCGGATGTATCTATTCGTATGGGTGATTACCGCTTTTTGGCTTCTCCGGTTGTTCTCGCCAACTCCGATATTGATCTTATTCTTGGGATGGATTGGCTTTCCCAGCATGATGCTCACATTGATTGTGCAAATAAGGAAGTCAAGCTTACTCATCCTGACGAAGACGTGATTATCTTTGCCTCTTGAGATAACACAATCAGGCTATTCTCTCTCAATGACAAGGGCGAGATTAATGCCATCTCTCAAATTCCGATGGTCAATGAATATGAAGATGTTTTCCCTAAAGAGCTTCCAGGCATGCCCCCGCATCGTCAAGTTGAATTCGTCATTGAACTCGAGCCCGATACCGAGCCAGCATGTCGGCGTCCGTACAAGCTTTCCCCTGATGAGTTGAAGGAGCTGAAGAAACAACTCGATGAGCAAGAGCATATGGGTCTAATCAGGCCTAGCACTTCTCCTTGGGGTTGTGGTGTCTTATTTGTCAAGAAGAAGGATGGCACGGAGCGCCTTTGTGTTGATAGTGCCTGAAGTGCATGACGGGGAACAAGGATAATCCTCGGGAGACCGGAAGGGTTCGCCCGTTCGACGCAGACCACCAACCAGACAAGGTTAGGCCTTAGTTTCCGAGTGGATTTTCTGATTCTTGCTTGCGGGCGTCTGATGAATCTGACTGGCGTACAATTGTTTCTTCTTTCCGTAGATCTTTACCGAAATGTACTCGGTGCCCAATGGTGAACAGATCCAAGAGGGGGAAGACGGTGTAGGCGAAGCTTCCGACTGGAAGTTCGGCGAGGAGACTGTGGAAGAAAGTGAGGACTCCAGTAGCGGTGAGGAAGTTGAGTCACCGCCCCGCGTCGAGAAGCATTCCAAGCAGAGCCACAACCCAGAGAACGTGCGTGCCAGGACGGGTCCTTCCAGCTCCCAGGTGCAGAAGCGCACTCGGACGTCTACCCCAGATCCGACTGAGAAAGCGCCAAAGCAGCCCAAGGTCGCCGCCTCCAAGCCTCGGAAGGCCTTGCCAAATATCAAAGTGGACGCCCCAATTGCCTCCACGTAAGTGTCGCTCTGCTTCATTCTTCTTTCATCTTAGAAACCAGATTTGCCTTTGTCGACTCACTAGTTCATCTTGTCTACCGTTCCGGGAAATCTTCAGTGCTGCTGCTTCTGGGACCACAATGGATGTTGATAAGGTTCGTGACGACGAGGAGACCGCAGATGCGGCCACGTCCCACGCAGCTACGGCTTCTTGGCTATGCTCTGGCTTTTGCTATCCAGATTGTTAGTCGACTAAATTTCTTCTCGATTGTTCTCTGAAGGGCCGCACAATGTAATCAAACTTCTTGATGATGATGATGATGATGATGAGGACCGTGCGGAGGTGTCTCGAAGAGGTACGGGAAGGAGGGGTCTGAAAACACCCTCTGGCTCTGAGGCCCAGCAACAAGGGGACGTGGCTCGGACCACGGTCTCTTTTGCTGTTTCCGTGTCGACTGACCGTCCATCCGCGTCGACTGTCCAAGTTGCTGACCCTGTGACTGCTCCGACTGCTCCACCGTCCGTGCTTTTCGCTATCCATCACGTCCCGGAGGACCCCGTGAGTGCAGCCAAGGAGGCCGTTCGTCAGGCGGGGCTAATGATGGAGCGGACGAAGGCGGCGTACGAGGCTAGCATGGCTGCCTATAATGCCAGTTCGGCTCTTCGAACCAATGTCCAGGTTTGTCTTTTCCGATGGACTTGCTATGCTGTTGAGGTCTTTATTCTGAAAACTGCCGCTTTGTTTGTAAGATGATGTTACTGCTTTGTTTGTAAGATGATGTTACACCCACTGGGTGTTCCTGATCTCCTTGTAGCTTAGCTCTTGTAATCCAATCGATATTTCTGTGTCGATTGGACCACTGGGGGCACGCTGAGTGCACCCACTGGGTGTAGTCCCCGAGGCCACGGTTGACTGAAGTCAGTCGGCCGTGGTCTTAGAACTTGTCTTGTTTACTTGTTTCGAACTCCTTTCACTCGCGCAGGACTGATCCGGCCGAGTGAGATCCAGTGGGGCACGCTTAGTGCACCCACTAGGTGTAGTCCCCGAGGCCGTGGTCGACTGCTGGTAGTCGGCCATGGTCTAAGAACGAAATGCACCTCTTTTTTTGAGCTTGGGCAGGACTGATCCGGCCGAGTGAGAACCAGTGGGGGCACACTTAGTGCACCCACTGGGTGTAGTCCCCGAGGCAAATGATGAGTATTTGGCTCGGCTGTAGTCTTAGAATTCTGTCTTCTTTTGTTGGCCATAGAAATCTTGTGAGTTTGGAGCCAAATTCGCGGATCTTGAGAAGAAGCAGGCCCAACTCAATCTTGACATGGATCTGGCCAGGGAGTATTTGAAGAAAACCAAGGACGAAACGTCTGGTAATAAAAGTGCATAGCTCATCAACTGAATTCCAGTGAGTGTGCCGTGTGCATCCTTATGTTCATCTGTCTAGTAATGTCCCTTGTAGATCAAATGAGGGCAGATCTTGAGCAGAAGGACCTTGACCTAGCAGCTGAAAGTGCAATCTTGCCTTTAATATATTTTGATAAATGATGACAACATGCATATATGGGACTAATCATGTTTATCAAGTATATCTCAGGATTATGTCTCAATGCGTGCGTGGATCATGAATACAGACAAATCTACATTGCTCAAGAACGGACATAAAAGATGATAGCTTCTAGCTTGATTTTCAGGTTGATTCTGAGTATAGGGATCCCGCACTATTAAGAGGGGATCAATGGATATTGTGAAAGACTTGCTCAAAACATACAAAGTATCCTCCCACACTGTCTCTACTCTATCCATACCAAGTATAATATTCTGTGCACCTAGAAGTATGAGTAACTAAACCTATGTGTCCAGTTATCTCCGGACGTCCGACACTCTCCGGACGTCCGGACCTTCACAGCCTACCGGACGACCGGTATCTTCCGGACGTCCGGTCACTCAGCGCCTAACGGACGACCGACCTCTTCCGGATGTCCGGTATTCCTCAACAGAAACTATACAGCGGTTTTCCGGTCTCCTCCGGACGACCGGTCCTTCAGCGCCTAACGGACGTCCGGCACACTCCGGACGTCCGGCACTTCTTCACAGAAAGAATTAGCGGATGTCCGGAATCTTCCGGACGTCCGGTCACCTGTACACACAGTAGTATACGTGGCCCCGTCTGGTGAACTGTTAGGCTCCGGACGTCCGGCCTCCGTCGGACGTCCGGTGCTACCTATGCCACCGGACGTCCGGTAATGACCGGATGTCCGACACATGCTGTACGTTTTTCTGTACAACGGTCACCTCTCTCCTCTATGACTATATATAGTCCTTTCTTCCACAAGAGAGGTTGACCACTCACTTTGAGCTTACTCAAGAACACATTCACACTCTCTCTCACCTTGATACACCAAATCTTAGATCCCAAAAGGATTTGAAGACATTTGTGAGAAGTTGTCCAATCAAGTGATAGATCCACTCCCTCCTCTTCTTTGCACCAAAGGAATTTGTGATTTGAGCAAGTCTTGAGCTTTACTTCATTGTTCTTGTTACTCTTGGAGGTTGGAGACTCCTAGGCGGTAGGAGTCTTTCGGTGAGGAATCAAACTATGTGATTACCCCCCGGAAAAGTTGTAAGGGTTTGGAGGCCACCTAAAGGCTTACCACTAGTGGTTGGGAATCGCCTTCGTGGTGATATCTCAAAGAGAGAATAGGGTGAGCCTTCGTGGCGTTGGTGTGCCTTCGTGGTAGCACCCACCTCTCTAAACGGTGACGTAGCTTCCCTCCAAGGAAGTGAACATCGGCATACATCCTCGTCTCTCGAAGTTTCGGTTATTCCTAACCTAAACTTTCTACTTGTGGTTACTTGTTCTTTAAGTTATTACTTATATCTCATTGTGTTACTTTACCTACCTACCCGTGTAGCTTGCTTAACTTGTTAAGCATCTTACTTGCAATTGTTAGGCTCACTTTCATATTTAGTACCATTGCCTAAAAATTGCTAAGTAACAATTAAAATTTAGAATTGTACCTTTTCACCCCCCTCTAGGTCCATCTCGATCCTTTCAATTGGTATCAGAGCCTCGTGCTATATTCTTGTGGCTTAACCGCCCTAGAGCGAGATGAACCCCGATGGGACTCCCCTTGTTGTAGATCCAAAAGATCAGGTCTCGACTTCTTCGGGAGTCAAGACCTTCACCTCTGAGGATCTAGAACGGGCCCTTGCTAAGAAAAAGGAGGAGCATGATGCTTCTCTGGAGGCTTGGTCAAAATAAGGTTAGCCGCACTAACCACAGATTCCACGATACCCCCTAGTCCGGGTGGTGTGGGTTCGAGGCAAACTGCGCCTATTCCTTCTCTTGATCAACAACCTCCTAATAGTGATCACTCTAATGTTCCATGGCTATATGCAAAACCTAAAGATGAAAAACCAAAGTATAAGCATGGGGGTGAACCTCCCGTGCTTGATAAAAGGCTGACTTTTCTATGTGGAGAGTTGCTATGCAGGATCATATTAGGTTCGCAAACGATGAGATGATGGACATCTTGGAGGATGGGTACAACCCTGTTGATCCAAAGAACCTCACTCCAAGAGAAATATATGACAAGCATCTCAACGACACTGCAATCATGTTGTTAAGGAAAGGGATGAGTGAAAAGCAAAGGAGACCTTTCATACACATCACCAGTGCCAAGGATTTGTGGGAATGCATTGTGAGATCAAAAACCGAAACCTCCTCCCTCCGGCTTGCACAATATGAGATTGCCAAAGGTCAATTGCAAAACTTCTGTATGGAGAAAGGTGAAACCCCCAACCAGCTCAACGAGCGTCTGATGACGCTTACCTCTGACATAGAGTCCTGTGACTGTGACAAGACACAAGATGGATTCAACTTGACAAAGCGGTTTCTTGTGGACAAGTTGCTACATGCTCTTGCCCCGTATCACCATCAAATGGTGTGGGACATAAAGCAACACCATGGATTCAAAGAAATGACTCCAGATGACGTCATATCCACCTTTCAACTATTTGAAGAATCCAAGGCAAATGCTACAAGACATCTTGCCATGCATGGAAATTCATCTTCCGGGACCAACTTAGCCTTGAAGGCTAAACAAGTGTGTGAAGAAGAAGAAAGTGAGGATGAAGATGATGAAGAAAGTGATGAAAGTGACTCTGAAGAGGGACCCTCATATGAAGACATTTCTCTCTTTGTGAAGAAGTTCAGCGCAGGAAAATTCAAAGGGAAATTTCAAAAGAAGAAGGTCCGAAGTTGCTACAACTGTGACGAGACGGATCACTTCTCCAATGAGTGCCCATATGAGAAGAGAGAAGATAAGCCCAGATTCCCCAAGAACTTTGTAAAGAAGAAATTGCCAAACCCTGTGAACTCCAAGCTTAAGAAGAAAGATGGAAGGGCTATGATTGCCCAAGAAGAATCCGATCCCGATGATGTTGGAGGTGTTGCCGGTGTTGCTCAAGATTCTCAAAACACCTTGAGACTAGTCAACAAAAGTGGTGAAGTTGTCACCTACAACTACATGAAAGAATACAAGGGCAACGCACACAAGTGTTTGATGGCCAACGCCATTGTTGAGGACCATGAGCAACAAACCTCTTCAGACAAAGTGAAGGTAACCTCTCGTTCGGAACCTCCTCTTTTCTCTCCACCAACTCTTGATGATGCGGAGGATAATCATGAGGATAATGATGAGAATGATCCTATGTATGCTAAACTAGAAAAATTCATGTGTTCCCTCAAAGGAAAGAAACTCACTATGTTTCGTATGCTTATGGAGATGGTGGGTAAGCACACCGTCACCATTAAGGAACTCGAAACCCTCGTCACCGAGGAAAAGGAAAAATACGAAATCATTGAGCGGAAAGTCCTATATGAGGAAGCAAAAAATGATGAACTGTGCATAAAAATTGGTACAAACCTTGATGAATATGTCAAGAAACTTGTTTCCTTGGAAAAGGTTGAAAGCTCCTTCAAGGAGTTGACGAATGATAAGAGCAAACTTATGAGGTCTCATGCTACTCTCTCTAAGGAGTGTGAGCTTCTATCTGTGTCTCTTAAGACTAAAGAAGAAGAGCTCACCCTTCTTACAAAGAGCTTTGAGACACTCAAAGCTACTTATCTTGAAACTCTAGCCAAGGCTTACTCCTCTCCTGTTATAAATTATGATGCCTGTACCACTAACGCAAGTTATGATCTAGCATCTATTTGTGAGGAAAATTGATTTCTAAAAGCACAGCTCGAGAAAGGACTCATGACTTGTGCTCAAGGACAAAAGAACCTTAATAAAGTATTGAGCCGTCACAATGAAGTTTTCGCAAAGGAAGGGCTTGGGTACGACCCAAGCACAAGCAAGACAAAAACCTCCACTCAAAAGTGCACCACTCCTCTCAAGGAGACGTTTGTACGCGAAGGGCAGAGGAAGAAAGGGGAGAGTCAAGTCAACAAGGTTATGAGTGGAAAGGCCACTAGGGACCAACCCACTCCCATCAAACCTAAGGGTTTCATGCCTCCATCCTATGTACTTCGTAAAACAAAGGATGGAGAGGTTTATGCAAAATTTGTTGGCCACCATAATGCATTTCGTTTCTATGCTATTTGGGTTCCTAAGACCCTTGTGACTAATGTGAGAGGTCCCATTGCAAAATGGGTGCCTCTAACCAAGTAATGAATTGTGTGTAGGTTGCCTTCTCCGGTGGAGTCAAATGGGTGATCGATAGTGGATGCACCAACCATATGACCGAAGACGGAAAATTGCTCTACAATTTTATGGAAGCCATTCACCCATTTATGAGCATCGTGTTCGGTGGAGGAACAAAAGGACAGGTACTTGGATTGGGTAAGGTGGCTATCACAAATGACATGTCACTTGCAAATGTCATGCTTGTCCAATCTCTAAAATATCATTTACTTTCCGTTCGTCAATTGACTTCTGTTGGTTATGATACACTGTTTGGACTAACGGATGTGAAAGTCTTTAAGAGAGATACTCTTGAAGTGGCCTTTGTTGGAAAGTTGGATGGCAACCTTTACACGGTTGATTTCTCGAAAGAGAGTACCTTCCATGCAACTTGTCTAATGGGCAAAGCCGACAAGGGATGGCTATGGCATCGCCGGCTAGCCCATGTCGGCATGAGAAATCTTCAAGACCTCTTAAAGGGGAATCACATCCTTGGATTTACTAATATTTCTTTTGAGAAAGATCGTGTGTGTAGTGCATGCATAGCCGGGAAGCAACACCAATCAAAACACCCACCCAAGAATATTGTATCTACATCAAGGCCTTTGGAGCTCCTTCATGTGGATCTCTTTGGGCCTCCTTCATGGGATAGTCTTGGTGGGAAAAAGTATGGTCTTGTCATTGTTGATGATTACTCAAGATACACATGGGTGTTCTTCCTCAAATCCAAAGACGAGACGAAGTTCACCTTCATTAATTTTGCCAAACAAGCTCAACGCAAATTTGACAAAGAAATCTTGGCAATAAGAAGTGACAATGGCTCCGAGTTCAAAAATTACACCTTGGAAGAGGTTCTCAGTGACGAAGGGATTGAGCATCAATACTCCGCCCCCTACACTCCTCAACAAAATGGTATGCCTGAAAGAAAGAACCGTACCCTTGTGGAGATGGCAAGGTCAATGTTGGATGAGTACAAGTCACCACATAGCTTTTGGGCTGAGGCCGTCAACACTGATGTCATGCCTCAAACCGTCTTTTCCTCCGCACAATCTTGGAAAAGACCCCATATGAGCTCCTAACCGGAAACAAACCAAATGTCAAGTACTTCCGTGTGTTCGGATGTAAGTGCTTCCTACTCAACAAGAAAGAACGATTAGGAAAATTTCAATCCAAAACTATTGAGGGTATATTTGTTGGTTATGGATCAAACTCCCACGCCTATAGGGTCTACAACAAATCCAATGGATGTGTTGTAGAAACTTGTGACGTGGTGTTTGATAAATTTAATGGATCTTATGGAGAGCAAGTTGATCTAAGTGATGCAGGTGATGAAGATTCATCTCAAGATATCTTGAACATGGGTGTTGGTGCTCTTCTTCCAATGGAACAAGAACCTCTTGATGATATGGAAAACGACGCACGACTTCCTATATATCCAACCATTACAACACCCACACCACCACAAGATCAAAATCCTCAACCAATGCCCAGAACTCAAGCACCTAATGATGATCAAGTCCTTCACCATGATCATCCTCAACAAGACCAAGAGCAAGAAAGTGCAATCAGGGATGATGAACCTCAACAAATGCAACATGAAGAAGAAGATGATGAACCTCAACAAATGCAACATGAAGAAGAAGATCTTCCACCTCACATCAATGATCCATATGTTGAGGACGTGGATGATGGACATGAAGTTGAACCTCGTGAAACTCTCACCTCCATCATGCCTCGTGTGGCCGGACGTGTTGATGTTGACAAAATTCTCACTGGCATATCCGAAGGTAGGGTCACTCGTAAACAATTGACAAACTTTTGTGCTCACTTCTCGTTTGTGTCTAGTATTGAGCCAGTCAAGGTACAAGACGCATTAATGGACAACGATTGGCTCGTGGCAATGCAAGAAGAGTTGAACAGTTTTGAACGCAACCAAGTATGGTCTCTGGTGGAGAGACCAACTACAGAACACAATGTCATTGGAACAAAATGGATTTTCAAGAACAAGTAAGATGAGAATGGTGTCATCATCGACAACAAGGCAAGGTTAGTTGCACAAGGGTACTCACAAGTCGAAGGTTTGGACTTTGGTGAGACCTTTGCTCCCGTTGCCCGTCTCAAATCTATTCGCATCTTACTTGCTTATGCTGCTTTCAATGGATTTACATTACATCAAATGGATGTGAAGAGTGCTTTCCTTAACGGTCCTCTACAAGAAGAAGTATATGTATCACAACCACCTGGGTTCGTTGATCCCGATCACAAAAACTATGTGTACAAACTTCATAAGGCCTTGTATGGCCTTAAACAAGCACCTCGTGCTTGGTATGATCATCTTAAGAAGTTTCTACTCGATGATGGTTTTGTGAGAGGGGTGATCGATCCCACTCTTTTTACTAAGAGACACAAGGGTGATTTGATATTATGCCAAATCTATGTAGACGACATAATCTTTGGTTCTCCTAACATTCATTTATGCAAGAAGTTTGCGGCTTCAATGACCAAGAATTTTGAAATGTCGCTCAATGCGGATTTGAAATTTTTCCTCGGATTTCAAATTCAACAATTTCAAGAAGGAATCTTTTTGTCTCAAGCAAAATACCTCAAGGACATCCTAGCAAAGTTTGGCATGTCTGATGCTAGTCCATGTAAGACACCCATGCCAACCACAATTGCCCTCACACAAGACACAAACGGTATTCCTTTTGACCCATCTATTTATCGCTCTATGATTGGTTCATTGCTTTATCTTTGTGCATCTAGACCAGACATCATGTTTAGCGTATGCATGTGTGCTAGATTTCAAGCTTCCCCTAGGGAAATCCATCATAAAGCGGTTAAGCATATTCTTAGATACCTTGTTCACACCCCAAAGTTGGGTCTATGGTACCCCAAGGATGCTAAGTTTGATCTTATTGGGTACACGGATGCTGATTGGGCTGGTGACAAAGTGGACCGCAAGTCTACCTCCGGTGCATGTCAATTTCTTGGACGCTCATTGGTAAGTTGGTCCTCCAAGAAACAAAATTGTATCGCCCTTTCCAGCTGTGAAGCAGAATACATTGCAGCTGCCAGTTGTGGAACTCAATTACTATGGATGAGGCAGACTTTGAAGGATTACGGGATCACCTATCGACATGTGCCTCTTCTATGTGATAATGAAAGTGCAATCAACATTGCTGAAAATCCCAAAGATCATCTTGGCACCAAGCACATTGACATTAGGTATCATTTCTTGAGAGATCATGTGGAAAAGGGTGACATTGATGTTGCCCACATTGGTACAGAAATGCAACTTGCAGACATCTTCACGAAGCCATTGGATGAAGCTAGGTTTTGTCGACTTAGGCGTGAACTTGGTATCTTGGAGCTTGATAATATTATGTGAAATCTAGTACCCATTCATGCATAAACTTAATATCTCGTCTTGATGTAGGCATATATTTAGGGGGAGACACTCAACTCATGAGTACTATACTTCCTATACAATGCATAAAAAGAACAAACACTCTCAAAGCTTACCATATCATGTGGTGCTTTAATATGATGGAGTAGTGACTATGCACCCAAGTCAACATTCTTGAGGTCTCATATCACATATGCTCAAACATGGTGACATCAACCACCGCTCGTAGAGTAACCATAGTAACCAAGCAAGTTATTTTATCGTCTCCGAGATTCATGCAAGCATCATCCATCATCTCCCTACAAAATGCCCCAAGCCATCCATCATCTCTGACCCTCCAGTCGTCCGGTACTTTCCGGACGTCCGGTGTTTCGAGTGCGTCCGGACGTCCGGTACGTTCCGGACGTCCGACAAAACCCTTCTGTCAATCCTATGCCGGACGTCCGGTACTGTCGGATATCCGCTAATTATACTAGGACCGGACGTCCGGAAACCGCCGGTCGTCCGGTATATCCCTGGCCCATATATAAGGCGGGCCGCGTGGGGAGGGGCAGTTTTACCCTAAAATCTTCATCCCCCGTCCCTATCTCCTGGCCGCCGCCGCTGGAACTCATCGTCTGGCCGCCGCCGCCGCTGGAACCATCGTCTGGCCGCCGTCGCCGCTGGAACCCTTTTTCTGGCCGCCGCCAGGAGGGGGCCCTCGTCTGTCCATAAGCCGGGCTGGTTGCCTGGTTCCCTCGCCGACCTCTCTCCGTCTCGCATCTTCACTCCAAGGTTTCCCCCTCTTCTTCCCCTCCTCTCATCCCTCGGGCTTGCCCTCGATCTATGAGAGTAGTGTGGTGATTGTGGGTCCTTTTTCTTATTCTAGGTCGGAATGCCAAAGGTTAAACACTCCGCACGCAAGGAGGCCACCGGTGGGATTGCTCGCCCATCTCGTCGTGGTGGCTCCGATGACTCACAAGAACATGCTCGCGCTAAGAAGCGCGTCGCTCCGCCTCGCAGCCCCACAAGCGACTCCTCATCGGAGGAATCAGATTTTGAGGATGAACTCGCAGCTATGGAGAGGGAGGACTTTGGCTCTTCCCACACTGCTGCACCCAAGCCCGGGACTCGGCGACCCACGTTTAAGCCACCTCCTCCACCAGTTCAGCCTCAAGGTGATGCTCGTCACATCTCCCTTGAGCCTCCTCTCTCTCACGGTCGAAAGGTTAAGCGATTCAACACCATTCCCATCGCATCATATCTTGCTCTTCGCCGTGATGTAGACCAATTTACGGTTGCGAGCGACTCCACGGATGATCGTTTTCGCACCAATGTCCAGGCAGGCATTTTCACCACTATCATTTTACCTAAAGGTCTGTCCTTACATTTGTGCATTGATCTTGAGCACATTCGTTCTCATCCGGAGAAGTATCCGGGAGCCATTGAACTCATTGAGACTTCGGGTCTCGCTGCTCCTTTTTCCTTTCAGCATGATTTTAATAATGCTGCGATCCATCAATTTTATGCCACATGTCATTTTCACCCCAACAACACTGTCACTTGGATGACCTCCGACACAGTGCTTACAGCCTCATACTCTCAATTTGTGGCTGCTCTGGGCTTTCCTGATAGTGGGTTCAAAATACACAAAGATAATCCCCGCCATAAGCCCAAAGGCATAAATGTTTGCATGGATCTCCTCAAACCCATCGCTGAAATGACTAAGGAGGAGAAAGAAAAAGATCTAAACCAAGTGTCAATTTGGCGCTCTCCCTTTTACATCATTTTTCAGTGTGTCATTCGCACCGTCTATCCTAAAATGGGAGACAAAGGGTCGTGCAATAGCTATTGCATTGACCTAATGCATCGTCTCTACACGACACCTAAAGGAAAGATAAATGTTCCGCACTTTCTGTGGCATGAGATCCGTCTCGCTTCCTTCCAATTCAAGCGAGCCTTTCCTCATGCCCCCTATCTTCAGGCCTTTATTGAGAGTGTGGCTCCCTTTCCCATTGTCCGCACTCATTTACATGAGCAGTGGGTCATTCCATCCCACATGGCAGATGACTGGGTGAGGCCCTCCTCCTCCACTCATCCTCGTCGAATTGCTGCTCATTTTCCTCCCACTACTCATTCCGGGTCTTCATCCCTTGGACGCATTGCTCGCTTTCTTGGGAAAGCTCACTCTGCCATGATGAAGGCCATCACCTTTCAGTGTTCCCAGAACCACGATGTAGTCACTCGCATGGTTACTTCCAAGAATGCTCTGAAGGCTCGTCTGAGAGAATCCGGAGTATTCGATGTGAGTGATGATGAACGACTTCCGGATGTTCCGCCTTCTGACTTTGGCTTCCCCTCAGGTCCTGAGTGGTCTGAATTCCTTGACGAGGCTGGTGGCAGTGGTACTCACGATGATGATGATGATGCTTTCTGATGGTCTGACACCTTTTGGGTAGTAGCTGCCAAAGGGGGAGTAGGCATTTCACTAAGAACTTATCTATTTATGTAATGGTGTGAGATTTGTATCGAACCTATGATGTGAACCTGTTATGATGAACTCTGTGTTGAAACCTTATCTATTATGTGATGCACCTATATATCTATGGAACTATTGTGTTATATCATGGATATGAGGTTTATGTATGATATCTCGTGTATAAGTTTCCTATGAAATCTGTGAAAGAGATTGTCATGATATCATATTGAGGGGGAGCTCCTATCCTCTTGTTTATTATTGTTCATGCACCTATTGAGGGGGAGCTCTATAACATCATTTCGATATTTGAAAACCTTTAATACAATTCTTTGAGAAATGCATGCATGTTGTCATCAACTACCAAAAAGGGGGAGATTGAAAGTGCAATCTTGCCTTTAATATATTTTGATAAATGATGACAACATGCATATATGGGACTAATCATGTTTATCAAGTATATCTCAGGATTATGTCTCAATGCGTGCGTGGATCATGAATACAGACAAATCTACATTGCTCAAGAACGGACATAAAAGATGATAGCTTCTAGCTTGATTTTCAGGTTGATTCTGAGTATAGGGATCCCGCACTGTTAAGAGTGGATCAATGGATATTGTGAAAGACTTGCTCAAAACATACAAAGTATCCTCCCACACTGTCTCTACTCTATCCATACCAAGTATAATATTCTGTGCACCTAGAAGTATGAGTAACTAAACCTATGTGTCCAGTTATCTCCGGACGTCCGGCACTCTCCGGACGTCCGGACCTTCACAGCCTACCGGACGACCGGTATCTTCCGGACGTCCGGTCACTCAGCGCCTAACGGACGACCGACCTCTTTCGGATGCCCGGTATTCCTCAACAGAAACTATACAGCGATTTTCCGGTCTCCTCCGGACGACCGGTCCTTCAGCGCCTAACGGACGTCCGGCACACTCCGGACGTCCGGCACTTCTTCACAGAAAGAATTAGCGGATGTCCGGAATCTTCCGGACGTCCGGTCACCTGTACACACAGCAGTATACGTGGCCCCGTCTGGTGAACTGTCAGGCTCCGGACGTCCGGCCTCCGTCGGACGTCCGGTGCTACCTATGCCACCGGACGTCCGGTAATGACCGGATGTCCGACACATGATGTACGTTTTTCTGTACAACGGTCACCTCTCTCCTCTATGACTATATATAGTCCTTTCTTCCACAAGAGAGGTTGACCGCTCACTTTGAGCTTACTCAAGAACACATTCACACTCTCTCTCACCTTGATACACCAAATCTTAGATCCCAAAAGGATTTGAAGACATTTGTGAGAAGTTGTCTAATCAAGTGATAGATCCACTCCCTCCTCTTCTTTGCACCAAAGGAATTTGTGATTTGAGCAAGTCTTGAGCTTTACTTCATTGTTCTTGTTACTCTTGGAGGTTGGAGACTCCTAGGCGGTAGGAGTCTTTCGGTGAGGAATCAAACTCTGTGATTACCCCCCGGAAAAGTTTGTAAGGGTTTGGAGGCCACCTAAAGGCTTACCACTAGTGGTTGGGAATCGCCTTCGTGGTGATATCTCAAAGAGAGAATAGGGTGAGCCTTCGTGGCGTTGGTGTGCCTTCGTGGTAGCACCCACCTCTCTAAACGGTGACGTAGCTTCCCTCCAAGGAAGTGAACATCGGCATACATCCTCGTCTCTCGAAGTTTCGGTTATTCCTAACCTAAACTTTCTACTTGTGGTTACTTGTTCTTTAAGTTATTACTTATATCTCATTGTGTTACTTTACCTACCTACCCGTGTAGCTTGCTTAACTTGTTAAGCATCTTACTTGCAATTGTTAGGCTCACTTTCATATTTAGTACCATTGCCTAAAAATTGCTAAGTAACAATTAAAATTTAGAATTGTACCTATTCACCCCCCCTCTAGGTCCATCTCGATCCTTTCAACAGCAGCGTAGGAGAAAACTGAACTCGCACAACAGAAGCTGGCTTCGGTCGGCAAGCTTGAAGAAGAGATCGCCAAACTAAAGGACTCTCTTGGTGAGGCCAACAAGGAGGTAACGCGACTGAAGAGGGCCAATCTCGCTCTGGACGAGAAGGTAGGGGGCCTTTTGCACAAGAAGAACGGGTTGGAGACTTATCTGGGTGACCTCACGAAGAAGTGGTTCCTCATGCTCGAATGTATGTTCCTTTGTCCGACTGAATCAAAGCGGTCGACTCATATCCTGCTCGCTAACTCATCGTGTTTTCGACTATTTAGAATTCTGTCGAAACTTCGAAGAGGAGACTGGGCAGGTCGAGCCGGGTCTGGACCCCGCCAATTATCTTGTCAAGGATGAAGTGGCGATGAACGTCTTGCGACAGGAGTCTCGCCTCACCAGCGCCACTGGTTACCTTGCTCGACTGAAGGCGGTGATGTCTCGGATCGACGCTGCACTCTGGAGGGGGACGGTGCAAGAGAATGACTTCGAGTCCATGATGACTCGACTTAATGATATCCCTAGTCAAGTGCAGGACTGGAAGAAATCATCTGCCCGGTGTGCCGCTGACGTCGCATTGTCTCTGGTCCGTGTGCACTGCAAGGAGGTGAAGGAGGACAGGCTGGCCGCGTTCAAGGTTGCCAACATGAAGAAGCTCCAGTTCCAATTGTTCATGGAGACTTTCTTGGAGGATGCTACCCATACTGCTGACGGGATCAACTTGGACGAGTACTTCGCGCCTGCAAGTCCTCCTCCCCCTGAGGAGTGAACAAACATTGATACTCTGATTCAATTTGCCTCAGAATGCTGAGTGATTTTGTAACGGTTAAAACTCTCGCGGGTTTGATGCCCGAGTAGGTGTGCCCGAATCTTGCGGGGCTTTATATGCACTTGATTTCCTTTTAGGACGTGCTTGTTTTGCTTCTGATTTCCTTCGATCTCTTTCAAATTTTGAGTCGGCATCGTGTTTGTGGCGCAACTCGGAGGGTCGAGCCACATTGTGTTTGTGGCGTAGCTTGGAGGACTGAGCCACATTGTACTTGTGGCATTGCTCGGAGGACTGAACCACATCATACTTGTGGTGTAGCTCGGAGGAGTGAGCCACATTATACTTGTGGCGTAGCTCGAAGGGTCAAGCCACGTTGTATTTGTGGCGCAGCTCGGTGGGTCGACCCACATTGTATTTGTGGCGCAGCTCGGAGGGTCGAGCCACGTTGTATTTGTGGCATAGCTCGAAGGACCGGGCCACATCGTAACTTAGGCGATTACGTGGTCGCAGCTAAGCCCCGGAGTGAGAGGGTTGCTCTTCACTCGAAGTTATTTTTATAACTTAGGCGATTACAGGGTCTCATCTAAGCCCCGAGTGAGAGGGTTGCTTTTCACGCGGAGTGCTTTTTGTAACTTAGGCGGTTACGGGGTCGCAGCTAAGCCCCCGAGTGAGAGGATTGCTCTTCACTTGGAGTGGTTTTTGTAACTTAGGCGATTACGAGGTCGTAGCTAAGCCCCCGAGTGAGAGGATTGCTCTTCACTCGGAGTGGTTTTTATAACTTAGGCGATTACGGGGTCGCAGCTAA